>JAJEJO010005291.1:311006-379856 GCA_020662805.1 Glaucomys volans | reverse complement strand
GGGTTGAGGTTGGGGGGTAAGAATAATAACAGTATGTGTGACAGACATCATTGCCCAGTGTACATGTATGAATGCGCAGATGGGGTGACTCTACTTTGTGTACAACCAGAAAAACAATTGCTGTACTCCATTTATGTTCAATGAATCAAAAACTTAAATAAAAAAATAGAAATAAAACAAATAATAGCTTACATTTACATTTTATAAACAGACTCACACTTTACAACAGCAAAGAGTAACTCAAAATTATGATCTGTCCTTGTACTAGTCATCCCAAGCCTTTTACTAGTCATTGCCAAGATTACTATACAAAGATTAAATAGGCAGTGAGTCAGGATGTAAAGTCAAAAACCCAATTTTATAGAAGAATATTGTGTAGTACGTAGAAGAAGAGAAAAACATAGTCACCAGTCACATTTAGCCCAGGGAAATTATCTATGTAGCAAGTATTTATCAAAAAAATTATGAATAGATATGAACAGACATATACATACATATACACACATATTCCATAACATCTGTTTAGAAGCCATAAGCTTTACAAAAGCTGTTAGAATATTTCATATGAAGGAAACTTTATCAAAAATAGACTACTCTGAGAAAAAGCAGATATGAATAATTTTATCATGCTATTTTATCCTAAAAAATGGTAATTGCTTAATGTGACCCAAATATTTTCTACCTTACAAGCAAAATGAGGTATAGGTGCAGTCTATAATCAACCATTATTTGGTCAAACCCAGAACAGAGTATCTGAGCCAAGCATTTAATTCTGACAGCCTGCCTTCTCAGGGCTTCACCCATCAAAAGCTCAGTACATAAACACACTGCCTGCAGCCTTGCATTGATTGTCAGCACAATTAATTGCCAGGAAAACTGCAGTTTTATTAAGTGTATGGTACTAACAATAAAAACATCACTATTTATAGCACGGAGCATGGCTGGATATCTATACAAATAAAATATAACAGTAATGAACAAAAAGCCATCCTGTAGTCCCACAGAAGAACATCAATGAATTTGTTTTAATGCCAGACCACAACAGGGTACTCAAGTGTCCCTGAGCATAAGTTACTGCAACCTCTACTAAAAGGCAAGAATCTTTTGTGATTCCCTACAATGTCAAAAGAAAAGTGAATGTCAACAAGCCTCTTCAAAACCGTTTCTTATAGTTTCAAATCTCCATTGTCCCCATACTTAACTATAGCAACCCTGTGCTGTTTGTGTAGATGAGAGAAGAAAAACATCATAGGTTCCAGTTAAATGAAGTATTGAAAAAATATCCTAGGAATTAATTAGTGATGATATTTTAAAAGCAGATGCATCTTGGGAAATATAAATGGCATATTTGTATAACTGAGGAAATGTCAATCTGGTATTAAAGACAAACTAGTCTTCATTATATCTTTAGTTTAAGAATTTGAAATGAAGGGAATCTTTTTAATATCCTTTCACTTACATAGTTACTCATTACTGTAAGTTTGTAGTACAGTGTTTCAAATCTCAGAAAGGCTAATACATTCAAGAAAAAGGAGGAAGAGAAGGAAACATGTAGAAACTAACATGTATTGAAAATTGTTTGAAATATTTAAGCACCAGTGGTCACCTCCAATACTTTGGTTTAGTCCATCACATGGAAATCTGATTATTGTGGCTAAAGAATCTATGAAACAAAGTAGATCTGCATGGGAAAAATCTTTAAAAATGATATGTATAGGCAATCTAAATTTGAGGAAAAATAGGATTAATTTTAGGAAATATTATTTATTTAAAATAATAACTTCATTTTATTTATTTATTTGTTTATTTATTTATTTTTACACAGTGCTGAAGATTGAACCCAGTGCATCACATGTGCTAGGCAAGTGCTCTGCCACTGAGCCTCAACCCCAGCCCCTATTATAATTAGTTAGGCAGGATGTATGAGACTCTGAAGTATTATGTGCAAAGCCACTGATGTTGATCATAATGACAATGAGAATCAAATCAATCTCTTTCTTCTGTATTGGGTACAATATACAACAGTACCTTATATAACAAACAAAAAGACAGCTTGCTCCCCAAGGCCACTTAGTGGTACACAGAGTTAACTGAATTGAAATGTAAGTAGATATTTTCTTGATCACATGGTATGGAGTACTTGGCTGAGTGAATTATGTGTAGAATATACTTCAACCACAGAGGTTCTGGTTTTTGTACAGAAGCAGTTGCAAATGCCATTGGAAACAAACTGTAAGTTTAACATGAGAGACAAACTGAGACTCAGATAAGTTAAAATGACCTACCCAGGTACCCTGCTCATTAGTGACAGAAGCAATGTAGAACTTTCCTTTTCTTCTTGAGCTCTGTATACAATAAACTGTCATTGAACAAGTAACTATTTTATGTGTTTACAAATTAACAGTAGAGATATTCAGAGAGCTGAACTGAGGTTCCAGACTTTAAAATATGCTTCGTCACATCACAATAGCACAAAACTCTAGAACAGAAGACCACATATTATTCATCTTATAGTATCAGCACAAGGTACATGCAAAAATACAACATATTTGCAGTTCTTTCCAGTAACCTAGACCTACATTCAGTTACTCATTCCCTCAAAATGAGATGCTATTGGTCTTGTGCCTTAAAATAAATCTTACTCATGAAAGATTTCCTTTAACAGAATTTGGAATGTCATTTTGTAACTAGTAGCCTACCTGTTGATAAGGTGGAGGAGGTGAAGAAGAGGCATCTATGAGGGAAGCTTTACAACTGTTTTTTAGCAAACCTAAGCTACTCCCAGTCATCTGAAAAATAAAACAGAGTATAACTTTGACAAAAGACAAAAAACACAAGTTGAGATTAAATCACACACAAACACAGACATTGAAAATATGATTCATGGGCTGGGGATGTAGCTCAGTTGGTAGAGTGTTTGCCTCACATGCACAAAGCCCTGGGTTCAATCCCCAACACCACAAAAAAAAAAAAAAGAAAGAAAAAGAAAAAGAAAAAGAAAATATGATTCATTAACTAGTATACTCTGGGTACCTTATCTAGTATAGGTAAGACAAACTAACATGGAAAAGTGAAAAGACTATACAGAGAGAACCAAGCTCTGAATATATTCTTATTTTTTTCTTTAAAAGCCCATGTCTAAAATGAGGTAGAGATAATGTGACATATGTCTTAAAATGTTACCTACTTACTAGCAAGTGTTTCCACAGTGGCCTCCTCTAGTTGAACATCAGGTACATCTTTATCAGTGGAAGCTTAATATATAAGTACATTGCATGCACTCAGTCAATGCTGACCAGATACACTTTTAATTTTGCCTAAATTTGAAATCTATATTTTCCTGTTATCTTAAATCATGTATACATACAGATGGTCTACAAAGTATGATGACTCAACTTCTATTTTTTTTAACTTACTGAGGTGTGAAAACAATACATATTGAGTGGAAACCAAACTTCAAATTTGGTATTTTAATTTTTGCCTGGGCTAATGATATACAGTTTGATACTCTTCTAATTCTGGATTGCAGCTCCCAGTCAACCACACAATCACAAGGGTGAACAACCAGTTTTCTACAGCATACTACTTAGTACATTAGCTCACTTCATATTTATATTCAACTTAGGATATTTTGAATTTACAATGGGTTTATCCTGGTACAACCCTATGATAAGTCAAGCATCTGTGGAGGCACATATACAAACAACAGAGTTTATGTATGATATGTATATATAAACACACATACTTTATTTATTTCTGGCTTTGGACTCAAGTTCAAACATGGAACCATATCCTTGTAGCTATGTGATTATGAGAGCATACCAATCACTCTTGGCTTTAGTTTTCTCATTTGTAAACTGTAACTAAGACTATTTCATAAAGCTTTTGTGAAAATAAGTTCAATAATATAAAGTACCCATTACACAAAGAACACCTTATGAATTTTAATACTCTGCTTGAGAATTGTCATTTGCCAGAGTTAAATTCTCCAGAAACAACAGGTCCTCACTAAGATATGGATTTTAATGGTGAAATTTAAAATTCTTTTTGAAATGACTCCCATGATGGTTAAAAAAAAAAAAGGCACTTCAATTAATCTCACAAATGAGATTTCTTATAATAAAGAAACTATTATAGTATATTTTGGGGTCACACAAACTGTTGGGAGAACAACACACTACATGACTTTCTTTCTTTCTTTCTTTCTTTCTTTCTTTCTTTCTTTCTTTCTTTTTTTTTCTTTCTCTTTAAGATAGGACAAAAATCTCACAACCTATGAATCCTAGGATGCAATATGCTCCCAGTAGTCATTTTAACAAAGAGTTACTCAAGTTCTAGGAACAACACCATGGTACATAGACGGATAATGTACAGGAAGTGATTTTTCTGATTGCTACATCCAGCTTTTTCATAATTTCAAGAATTTCATAATTCTTGTTGGAATTATGTTGAGAAACAAGAAGCAAGCAGTGAACTGACCTTCCACAAGGTGCCCTTTATTGCTGCAAAATTACTGTTGACTAATTTCTTCCTTTCTTAAATTATGGCAGGCAATGATGGAACCAAAACAGAATAAAATGCTGTCATTATGAAATGCAATGTTGGGCAGAGATTCATCATAACATCTTTATGAAAAAACAGATAAACGTTTGTTTTGCCAATGTTATTTCTTATTTCAGAATAAGAAAACTTTTTAAAATTCAAAAACCATATCTGTAGCTGTGTCTCCCTTAGGGGATTAATTTTTGAGTCCTGTAAAGTTCAAAATAAATATGACAGACAGATGACTCACCATCTTACCACTCATTAAAGAAAAGACAGAATTTATTTGTGTCTATACTGGCTTCTCAAAGTGAAGTTCTCTTTCTCTTGAAGAGAAGTTCTACCTAGGTTTGAACATTGTACTGGTTTTTGTCTGTCTATACCGCCGCCTTCTGATGCGTACTGAAACTCCTCATTTCTGGACTGTTCCTGGTGAATGTTTTGGCAGACCTAAGGAAGGAGCTACTTTCTGAATTCTGTGTTGAAAACCACATGTTCCTTAATGTTGGCTGATATCCAAGTTTCACATCTGTTACTCATTTATGCTGCTACACCAGAAGCTGGATCAGAAGAATGGGATTAGGTAGGAAAACCAAGTCGTTAAGCATTTTCTCTCTTCTCTTCCCCTCTTCCATCTTCTCAACAAGCAGATTTTTGAATACCAAATGTTAGAAAATATATTGGCTGTAACCACTACTCTGATTATATCTACCAAACATTTCCTCTTAATCTTTAATTTACATTTCTTTTCTCCTTTTAATTTTTTTTTAATAAATCTCTTTTTTGTAATGACTTTATAACTACAGAAACACTGTGAAGTTAGAATAGAGAGATCCCATCCACTCACACTCAGGTTTCTATTTGTATTAATATCTTATATGAGTAGGAGGTATTTATTACAATTAATAAACCAACATAGGTAAATTATTTTAACTAAAGTCCACACTTGATCAAACCTTCATTGGTTTTTAACTTTAATCCTTGAATTTTCCAGAATTCCAGCCAGGACCTGACATGATATTGAGCAGTCAGGCCTCCTTAGACTCTTCTGGGATATGAGATTTACATATTTTCCTTTATTGGGGAGGGGCTTGGTCTTTGAGGTGTTCAGATAAAGTAATATATAAAATGTTGAGGTGCTCAGGTCAAGTAATATATACAATGTCCCTCAAAAATGGGATTTGTCTGATGTACTTCTTGTGATTCAACTAAGATTTTTCATTTTTATAAGGAATATTTTGATGTTTAAGAGCCATTTTCCTTACATCCTCATGTTACATCGAGAGTAGATACTATCAACAAGACTTAGGACTGTTGGCATTAACAGGCAGGTAGAGAGTTATGTTCCATCTCCTTGAGGGAGGAATACCTACGTAAGTATTATTACTACGTGAAGAATAAATGAGAATTCTCCCCTTTATTTAATAATTCAATCATTTATATCACCATGGGCTCATGTCTATTTATTTTTCACTTTGATATATGATGCAATGTAACTATTAATTTTGTTGCTCAATTTGCTCCAAATTTGGCCATTGGGACCTTTTGTAGCCCTTTGAACTGCCCTGTTATTACTTTTTTCTTTTTCTGTGTCTTCTTTCCTCCTCTTGTCCCCTCCCTCTCCCCTCTTTCTTCTCCTTTCTGCTTCCTTTTTTAGCAATTGCTTACTATCTGGTAGTGTTACATACTCAGGCTCATGTTGTGTATTTCCTGCTCCAGTCCTAAAGTCAGTCATTTTTTCAAGGTTCCCTGGATTCTGCCATTGGAAAATGTTATTGAAAAACAAGATCTGTATGCTGCTAAGAAGTCATTTCTTCTAGGCTCTCTCTGCTGACAGAGCAAGAAAATATCTGTTGCTCATATCTATAAATATGTTGATATGTAGCTATCTGTATCTATACAAATTCCTAATATGATTCCAACTCTAATCTATTGCTACATGGATTATTCTAGTTTCCTTCTCTAGTTTATATATAGCCAACAGTGAAAACCCCAGCTCCCGCCATCTGCTCATCTGCTATCCATTTATTAATTTGCACAACCCCATCATACAGGAATAGTAGCAACAAAATTGTTAACCCATGGCATCATAGGAAACAACCTTATCAATTAGAATACAGTGCTTATGTAGAGTTTCTGTTGCCTTCTGTCTTGTAGATGCCACTCAGTTTTATAATTACTGGAATCAGAATCTTTTTTTATACCTTTGTCAGTAAGGCCATGTCATAGATTTGAAATATGATTAGATTGTGTTGTTCAAGTTGTATTTCATACTGGGATTCCAACTTCCAAAATGATTTTTTTCACTTTTACATATATTAAGGTTCACTCTTTATCAGTTTAACAAATGCATAACATCATGTATCCACCATTACAATATGCAAAGGAGACATGTTGCCCCCTAAAATCCCATGTGCATCATCTGTTCTACCTTCCCACCCACTCCTCACATCTTGGCAATCCACTGATACCTTCTCATCTCACAGCTTGTCTTTCTCAGTGTATCACATAACTGGCATCAAAGAGTATGTAGACTGGATTGGTCCCTTTCACCTGGCAACATGCACGTTTTTTAATCTGTTTTCATGTAGCTTGATAACTATTTCTTTTTAAAGCTGTCTTAGTCTGTTCTGGCTGCTATAACAAAATACCATAGATGGTATTTTCTCTCATTCCTATTTTCAAATTTATAAATCTCTATCTTAATTTTTGTTCTTTTTTCCCTCCTCTTATTCTAGAATTAAATTGATCTTCTTTCTCTAGTTCCTTAAAATGGAAACTGTGCTGGATTACTGTTTATAGGTCTATCTTTTTATTCAGAGATATAATGTTTTTCTGTAAGCATGGCTTTTCCTTCATTCCATAAATTTGTATAAGTTGTATTTTTATTTTCTTTACTCAAAAATATTTTTGAAATTCAAGATTTCTTCTTTGACTCATATCGTTTACAAGTGTACTGTTTAATTTCCAAATATTTTGTTACTTTCCATCTATGCTTTTGTTGTTAATTTCTAGCTTACGTCCACTGTGGTCTGCGTACATTATTTGGGGAAGAGGAATGTCAAAGTCTCCAGCTGTAATAGATTTGTGTATTTTCCTACCAGTTCCATGAATTCCTGCCTCTCCTCTGATGATGATTTATTATTAAGTGCATATATTTTTTTTTTTTTGAACCAGGGATTGAACTCAGGGACACTTGGCCACTGAGCCACTCCCCAGTCCTATTTTGTATTTTATTTAGAGACAGGGTCTCACTGAGTTACTTAGGGCCTCACTAAGTTGCTGAGGCTGGCTTTGAACTCTCGATCCTCCTGTCTCAGCCTCCCAAGTGCTGGGATTACAGGCGTGCGCCACTGCACCCCGCTTAAGTGCATATATGTTTAGGAATATTATGTCTTCTTGAAGAATTAAGTATTTTATCATTATTATGTATCTTTATAAGTTCTTATGCTACTTCATCTTGATTTTTATTGTTAGTATGCTATATCTTTCTATATTCCTTTACTTTTAACCTGTATGTATCTTTATATAGGAATAATGGATTTCTTTTAGACAACATATGGTTGGATCTTTTTTGTTTAATCCCTCCTGATTTTCTTTGTCTTTTAATTGGTGTCATCACATGGTTATATGTAAAGGGATTATTGATAAAGTTGGATTGATACGTACCATACCTGCTGTCCTATACATTTTTATCTTTCATTCTCTTTCCCTATCCCCTTTTTTACCTTTTTTGGAATTTTACACAATTTCATTTTTCTCCTAAGTTTATAAATTATGCTTCCATTAAAAATTTATTTCAGTGATTTCCCTAGAGTTTCCAATATGCATTTTAAGTAACCTAAATCAACTTTCAGATAATACTGCACTACTATTGATGTCATACTTTCATGTCTCTTATAATAGGGTGTTTCTAATTCTTCTCTTTCTTGCTTTTAACATTTTTGTTGAACAACTTCTTTACACATTTAGCATTTTCTTTTTTCTTCTCTTGCATTGCTCGTATTAAGAATACATAGTTTGTATTCTATCAAACACTTTCTCAGCATATATTGAAATAATCATGATTCTTAACTTTAAGTCTACTGATGTGATGAATTACATTTATGGATTTCCAGATGTTGGACCAACCTTGCATCCCTGGGATAAACCCACTTGATCATGGTGCTCTATCTTTTCAATATGTTTTCGTGTGCAATTTGCCAGAATTTTATTAAGGTTTTTGCATCTATGATCATCAGGGACACTGGTGTAAAGTTTTCTTTCCTCGATGCATCTTTGTCTGGTTTTGGTATCAGAGCAACATTAGCTTCATAGAATGAGTTGGGAAGGGTTCCCTCTTTTTCTATTTCATGGAATATTTTGAGGAGTATTGGTATTAATTCTTCTTAAAAGGTCTTATAGAATTTGGCTGAGAATCCATCTGATCCTGGGCTTTTCTTGGTTGATAGGCTTTTGATGGCTTCTTCTATTTCAGTGCTTGAAATTGATCTGTTTACCTTGTGTATGTCCTCCTGATTCAGTTTGGGAAGATCATGTGTCTCTAAAAATTTGTCAATATTTTCCATATTTTCTATTTTGTTGGAGTATAGATTTTCAAAGTAGCTTCTAATTATGTTTTGTATTTCAATGGTGTCTGTCATGATCTTTCCTTTTTTATCACGAATTCTAGTAATTTGAGTTTTCTCTTTCTCTTCATGAATGTGGCTAAGGATTTATCAATTTTGTTTACTTTTTTGAAGAACCAACTTTTTGTTTTGTCAATTTTTTGAATTGTTTCTTTTTTTAAAATTTCATTGACCTCAGCTCTGATTTTAATTATTTCCTATCTTCTACTGCTTTTGGTGTTGATCTGTTCTTTTTTCTGGAGCTTTGAGATGTAATGTTAGGTCATTTAGTTGTTGACTTTTTATTCTTTGAATGTATGCACTCAGTACAATGAACTTTCCTCTTAGTAATTCTTTCAGTGTCCCAGAGATTTTGATACGTTGTATCATTGTTCTCATTTACCTCCAAGAGTTTTTTATCTCCTCCCTGATGTCTTCTGTTATCATTGCATCATTCAATAGCATATTATTTAGTCTCCAGGTATTAGAGTAGTTTCTTTTTTTATTTTATCATTGATTTCTAATTTCATTCCATTATGATCTGATAGAATCCAAGTTAGTATCTCTATATTTTTTTTTTTTTTTGCATTTACTAATGGCTGCTTTGTGGCATAGCATGTGGTCTATTTTAGAGAAGGATCCATGAGCTGCTATATTTTAGCAAGGACACTAACAGGGCATAAGACAGAGATCTGGCCTAATACACCACTGTGAAAGTTGCACCTTCCCAGACACCTGCTTCATCTTCATTCATTTTCATCTTTGAAATGAAATCTTCCTGATAACCAGGAAGTCAGGAAGTGTCCTTGACTTCCTCTGGCACACCTATAAGTGGATCACTCTCCTGTTTCTTTTCTCTTCTTTCCCATTGCTCTCCCCTTTCTCCCACACAGAACTGAGAAATGTAAATGTAAGAGGAATTATGCTGCAAGCTTGTTCTTCATAAAAGAACAGCTTTTAATTAAGTTAGAAAAAAATACCGCCACAGGCAACACTTAAACTGACAAGGCATGCGTTCTGTTAATCTTTGCAGAGAGGCACTGTACACTGCACTTAATTTAATTAGGTTGAGAAAAGGCCTGTTCAGTCCTAGGGGGTTTACCAATGTCCTTTTAAATTGAGGACACAGCATTTATATAAAGTCATTTTAATATCAGGCAATACATTTCTAAACAGTAATTTAAAAATATTACATGCTATTATTAAATGATACCTTGATTTAACTTCTTACTAGATGAGACAACTTTCATTTCACAGAGAAATTTCATCCACCAACAGGCCTTTTGCTCTTCTCCAGCAATTTATTGACTTTGAAAGTTTTAAATAATTAGGATTAAGTTCCCTGGAAAACAACTGCACTGGGGAAATACATGTCAAACTTATATTACAATGGATAATGTATTTGAATTTTGTTTCACTTCTGGGCCATGGTAGTGAGTGATAACAAATAACTTTTATATTAAAAATTATATTGCAGTTGAGAAGTAGGTTATTTTCTGAGGTCAGTCCTAGCACTGCAGACGCAGAAAGAAAAACTTCAGGATATTTTAGTCATCGTTTTAAAAAAATTTCAAACATTTCTTTCCAACCCTTTCAAATCTTCGTTGACTATATTCATCCCTTTTGACTTCTGCAGGAAGCTATACTCTGTGATAATCATATATTATAATAGAAAATCATCTAATGACCATACTGAGCAGTGAAATATAAGCAACTAAAGTTCAATCAGCAAGTTGGATACTAATAAATGTTCCATTTCATGCAGGTTTTTTGCTTGGCTGTCCCCCCTCCCCTCCCACACACACACACCTAGAATCTCTTTTCAGTGCCCCCAAGGAATATTATAAATCAAAACGAAGATGCATTTTTTAATTCCTTTGATTTCATTCATTTATTTACTCCTGAGAGCAGCTGAATGTGTTGGAGACAGTAGATATACTTAGGTGATAATGATGTCCTATCACACTAATCAAACCCTGTCCCTGATAGCATAAAGCTTAGAATCTAACAGCTCCATGAGTCATTTCTATCTCTGGTTTCAGAGGTGATTGGAGCAGCTTTCACACAATAAAGGAACACTGGGTAAGGAGTTGAATACAGATAAATTCCTCTCCTTTTTGCTTATGTATCAGTAAGACAAAACATTTTTTCTAATTATGAGAATAATAGGTTGATGATATTAATCCACAACAAATTCACTTTCAGCAGTATCTAGTAAGCATCTAATTTTTAGCTGATCTAAAAACCCAAGCAGAGCTCAGATTTTAAATTACTATTTGGGGACTTATTTAAGAACCCATTTTCAGATGGAATGTTTCTTGGCATTCATTTGCATGGTGGCTTATATGATTTGTTCAAAATCATCCCAGCATTTTTAAAAGAAGAATTCATGGTGCTTAGCATACAGTCAGGACCAAAAGAAGGGTCAACAAATGCTAAATATTTTAATTACTTGAGAGATACCACATTGGGGTTTGATCATAAACTTTGTTGTTAGTAGACCTAGATTTGAATCCTTGTTCTGTTACTCAGGTGAATTATTTTATGCTTCTTAGTTAACCTCTCAAAGTTCAGATTCTTGGTATTTAAAATAATCACATCAAGATTTTGCTGAAAGAGTTAAATCTTAAAGTAACTTTAAAATATTTGTTACTCTGCAAGCATAGGTAAATGTTGGATGATATTGTATTTGGTAGCATTATTTTGCATTCCTTGATGATTTAGATGAAATACTTTTGCCAATTAACAAATAAATCTGAATTAAATGATTTTAAAGAGAAGAAATATAACATCTCAACTAAAATGAATCCAAAAGTAGAATAATTTGAGATTTCTTATTACAAAATTAGCAACACATTCAATGACCCAGGTTCTGTCCATAATTTTTGTTCTGCCATGTGCAGAACTGACTTTTGTCTTTGGACTTGTAGTCAGGGATGACTGCCTGCTCTCCTACTGTCACTGGACACTGTCCAATGGCCAAAGGAAGAAAAGAGAATGCCAAGAAGTCTAGAGAGTCTGGGATTTGGCACCGCTTGCATGCTAGCAAATTGGCCTGCCACAGTCTCATAGATGCTGACAGAAGAGATGAAACCCCTGAGTAAGCCAGAGAGAGACAGTCTATTACTCAGAACAAAAGCAATGGCCACAGTATTGTCATGTTTAAACTATTTCCCCAAGTTGCAATTCCCAGAGAAACATGAGGAAGACCATGGATGCTGGGTGGATTATTTTATAGGAAAGGAATGTTGATTTTAAGCTGTTGTAACCTTTTATTATTGGATTTAAGAAAACCCACTTGACTCTTGTGCTAGAGGGAGATATTTGTTATTCTGAATAGTAAACAAACCTGCCCCTTGCTCCCAAACTCTGTCTTTGAAGGTTGTTCATCATATAAACTCCTGAAAAGATAGTCTAAAATAGAAGAAACAAACAACAACAACAAAAACCCACACAAAAGTCATACAACATCTCCATGCCATGTTCTTTTTTTGGGTGGGTGCTAGGGATTGAACTCAGGGGCACTTAGCCTCTGAGCCACATCTCCAACCCTATTTTGTATTTTATTTAGAGACAGGGTCTCACTGAGTTGCTTAGCACCTTGCTTTTGCTGAGGCTGGCTTTGAACTCGTGATCCTCCTGCCTTACCCTCCTGAGCCTCTAGGATTACAGATGTGTGCCACCATGACTGGCTTTCATGCCCCTTCTTTAATACAAATATCATCTTTCTCAAAAGTTTCCTAAAGCCTTGGCTTCAATCAATATATTAGAATCTCTTTTGCATCTATAGTTTCAATACCAGACTTAACTCCTAGAATGAGGAGGGAACTCATTTCTCCTGTGGCACATGGCTACCCTGCATCTGGAAAATAATTTACGTTTTTCATACAGAGGAAAAACAGAACTATTATTAGACAGGTAGCCAACCAATGAGGTCAGCCATACCAGCAGAGAATGTGTGTTAACATGTATATTCACATAAGGACTAATTGTCCTTTATACAAATTTTTTTTTAAATCCATATATAAATATAACACATTATTGCAATCTCAATAGACAAATAAATGGATTTCTTTTACTTAGGGTGTTGACATAGGTGAAGATAAGAGTGGTTATCTATGAGTAATGGCATTTTTTCCTCTGAATTCTCTTTTTTTCATCATTAATTATATTCCAGAAGTACATATTACCATTAGTAGTCTGAGAAACTAGTGTCTAATAAAGCTATCCTGGGTCACATGCTACCTTCATCAGATATTTTAGTGCTTTATCCATCTTCTCAAGTGTTTATGGCAAGATCCAAAGGACAGAACTTACATTAGTCTACATCTCAATGTAGATGCAAATTAGGAAACTCACAAGCTCTACAATTTCTTGTATAAGTCATATGATTGTGTTATCTGTGTATAAAACATGCTTTTTAAACTGTAATGTTTCTGTTATTATAGAATATATTGAACACATTATCTTGGCTATTCCATATGGAGAAAATAAATAATTATTCTAAGGAAATAGTCAGTTGGAAGCCACATATAGCCTAGAAAATTACACTACTGAAAAGTTAGGCGAACATTAAATAGTACATATGAGGTTAATGGACATTTTTTATATCTTTCTCTATAAACTTACAAAGAAACCAGAGTCCAGAAGCCATTCTGATTTTAGAAATATTGTTTTAAGATTATGAAGACTCTTCAAAATGGTTTAAATTACAGCTCAATGTCAAATTTCTGCTACAAGTATCACAAGCCTCTGCTGATTCTTTACTGTTTCTTCTTACAATGCACATAATTATTCATTCAGCAAACATACACTGAGCATTCATTAATTCTTGTGGTTCAAAAATGAACAAGACATAGTTTCTGACCTCACATGCTTTCACAAAGAAAATTACAGTTAAATATAATTATTTCTGTAATAACAGTATGCCCAAAGCAAGAAAGAAGAGGTTTAGCTGTTTGATGTTCAAAGAACATTCCTGAAATGTGCTTCTACCCAACAAGTGTAAGTCAGTGATATAGAAGGACAAAGAAGAATCTTCTAGAATGAAACAACATGGACAAAAGCATGGAAAAATACAATGGAGACCTCATTACTCAGATACTGCCATGTCAATGCCCTGAAATTTTTCAGAAAAAGATAAGCAAATTTTCCTTTCAAGAAAAGTGTAACATTACAATCTCAAAAGACTTATATAGGCATGGTGTACAAGGAAAACTGGATGACTCCCAGAGAAAACTATGGATATTTTATATGAAATTATTGGCATACATAAAAGGAAGAATTTAGTCTACCCTAAAAATGCAGGAAAAAGAAGCAGAAAGGAAAAAATTGACAGAATAACACTCAGCTGAGTGATCAGTTCACTGATCACTTAGACTTTAAGAATCTTGGTCCCTTTGAAAACTGGCTGACAATGTAATATCACTGAGTACCTGATTCTCTCCACTCCCCTTGATTGATTTTGTTTCTGTGAATCTGCTGACTTTTATATGAATTCACATAGAAATTTGCCTAAAATGAGTTTGCCTTGCAAACTCAAGTTTTCTATTCCATTAATGATTAATACATAGCACATTATATTAAGATACTACTTTCCATAGAAAGAAATTGTTTTGACATATCAGGTATACTTCTCTGGTCCTTGTGTCAAATATTACTTATATGAAGATATTATACTGCTATTTTTATTTAAATAGCTGTATTATAATAAAGGCCCATAGTTTCTATTCCACCATGTCACCAACTTTCCATTACTCCTCACTTACTTGGAAGTGACCTTAATTTTTATATATAGTTTGTATATACTAATAGTTTACACAAATATTTATATAAATAAGGTAGTTTATACAAATATAGCAATACCATATATTTTTCTTTTAATATATTTATGTAGTTATGTGTAAAATTATTGTTTTTTCCAATATGTAAAACATTAACACATAATGTAGCATACATTTTTATATAAATAAATTCATATGTGAAATGGGGTTGTTTGTAAAACAAAGAATATCCAACAGTATTATCAGAGAACAGAAGTGCTAACTTAGAAGAGAAACAAGACAAAGCAGTATTGAGAGATCATTTAAGTATGAAATCATAAATGCAAAATCTATCACCTTTCAGTTTTGTAATTTTTTTTAGCTATGATGAAAAAATATCATCTGCTCTGGTCAGTTACCAGCAAACACAACTAATCCTACATGCACACACACATGTCACACAAACACACACACACACACACACACACACACACACCCTGGGGATCCACCTAAGTTTGTGCTTTTCAAACTGATTTCCAAGAGCTTGTCAAGAGCAAGAGGAACTGAGGAGGTTTTTCAAAGGAATACTCATGAAGGACCATGAAATCTAGACTACTCCAAAAGAAGTAGGATGACAGGAGAAAGCTAACGTAACCAAAATCTATGCTGTGTGGTGAAGCCAGGGGAGGCAGACTGTCAGTGAACTGGAGATCTCAGTATGAACTGTAGTAATGGAAAGAATTTGAGCAAGTAAGCTGTAAGGATAGGATGCTGTCAGTGGCAGTGGCTGCTTGCATTTAAGACATCTAAAATAATGTAATTTATTTAGATAAAGGACAAAGTCCAGGGCAAGAATACTGGAAGGAAGACATTGAAGTCGATCAAAAATGTAAGGAGAGTGGTAGTGCAGATATGTAATGCCCAATGTACTTTTTTATGTAATATATTGCCAAAATCAGGTTTCTTTGCTCAAAGGACTAAGGAACAGAATTTTTATCACAGTAAATTCAGCAGAGTCATAGCTAACTCCCTAAGATCACTTAAGGGAAAATCCACTAACTTTTCATTTTGATAATCACACTTGGCCCTTACCAACAAGAATGTGGCTATTTTTAATATGTTTAAGGACCTGTGAGAACTTCACTGCCTTAGTCTTGGCCATGCCAAAATCAGTTCCCAGGGTAAGAATTTGGGAAACACAGATGATCAACAGGGAAAGGTGATAGGAAATGGAGAGAAACAGAAAAGATGTGTTTCTGAAAATTTTCTGTTTTAACTCCCAGTGTTAAGTCTGACAGGGACCACCTAAGAAAGCAGGTGTAAACTGGGTGCAGTGGTGTACACCTGTAATCCCAGCAGCTCAGGAGGCTGAAGCAAAAGGATCAGGAGTTCAAAGTTAGCCTCAGCAAAAGCAAGGCACCAAGCAACTCAGTGAGACCCTGTCTCTAAATAAAAATAAAAAATAAGGCTGGAGATGTGACTCAGTGGTTGAGTGACCCTGAGTTCAATCCCTGGTATGTCCCCCCAAAAAGCAGGTATAATATGCATTAGCATTCTCATTGAATTATGGAAGACTTTGTTTTTATCTAGGACTTCCATCTTCCATTATTAAGGATTGTCCCAAAGGTGGATAACTCTTACTACCTCATCCCACACATACAAACATTTCTAGGCTACCTAAATACAGAGAAGTAAAATCCTGATAAGTTTGAGAAAGCCCTCAGGTAGGGAAAAAGTAATAGTCAAAACTTAAAATAAGAAGATATCAACTTGCTGGATACCAGAGCTTCAGGTGAACTTGGGTATCAGAGCTTCAGGTGAATTTGGGTACCAGAGCTTCAGGTGAACATGGGTAGGAGAAGTGAACATGAGATAATGTGTTTCATATTATCCCTTGCATTATTCAGTTTGCTGATGCCTCACATGAAATCTTCTCTGTTGTATTTGCTCAGTATTTTCACCAGCCAAAATATATGAAAAAATAAAACTTAAATTGAAGGGTTAATGAATTGATTACATTTCTGACTGTTGCCCCTCACCCTATGAGCACAATCTAAATTGCTCTTACCCTTATGCAGTATATCTTCTGCTCTAGATTAACTTACCCAGTGGCATGAGCAGAACTTAGTTTCTGAGGGATCAAAGTTCTTGATTACATTCACTCATTAGGCCACAAGTGGTGCAAATAACCACAAAATGATATTACCAGGAATGGAAATACCAAGAGGAACCTTCGTGGACTCCTGAGTGACAACTGGATCAACCTTAAGAGAGGCTCCATGTTTAGGGGTCACTGTTCACCTTCCATTTCAGGCATCATGAATACTCTGTTCACATACCTACAATGTGAGCAAGTGCTGAAGTCAGAAACTGATTGGGTTTTACTGGGAAAGTCAATCTATCTACCTGGCTGCTCAGTGTATTATGTGTGGCAGATGTTTTCTTTGAGGTAAGAAACAAAGATATGCCTTGAACATTATCTCAAAGTTCATTCACATTCTTCTTCTAGGCTCTTTCCAAGCTTCTGTGGACAACCAAGTCATCAGTCACTGCCTGTTATTCAAGGTTCATTCTTACCACTGATGCCTTCTCCTTCCAAAGAAGATAACCAAGGACACTGTTTTAATGTCTTATTCCTGGGAGAACGCTTGCTCACCAGTGAAATCTATGACCACACTTATGTGGACTATAATGCAGCAATTGTCCATTTTCAGCTACTTCTAACATATCTAGAAACTCGTTTTTAAAGCAGGCTCAATTATTTTTTCCTTCATCAATGGTCATATAGAACTCCTCCCAGCCCCATAGGTGTGAACTGAGGGGAAGTTGCCAGGGCAATGCAAATAGGTGGTGCAGGAGCCTGGACCTATTTGCAAAGATTGTATATGTCTCTGGACCATATGAGGCTTGATTCTAAATACATCATTTTATGATATGATAAATTATTTCTGTTCCTAAATATCTTATAAATTGAATTAAATGACAGTTTCACACCCATGATAGGTAGCTCTGCTTGCATTGCTATGTGAATTGATGGTATATGCTCAGGTTTATAGTCTCTACTCTTCCTAGGAGCATACCATGAGCTACTTTTTAAGCAGTGATTATCTGCCTCAAAATACATGGTTTTGCATTACGACCATATGGGTCAGTGCTATAGAACTCCTACTTGAACTTGACAGAAACTCCATATAGTGTATCTTCCATGGAAGCCTATAGTACCATTGGATTTTTTGGGTCATACAGTCCAAGTGAAGGGGTAGCTTGCTTGCATCACTACTTGAAAATGCTGCAGAACCCTCTCTTCCTTGAAATGTGTGTTAATCAGATTTTTATTACTATAACAAAGTACCTGAGAAAAAAAAGTTAGAGGAGGAAAGATTTATTCTGGCTCACAGTTTCAGAGGTTTCAGTCCATAGTTGACTGGCTCCATTGCTCAGGGCTTGAAGTGAGGCAGAACACAATAGCAAGGAGGGCATGGTGGAGCAGAGTTGCATGGATCCACCCTCTTCAACCGGATCCCACCTTCTATAGTCTCCACCACCTCCCAATAGTTCATTCAGCTATGAATCTATCAATGGATTAATCCTAGGATGAGATGAGAATCCTTATGATCAAATTACTTCCTCAAAGCCCCATCTCTGTACACTGCTACACTGGGGACCCAAGGCAGCAACCTATGAACCTTTGGAAGACATTCTAGATGGAAACCATAAAAAATATAACTCAAAATTCTCCCTTTACTCATTAAATAGGCAAACACATTATTGATAAATGTATACATAAATAAATCGATTCATTAAATAGCCACCTACTACCCATGTATCCTTTGAAATCTTTGAGAATGGCACTGATCTCTGCCATTCTAATGTGAATACACTGTTGCCTGGGATTTACTACCTTTTCTCAGATGTTCCACACTTAGAGAGTGCTAGAACTACTGTGAGTATCCAACCTGATTATGTATTCAGAGATAAGAAGGATGGACTTGGGCCATGCTTTATTTATCACGTAGGCTGTTTGCTTCCACCCTAAGAGCAGGTCCATCAAAGTCAGTGTTTAATGCCATAAACAACACGAAGTAGCTGGGTATTACTTTGGTAAATAGGAACAAGCAGGTTTATTTGGAAAATGATTACATTTGATATTATTTACTGTCAGTTCTTGCAATCATGTTGCAGGGATTCTTTCTGAAGAAGCCTCCATCTCCCTTTTGGTAGATGGGTTCTAAGTCTGACTGCATGTCCTTGCTTGAGTTATGCAGAGACCTGATCCAGCTTTCGAGAAGGTGAAGAGAAATACGTAGCTCTGGAGAAGCAAAGCATCATCCCATGAGAAATCTCAATCCAATGAAACCTCCATGCGCTCACTAAGTAATAGCTGCTGTTTTCTCTAGCAAGAAGGAAGAGGTTCCTTTAATATGTAAAAAAATGCTTAATCAGGGAAGAAATCTGAGGGGGAATAAGATAGTTTATCAGTTTACCTGAACTTCTGACAATTTCAAGTTTCAGTAATCAGGGAAGGAGGACTTTTCCATAGTGGAAAGTAATATGACTTCACACGTTAAATTTTAAATATATATTTTTAATAATACAGTGACACTGATAACTAATCTAGAGAAGTAGCACTTTAAGGCCAAGGAGGCATGTTCGAATATGTTGTGTTGTTGTAAATGCAAAAATTTAAAGAAAAATAGAGAAAATCTGAAACCAAAAAGTAGATAAATGATCAACTAACATTTTAAAAACAAACTGAAGTATAGATTTCAATAAGGAAATAAATGTCTCTAAGAACAAATATTGTTGAGTAAAACAAATAAGCAATGGAAAAATAAGTATTTTATATATATATATACACATATATATGCACGCACATATATATTCATATATATACTTACTGTATGTGTGCATGTATCTATCTCTATGTACATGTACCTACATATATACATAGATATGCACTCATGTATATTTGTGCATATATGTGAAACCTAACTGAAAACTGTACACAAAATCTCTGAGGTGATAACAAAGAAATATTTGATTTAGAATATCTGGAAAACAATGCAAGAATTCAGCAAAAATTACTTTTGCATATTTACTTTTCTCTATATTTTTTTGAAACTCTTTAATGAGTTATTATCTTAAGAATTCTTAGTATAACAGATGCTAAAGTCACTGATCAGTGGTCTAGAAGTTACAAGCAATATTCATAATATATGTATGATTTATTTTAAACATATGCATAAATACACAAGTAATAAATAGAGGCCATTTGACTAGACAGCTCTTAGAGAAATTTTTTGGTCAATACACTCACCTCTTCTTACCAGGACATGTAAATCACATCCCACTACCAAACGTACTCCACACCCCAACACGAATCTGGTTTCAAGAAGATATTTTGTAACCACCAAGTCTTTTCCCTCTAAACCCACTAAATCCCCAGCATAACACTATGACTTTTCTTATAAGCAACTAAGCAGCAGAAAGTAGAAGGTAAAGAGAACTTCATCAGCACCAGGGAGAAGTAGTTTCTGACTATGACTTTCCGCTGTGGCCCAAGAGATCTGACTTATCTCATACTGTTAAAAATAGGCTTTGGACAGAGGACTCGGTGTCACATGCCAAATGTAAATATAATACTTTGAAAGAAACATATGCCTGCCACCATTCATCCTTAAGCTTTCTTTGCAAAGATACTATATTTGAACACAAAATTTGAAGGCATGTGTTACTTATAGTTTTGCTTACTTGCTGGCAAATCAAATAGCATGACTTGCTATTTTCCCTGGAAACAGGAGAAACAAGGATTATCTCAAACTTCTTTTTAAATAATATCATAGTTCTGTATGATTACTAATACAATTACTCAAGGACACATTGACAATGATTCATGTATCCTGAGTGAAGGAAGTTCTTTCTGAGAATCAAATCAAAGGCAGAAGTGAACAAATTTTGCTACATAAAAACAAATATTTCCATAATAACAACAAAAAATTCATTCATTAAAAATTCCAGAACATCTTGATTTCCAATTAACATTCTTCAATTAAGGTACTGGGGCTCCTTGAGAAAATAGCTGATTCTAGTACAAGAACAAGAAACAGTAGAAGATGAGCATCCTGCTGTGCTCGAAGGGAAGGAAGTGCTCAAAAGTTGGAGTAAATGACACAATGGCAAAAGGACAAGGGAGTCAACGGCAGGAGCTCCCAAAGGCTAATGCTGGAATCATTGATCATGATAGATAATTGCGTCAATTGGGTCATAATGGAGAGATTATCCTGGGTTTATCCTGGCACAAATAACTGATAAATAAAGAAGGGTCCAGGATGGTACTCAGGTAACCTTGTACCTACTCATTCTTAACCCTTGCTGGCTTGTAGTTCTCAAGAGTAAGTGCCAAATGTACTTGGGATGCAATATCTGGGATAGGGAGGAAATGCCTGCCCAGCTCAGTAACTATTCCTGCTTCTCCTGGAAAACATGAAATCTTAAGTTAGGGAGAACCTGCCTGGGTCAGCCAGGCTTCGTTCTTTTCTTCCCTGGAAGTAGGATGTCCTTCAAAGCTTTGCCTGGGAAATCATGTGACCCCTGAGCTATATAATTCAGTTTGGGGTTGGGGGGATCACTTGGCTGTGGTGCAGGTGGGAAGCACATAGTCAAGTTCCATCTGCCCCAGGTAGCTTTCTTGAGCCTTGAGGGATAAGGCTGCTTTGCATCCTAGACATTTTGTCCCATGATGCCTATTCATAAGTAAAAAATCTACTTTATACAGCTAGTTGTGTGTGAAATTGTTCTGTTTCACTGGACATACACACGATGTAACTAGTGCACAGTGAACCTGCTTAACAAGAGAGGAAAAAGGATAAGTCTTGACCTTAGAAATTATAATTAATAATTATGGAAGGAATGAAGAAAATAGAATATTACCATTAAAATTCCCAATGTAACACGTTCTGCAGACAAGACACACTGATGAGTACTAAAATTAGTGGGTAAAACTTTAGGAGAATCAGGATATTTGCATAACTTCAAAGCATCTTTTCCCCCAAATATATGAATTACTGGAGTTATTTTAATTTATGACCACAATTTTTTTCATATATTCTTGCCTCTAGATAAGCTTAATTCACCTCTCCTTTGTTGTGGACTGAACTTAATGATTCCTTTATAACAAATACACGGTTAGAAGGAAAAAATTATAACTTTACAGCGAAGAAATCTCACTAACATCAACTTCAACATCATCATTCTTAAACTGTGATGATATCTATTGCTCTGGCATGATGTAATGAGAAGGGGAGTCGTAAAAGTTGAAAAATGTGAAAATGTTCAACATCTCTAGCAATTCAAGAAACACAAATCAAAACTACACTGAGATTTCATCTCACTCCAGTCAGAAGGGCGATTATCAAGAATAAAAGCAACAGCTGGGCCTGGTGGCATACACTTGTAATCCCAGCAGTTTGGGAAGCTGAGGCATGAGGATTGAGAGTTCAAAGCCAGCCTCAGCAAAAGTGAGGTGCTAAGCAACTCAGTGAGATCCTGTCTCCAAATAAAATACAAAATGGGGCTGGGGATGTGGTTCAGTGGTCGAGGGGCCTTGAGTTCAATCCCCAGCACCCACCTCCAAAAACCAAAAGAATAAAATCAATAATATATGTTGGTGAGGATGTGGGAAAAATGTACACTCATACATTGTTGGCGGGGCTGCAAATTGGTGCAACCACGCAACCACTATGGAAAGCAGTATCTCAGAAAACTTGGAATGGAACAGCCACTTGACCCAGTTATCCCACTCTGTGTCCTATACCCAAAGGACTTAAAATCAGCATGCTACAGTGACTCAGCCACATCAATGTTTATAGCAGCTCAATTCACAATAGCTAAACTGTGGAACCAACCTAGGTGGCCTTCAATAGATAAATGGATAAAGAAATTGTGGTATATATACACAATGGACTATTACTCAGCCTTAAAGAAGAGCAGAATTATGGCATTTGCCAGTAAATGGATGGAGCTAGAGAATGTCATGCTAAGCAAAATAAGTCAATCCCAAAGAACCAAAGGCCAAATGTTTTCTCTGATACACATTTGCTAATTCACAGTAAGACTGAGTGAAGGGGTAGGAAGCTAGGGAAGAATAGAGGTACTTTGGATTAGACAGAGGTGAGCTAAGGGAGGTGAGAGGGTATGGGGGTAGGAATGATAGAATGTATTGGACATTATTACCCTATATGTGTATGTGATTATATGACTAGTATAACTCTACATCATGTACAACCAGAAGTTATACTCCATTTTTGTATGATGTGTCAAAATGCATTCTACTATCATGTATAACTAATTAGAACAAATTAAAATAGTTAAAAAATGTTGGTCTTAGTCTACCTTTATATGAAGTAAGGGAATGTGCTAGGAGACAATGGCATTAGTCTATATGAGAAATTATTCATCCTGAGAAACTCAGCCCATATGAATCCATAAAATGAAAATAATACTATTTTACTGTTATCAGAGATTTTACATGAATAAGCACAGCTTTGGGGATTGGAGTGATCTAGTAGTTAAGCATTCTGCTGCCCTCCCTTTTTGCAAAAACAAAACATTCAAGTGAATTAGATAGCCCACCTGAAGGTTATGGGTGTGGGCATTGAAATTGATGGAATAAGAGGCAGGAGGAAAGCAGAAATTGAACAAGACTAATTTCCCAGACCCCCAGACCCCACACGCACATATTTACAACATAACAATGGTCCAACAACATGCTGTACTGTGACATGGCCCCCCTGGTTACATGTCTCAAGATCTAGTACCATCAGAGTCCCCTCACTCATTACACTGAAGAACATATAGCATATAGCATAACAATATATATAGGTTAAAGTAGATTTCATTGCTATTTATCCACTTAAACATTGATCTTCCATGCATGTGTCTCATGGCATCTTGGATATAGTTCTCATTCTGATAATCTGGTAGGTCAGGGTCTTTCCTGAGGAGAATGCATTTTTCTTTCCATAAACTCTCCCTCTGTTTAGAAGCCACTTTGTTAATATCATTTCTTTTCCTTGAGCTAAACTTATCCTCCCTCTTTCTAGAAATAAATCTTTATGATTATATCTGTATATGTTATTGTTACTCTAATTGGTTTTCTCAATGTGGAAAAAATCTCATATTGTATTATAAAGAAGACTTTCCTTGAGGCTCTGTTTTAATATATGAGCCACATAACAATGCTTAATATTAGCCACATGCCAAATGGAAAAATTCTAAAATATACTAGAAAATTTGGTTAGGCAAACATGCTGATATTCAAAGAAAGCTGATATTATAGGGAAGACAAATATTAGAAAAAAATTTTAAAATCTACTCACTAATAATCCTACCAAAGAAAGCCTTTGAAGTCTTTTGTTGATAATTCTCTAATGAAACTTCTTTGCTACCTTCTTCCATTAATGTTCCATTTACAACAAAATAATGTCAGAACATACTTTAGATATTCATAATTTCAGGTGTGGCAATTTTCCTAGGTGCCTATAATATGTTCATTCAGTAATATTTCAGTCAGAAAATAAAATGCTAATGTCGTAGGGCTTTTTTTTGTTCTACCTAAATGGAATTTCTGCCTGCAAATATGCTTTAAAAAAGCACTAGAAATAAATTAGCACAGTGCTACGCACTGAGCTCACTGAACAGGTGTTCATGAGCTCCACCCTAGATGAAAACAACTAGAGAAAAGCATTGATGATTTCTTTCTTGAACTGATAATAGCAGATTTAAATTTCCAGCAGTTTTTTTGTTCAGAAGAAATGAAGAAGCATTGCTGAGCATGACTTAAAGAAACACAGAGAATCAGCTCTCTGCAATATTTTGGTTACACAGTTGTAGAAGAATAATACATTAAAATATCAATTTGTCTTTTGTTTCTGCTACAACCCTTTCTCCCATATTTCTCAAGTAAGATACACTTGTCTTGGAGAAGTTTATAGGCAATAGCTCATTGGAGAGAATATTCTTAATTGGTGTGTCCAGGATAGAGAGAGAGGGAGGAAAGTAAAAAGGAGAGAAGAAAGTAATAACGTGAGAGAAATGAGAATAATACTCAGTTTTGAGGAAGGGAGGGAAGTAGGCTTATAGAAACTGAGGTATCCTGCAGCCCGTCAGGAACAGTTCTGTAGGAAGTCTCAAGACCAACAAGGGAGATGGGTGCTGAGAATCTAAGTAAGCTAGACCTGTCCCCATGGCTCTGACATCTCTGCAGATGCCCAGGCTAGACTGTGCATAATGGGAGCTGAGTTCTGGAATGTGTGGGACTAAAAGGTTTAGAAAGTAAGGACATTATCAGCCACCAGAGGCACAATGAAACAGCTTTTGCCCCATTTATTAGTGATCACACTTGCCTCATGAATTCCTCTGCCATTCAAAGGACGCAAGTGTCTCACTCCCACCACTGACTAAGAAAGAACTGTGGCATTATTTAAGCCCTTGAGTTGACAAGTAAAGCTCATGATGTCTTCACATGTTTTTATCATCATACATTATTTCTAAGTTTTTCTTACTGTTTGTTATGGACCGAATCTTAGGATCTGGCCAAAATTTGTATGTTGAAACCTCATCCCCAACATGATGATTTCTTGGAGATTAGGCCTCTGTTTTGGAGGTCAGGCCTCTGGGAGGTGATTAGGTCCTGGAAGTGGAGCCCTCATGAAAGGAATTAGGCCCCTTGTAAAAGAGACCCACAGAGCTCCCTCATACCCTCCACGGTTGATGATATAGCCAGAGATCAGCCATCTATGAACCAGGAAGTCAGCCCTCAGCAGATACCAGATTTGCTGGTGCCTTAGTCTTGGACTTGCCAACCCCAGCACTGTGAGAAATTCTTCATAAGCTATTTGATCTATGGTATTTTTGTTATAGCTTCCTGAATGGACTAAGGCAGAAATAAACACTGAGGATATGCATCATGATTCTAGTAAACTGAGATATAACTTGTTGTTTAGAACTTAACCTTGTTTTCTAAAAATTTAAGTTTCAACCTGTCTCTTTCTCTTTCTTTCTCTCTCTCTCTCTCTCTCTCTCTCTCTCTCTCTCACACACACACACACACATTTTTTCTCCTCCATACTCCTTCACATGGTCTTGTGAAATCTCTTCCCCTCACGTCAGTGAAAGCTGACAATAATAAGCCAGTGTGTGTGTTTGCAGTGGTGCTTCTCTTTCCATTTTAAAATTAAGTCTACCAAGGACTCCCACCTTGCATTAGCATTCTGGGTTTTTTGAAACTAAATCATTTTTGTATCATGAATTGTGTTGCTACTATCAAGAAAAAAAAAATTCTCAGTTGAAGAAATTCCTATTAGAGAAGAATTAATGAGTTTTGTGTGGCTGCCAGGAAAGGGATATCTGGCTTCCCTCCAAGGAGAGATCTTCAACTTATATCCTTTATTATGGAGTTTTCCAAGAGCTCTCTGTGACTAAAAGAAGGCCTTGGAGGCCAGCTAATATTGCATCTACCTCTAGGAAAGTTACACTAGACCTTGAAGCTGACAGGTGCTACCTCTGCTCTTCCATATGGTTACTCTCCTATTTTCTCAAAACCCCTTTGCATTCCAAGAGGTTGTGCAGTAATGGCTGTGCCTGGAAACAGTGATTCCCACATGGCTGTACTTGAGGACCATCTGTGGAACTTCCTGGCCATCCCAAATGACCCCGATGACCAAGTTTCAGTGGCGTGATGGCCAGTCTGATCAGGATGCCGTGAAGAGAAAAGAGAACACAAGAGAGGGGAGACATTTCTTATCACATTGAGAAGTGCGGACCAAACAGAATTTTTACCATTTACACAGAAAAAAATGAAGAGAACATCCACTGGTCAGAAGCCAGAAGAAAACATAACATTGGTTTCTAGCACATCATTTAATGAGTCCTTCTGCACATGTGTGTACAGCCTCAGACCTTTCTAAAAACTGTTTTTTGAGATCTACTACAACACGGTCTCTTTTACTCATATGTGTGTGTGTGTGTGTGTATAAAATATATTGTGTATATACTATAACATACATTTATATATTAAATATACACAAATTGGAATTTTCTTCATTTGTAAATAGAAGATTCAAAGTTGTGTCATGAAGTAGGGGAGCAGATAAATGGGATGATAACTAGAAGAGAATTGAGGATAATGAGCTTCATGTTAAACTGGAATAGATTGGATTATATCATGACCAAATTTCATCCATCTTAAAAATATATATTTTCAATGGAGGGAGAAAAAAAGGTGTTGTAAGTCGGTTTTTTTTGTTTTTGTTTTGTTTACAAAATTTCTGCTCTGAGTAAAAGCCTAGGCTCTCCTGGATAATGATATCTACTGATATGTGTAAGATATACTTCTCTCAGTTTTATTTTAATCACACTTAGTGATTGATGCTTGCAGAATGGCTCTCATATTATATTTTAAGTTTTATGAAGGTAAAACCAAATCCATCTTGCTTACTAAAGGGTTCTCAGATATAATACAGAGTAGTTGCTCTGTAAATATTTTTTAAGGAATGAATAAGTGAATAAGAGAATTAAAGAACCAGAATTATAAAGGCTGAAAATTTGACAGCTAAAATACTTAATATCTTTGTTCCAAAATTCTTTGTTCCAAAATTTATATAGAATTAAAAATTATTGCCCAAAAGAGAAAAACGTACAAGTTAAGAATGTGAACAATTGTACGAAACAAATAAAAAATTAAAATTCTTTAATCTTAGAAGTATTGGTAAATTTTTATAAGAGAAATAAGTGTTTTGCAAATTATTTCTTCATACAAAGAGATAACTATCATAGCCTGTTTTTATCTTAAGTGATTGTTGGCAACTTATTTCTTCCCTACCTACTTTACATGTCAGTCTTGCCCTGCAAAATAGAAGTAAACACCATGCTCTGTGCCCCCCAGTATGGTATACCCAGATGTTTCCTCAAATCTGTCCTCCTTTCCTTCATGTGATATTATTTTGTGCTCAAATGGCAGCCAGACTTTCTCAATTTCCAGTTTCCCAGTGGCCATGCAAGTATTTTCTCTTTATTCTCTAGGAGTAACAGTGATGTAATTCATTTTTAAGAACATCCCTTGAAAGGGTAGGATCCCTGTCCCTTTCCTCCAGACCTGCTGCTCTCTTTTATCCTAATCCATTAGGTGAAATGGCAATGACCACAGCAAACTCTGAAGCCCAAGCAAAGCCGATGTATCAGTTTTCTTTTTCTTTCTTTTCTTAACCACTAAGCTATACTCCCAGCCCTTTTTATTTATTTTTATTTTGAGAGAAGGTCTCCCTGAGCTGCTTAGGGCCTTGCTAAATTGCTGACTTTGAAATTACCATCCTTCTGTCTCAGTCTCCTGAGTCACTGGGGCTACTGGTCTATACCACCCCCACCAATGCATCAGTTTTCTAATGCTACTGTAGCAATCTGCCACTATTTAGTAACTTAGCAGTTATCAACATACAGTTCTGAAGGTCAGAAATGTAAGATCGGTCTCACTGAGTTAAAGTCAAGGCAGCTGCAGGGTTGGTCCCTTCTCTGTGTTCCAAGGGAGAACGTGTTTCCTTGCCTTTGCCAGACTATAGAGGCAAATTGCTTTTCTTCGTTCGTGGTCCTTTCTTCCTGATATCATCTCCAAAGGTTTTTCTCAGTCTCTGACCTCTATTTCCATTCCTTCACTTGGCCTTCTCTGACTCTCTTGAGTTCATCTGAATAATGTAGGCTAATCTCATCTCAAAATCCTTAATTGTATCTGCACAATTTCTTTTGGAACTTAAAGTAACATCTTCCCAGATTTCAGGGACTGGGATGTGCACTTCCTTGTAGGAAGGAATTATCTGACCTACCCCAGCAAGCAACAGCCTCAGTCCTTTGATGTTCCCATGGAGCAGAGCCACCCACTGATATAAGAACACTGATCTTGTTACTACAGGCACTTACAAAGAGGCACATTTCTTTATGCTATAATTCTGAATTTCAATCTGGTAGTGATGTGGTGGTCACTTTGTTACTCAATCTAATCTACCCTAATACATACCTTTTGCAGTTTTGTATAACATGATGTACTATATTTAGAATTGTTCATGTACTTAAGAATTCATAAAATTGTTAATGTGCTTTTAGCATACTAAAAGAAATTCATAATGTTATTTCTTAAAGCATAAGCTATTATCCTATAATAATGCAGCATTTACTCTGTTTAATTTGTAACTTACTCATTATTTTTTAAAGAAATTTGACTTATAATGAAGGTTTTTTTAAAAAAAATAGAAAGTCACCTTAGAAATTAAATGTAAAGTGAGGCTGTGGTCCTGTACAAGTGTCGAAATTGATGATCTTGACCCTTGGATTCCAGATGGATCATTAAAAAAAATCCTGCCAGTTATTCTCTAATTTCATACTGTGCACTCCATCTGTTAACCCACTTGCTTTGGTGTGGGGCTGCTGGTCTAGCTTACTCTCCATTACTTCACAGATGCAAAATTCAATTGACATATACACATATTATTTACAAAGGTATGGGTTTAAAATATATATTAGAAGAATGCAAGTGCAGAATATAATCAAGGAAAATAAGATGCTATATTAAAACCTAACCTACTTGGCTTAGTAAGCAAAAGAAAAAAAAATTTGAAAAAATTAAAAAGTCTACCCAGACTAATAAGTTTTGGTGGCAAGCATTGAGTGCTTCTTTATTCATGCATTCTTACACTTAGAATTCAGATCCAGAGAATTTCTGAATGTTAGCTTGAAAACTCCTGAGTTTATAATAAAAATTCTTAATAAGCATAAATATAGTTAAAAGATGCTGGAAATGGTGTTCACAGTTGCTAAGCTGGTTCCTAAGAGACAATCAGAATTGAGTGTACTACTTACTATTTCATTGAGTCAGCTCAGTGGTTCATTCAAAATTATGAATTATGCAACAAAACCCTTGTTTTGAACAATTAAATTTCCAAAAATATGTATGCTCTTATTTTTACTGATAAGGACAAATATTAAGGTAATAAAGCCAACATGTTTCCACTCGAAGTAGTGAGGTTTTTGAATTTCCTATGTTCTGCATATTTCCTGGAATTTCATAGGAAGTTTTTCCTGAATATGTTGCTCAATATATATTGACTAGAAACTGTACAGTTAAATCCGTCGTGCTCACTACGACCATGAATAAATCATAGGGTTAGAGACTAAGGAGGTGGCATATGTATGCACTCTCTAAACTATTTATTACAGTGACACTATAGGATTCTAGGCCCACATTATTGTGTGTTTACTGCAAGGCAGACGTGTGACTGAAATACAGGTGGCATCAATTGGAGCACTTAGAATTTGAACATAAGTCAAAAGCAGAAATTGCATATTCTTCTGCTATCAATCTAGAATGTTCTTTTTTAAAAAAGACTACCCAGAGACAGCACCCATGTGAGTGTAGTTTTTGCTACTTTTTCTCTCTTCTCCTAAAACATCCCTCTTTCAATGTCAGTCTTCAGCTCACACATTTAATATGTCATTTAAAGTGCAAAATCCATTTTATTGAAGAAAGGAAATCTTTAGGCATAAAATATGTTCAAAAGGGAACCTTCTATGTAAATACAACCAGGCCAAGAGTGTGACAGGTGAAGCTGGGATGTGGTCTAAGCTAGACTTTGCCCAGCACTAGAATTCAGCAATGATGTTTACAACAGATAAGGGCTGGGAGGAGGACCAGAGGCAAGAAGAGAGATGAAATGATGTTTGCCTGAGAACTGGCATACTGGCTCAGTTCCAAGGATTCCCAACTGAATTCCACAGGGCTACAAACAGAGGTCCTTCTCTTCACCCTGGGATACATAGCTCTGCAGCTCAAGTGAATATGTGCCCTTGGAGTTGACGAATGCTTTGGTTTGTTACCCAGAAAATGTACAACATGGAAGGGAATATCAGGAGGTAGCACTCTTGGCACAAATATCAGTGACTTCCTAGAGAATGCAACCTGCAGTGATAGTATCATAGGGCCTTCATGGTTCTGTAAGTTTCATTCAGAACTAGAGTGAAGATCACAGTGAATTCCAATGCTAGTGAAAAGACTCTTCACAAGTCTAAAAGAGATACTCCCAAGGACTTCCAGAAAAAAAAGGGTGAGCTGTTCATCAAAGATGAGCAGTCTGTAAAAATTTAAAAAATAAATAAATAAATAAATATTTTTTAGAAAGACTTAAAGTCAACTGAAAAAAAAATGATGAGCAGATTGAGTCAAGATATAAATGATGGCACATTATTCACCATTAAATGTAGGTTTGGGAGCAGAGATTAAGCAGTTGGGGAAACCAAATGGTTTTTACTAAGGATTTTTCATATTGTATCTTGGAAAGATAATAGCCAAGGGAAAATAAGAAATGGACTTTGGATGACGCTATCATTTTGTTAGTAAAAGAGCAGAGAGGGGCTGGGGATACAGCTCATTTGGTAGAGTGCTTGCATCACAGGCACAAGGCCCTGGGTTCAATCCCCAGCACCACAAAACAAAACAAAACAAAAAAAAGAGCAGAGAACTTCAACAACGTAACTGATTTACATAGGAAAAGCTTCCAATTTTAAAATATGAAAAATTATAAGAAAACTATCAAAATTTTCTTTATCTCTAGGTAAATTTCAATCAATAAAATGGGATTATAGGAGGAAACTTTTGCTAAGATTTTTAGCATATAATGCAGAAAGCAAAGGATTTGAGCACACAAAATGTTTCATTTCTTTTGAATTACAGCAGAATTATTTCTGCTTTTTCTGCCAGAAATCCTGTGTTTTGAGCACTTTCCCAGGTGCAGTTCTGTTGGACTAACTGGACCATAATGAATCATTTCCCTCTGGATAGTCTAGGATTCAGGTGTACTGAGCAGTCATGGCTTGTATGTTAATGAATGGAATGAACCTTCATGTACTATGATATATACAATCAGAACTTGAGCCATGACATTATTTAGTCTAGTAAAGTGTGAAGTCCAAGAGTCTTGACTTAAAATTCTCATGTTCCCTGCTGACCTCAAACAGATTTTAAACATGTCATCACAGGTTTTCTCTCCTGGACACATACTGAGTTCCTGAATACAGCAGCTAGCTTCCATTCCCCCTGAGAGCTGTGATAGTGCTCTATCCCACTGTTCTTTTTTTGTTTCTTGCCTTCTTTTTTTTTGCAGTACTAGGCATTGAAACCAAGTCCTCAGTGCATGCTAGGTAAGCACTCTACTGCTGAGCTATAACCCTAACCTATCCAACCCACTTTTTGCTAACCAAGTATAGTTTGTAAGTAGAATCAACAACTAAATTGAAAGTGCTTCCTAATGCATCATTTTCTCTTTCACTTAGAGAGAGTGACTTCTCATATTTTCTCAGATATCCCAGTCCTAACATCAAATCTCCTAGTTTCTGTGAGCCACTTATTAAACTACAATCCCTTTCTATCATTTCTGTAACAAAAAAATCTTAATTTCCTCAAAACCACTCTTTCACCAAGAAGGTCATGATCAGAAGGGAACAGAGAATATAGCATTTGCTGCTGAACTTTGGCAGGGCCATGCAGAGTAGCAGGAAAAACACAGACTGCGAAGTTAGGAGATTGCAGCTCAGTCTCAACTCTGCACTCACGGGCAGCAGCAGGATTCTTGGGCAAATCACTCAACCTCTTCAGACCCCCATTTCTTTATTCAAGTAGGAATTTAAATACCAGCTATGCCCACTTCAAATTGCAAGGTGCAAATGTGTGCCTGTACCAGAAGATGTAAAGTGCCATAAAACTTCAGTTATGATAATTACAAATCCATAATAATGTGTCCTTAAAAACATTCTCTAGGTCAGTTGCCTTTTCTTTATAACCCTCTCTCCCCAATATGTAGGATTTCTTCTGTCATGTTTGTTGGCCTGTGACTGGCAAGCTATTACAATGAGTAATTCCATTTTAAGAGAAGATAATAAAACATGATATCGTAACTACCCACAGAGCCTCAAAAGTATTTATGTTTCCTCTAATAACCTGGTGTGATGCTGTTAATCTTGACAAAGCCTGCCTGGCAGGTGCTGGGGAGCTGAATCTTCATATTCTCTCACTGTTTGCTGACTCTTCCACAGGGAAGACTCCAAGCTATTAAAATGCAATGGCCCTGCTCTATTTTTAATTACATTTAGTTTATTAGAGGAACAATCAGATGCATATCAAATATTGAGAACTGACTTTCCTCTGTTCCCTCAATGAAGGCCTGGAACATTTCATCATATACAAAATTGGTCTCAGGGAGCTAGTTCTTCACCAAAAGAAGGTAAAACACAATTTAAAGGAGGAAGAGAAATGCATCACTCCCAGAGGGATCCAATTCTTCATTGATAATTTATTTTTCAATCCAGTTAACCCTTTTCTTATAAAACATCATCATAAACTGTATGTAAATAAGTAGGTACCTGTGGGATATGCATCGGGATGGAAACTTCAAACTTCCCTTTTTCATATCAAGTAAAATCACCATGAAATAGACCATAAATATGTAATATATAGTATTTCCTTTAGAAAAACCCTGCAAGTTCTAAGGTATCAATAAACATAATTCTTGAAGTTGTGAAGAAAAGAGGTTGTGTTTCTTGGCTGACCAAATCAACCCACTTCCTTTCAATACACAGCATTACAAAAGCTGTAATTTCATGTATTATTATGTGCAAATAGAATTTAAGAGTGCTTTCCATTTTGTGTATAAAAAAGGTATATTCCACAGAATAATATATTTTTCACATTTATCATAAAGTTGTTTTCCAATCCCATTTGTGAACTGAGTCTATATTTTGAGCAAATGGCCATTATCATTAATCACCAAGAGCTGCTGGAACATGGCAGGGTGTGAAATGCAGATTGTCCTTTTCTGTCCTTTTCTATTTTGCCAATGTGATTGTTATTGTTTTCAAACACTGGGGGTAGGACTATTGTAATACTGAGAACTCCTGTGCAAACAAGACAAATGGTTAAAGAAAGTAAAAGACAATGGGTCAGGTAGGGGTGCTTGGTTTGAAAGAATCAAGCATGGGATTGTGCTTTATTTTTGTTATTGGTAAACAGCAAATGCAACTTTGGTGAATATTTCAATTCAACTTCAATCTCTATGAACTCCTATTTGAAAAATAGTCAGTGGCACCCCATAATAAATTGAGTTACATATAAAAAAGAAAAAAATAAATCGTTGCTTCTTAAGGATTAAATTCTATTTTACAACTTCAAAAAAATTTAAAAGGTTATTGAACATGCTAAGATTTTTAGTTTGTTTTCATCTGTTTTTCTCTGAACATTTTAGAAGTGTTTTTCTGTTTACATCATCTTCTTCTAGTCTTTAAGCATAAAATGACAACAAATGATAGGTAACTGAGGTAAGTAGAGAGAAATATAAAAGAATTAATTTCCCATAAATTGTAAGAATTTAAAACCAATTAACAAATATGATTAAGAATTAATACTTTCAATTTATATTTAAGTATATATACAGTATTTACTATGCTACAGTTGTGTTAGCCACTGAATTACAAAGCGCTACTGAAATTATACTAATTTGAGTGAGATAGGTAAGAGAAAGTTAAGGCAAGATTCAGATTATATTTAACACAAGGTCTGAAGAGTAAGTAGAGCCTGCAGTGTGAAGGGGGAAAGTCCGCAAAGGGATCCAGGGACACATATTAGCCTGAACCAAAGCCTTGAGGGGCATAGAACCAGAGGAATGAAATAAGTCAGCATGCCCACATCTTGGTGGTAGGTGGCATGGGATAAAGCTGGAGATAGAGGCAGTGTTCCTATGGCTCCCACAAGGCTCTGTGGATCCACCTTAGGATCTGGTACCTCTAGGAACAATGGAAGTCCATTTAAGGACTTTATGCAGAAGTTGATTTAAATTTTATAAAGAGCACTCTGACTTCATTATAGGATACAGAGACCAGAGAAGTTATATAAAATCTTGTTCATGAACAATAACAAAATTGCCCCAATCTACAAGTATCAGGTGGTAAATTCACAAGGGTGTATGAGCTTTGATATTATAATCCCTGTCTCCCCTCCATCTACATAAAGCAATGGTGATTTATACAAGAATGCTCAGAGAACATAGAGGTAAGCATAGAGATCAGACATAGACGGATGAAACTGCAAAGAAAGACTTTGTGGTTGTTTGAAAATGAGGGCAGAAGACTGAGAAAGGTCAAGAATATTTCAGATTTCAAGCTGAGGTCCAAAAGGCCATTTGAACAACATGGAACAAAAGCTAATTTAGAGAATTTAGTGCGGGTTAGCCCTCTGATTAAAACAAAAGAAAATAAGACATTGCCTGTCCCTCACAGAATTAGTTAAATACCTGCATCCAAATTCTGCAAGCAAAACTGAGACAACACAAGAGGTAAATGCTACAATCCTGATTTTGTGGAACATACAAACTCTTAAGAAAGAGTATCAGCAAGAGCTGCAGTAGTCAGAAGGAAACATTGTGGAATGAAGTGTGCCTGATTTATCAGTAGGCTTTGGAATGACAGACTGAGTGAGCAGCAGGTAGCTGTGCTTAATTGAAGTACAAGATTCCTATGAAAGAGAAGGAATATAAAAATGAGCAGTATTGTCAGATTTAGATTGGTTCTAAAAGCCAGAAACAGAGGCTTCGACTTACTATAATAGAGACTATAGGAGGAAATTAGATGTTACTTCTAATGGTAGTAAGTGATAGGCTGGAATAAGACCAGTGGATCAGAATAAAGGCAGAAATGTCAACAGTGGTCTTCAGCAGGACTCTAGGCATAAATCCATACATCTCTGGATCACAAAAGCATTAGTAGAAATAGAGAGGAAGAATAATAATTTTTAAAAATTGTGCATTTTTTCAAATAACCAGAATTAAAATAATGAGCAAACATATAACCGCCACCCAGCTGTCTCAAATCTTACCAGTTCTACTTGCCAACTACAGTACGTATGTGACAAAGGATCTCCATAATTATGTCAATATCTAGCTGTGACAATTTTTGCTAATCTAATAAACACTGAATGGTTGCTAATTGCAGTTTTCATTTTAATTTCCATTATTGTCAGATTATAAATCATATTTTTCTTATTGGGGCATTCTCAATTTAGAAATTGTTCAAGTATTTTGCATATATTTCTATTGTTTTGTCTTCTTATTGATTTGTATGAGTCCTTTATAACTTAGTCTTTTGTCACTTACATATATTAGAGAAACTACATTCATGCCAAAATTTTCCCTTTCAGTTTTTTTAAATTTTTTAATTTGTTCTAATTTGTTCTACATGATGGTAGAATGCATTTATATACTTTGATAGATCATAAATACATAATGGAGTATAATCTGTCACTTTTCTGATTATACATATTGCAGGATCACATTGGTCATGCAGTCATATATGTACATGAGGTAATAATGTCTCTTTCACTCTACTATCCTTCCTACCCCCATACCCCTTCCCCTCCCTTTCAGTGTTAATGACATCTTTTGGTGAGAATGTGAAAATAAACATGGTGAAGTATATAGTTTCTTTAAAGTCTGCACTTTTCTTGGTCTTATTTAGAAAAATCTGTCTTACTTAGGGGTTTTAAGCTAAATTTGTCTGTTTACAGTTCTAATTATTATAAATCTATGATAAGTCTAGACAAGGCTAGTTCATAGACAAAAATCTTTTTACCCTATTCATCAGAATTTCTGTACCCATACTGCTTATTTATTTGTATGTGTGAATTTTAGGGTCAAACTTTCTAATTGCACATACAAAAAAAGAACCTGTTGGTAAATGCAGTCACATTATATTTCTATATTAACCTGAAGAAAACAGATATTCTGATGATGCTGATATTGTCTTATCCATAACCAAATACACTTTATCTCTTTATTTAGGGTCTTTTCTCTTAAGTCAGTTTTTTGTGCTGCTATGACCAAAAGGCCTGACAAAACAATTTTAGAGGAGGAAAATTTATTTGGTTCTCACAGTTTCAGAGGTCTCAGGCTATAGATGGCCAGCTCTGTTACTCTGGGCCCACAGGAAGCATAACGTCATGACAGAAGAACATTGCAGAGGAAAGCAGAGCGGGATATGAGGATCAGGAAGCAGAGAGAGGCTTCTCTTTTCACCAAGGACAAAATACATACCCAAAAGGCAGCCCCAATGACCCACCTACTCCAGCCACACCTAACCTGCCTATAATCACCACCTAGTCAATCCCTATCAGGGGATTAATGAATTGAATAAGTTAAAGCTCTCATAACCCAATCATTTCACCTCTGAACTTTCTTGCACTGTCTAACACATGAGTTTTGAGGGGACACCTCACACTAAATGAAAGAATATATCACCCACTGCTGTTTCATAATTTTATGGAAAAGAATAAGAATGTACTACTTGTTTGTTTTATGTAACTTTTTATATCCAAATCACTTCCACAATATTTTGAAATAATTTAACCAAGTTTAAGACTGGTATTATGTTTCTTATTACTGAAAAATGATGTTCTCAGCTTTCTTTTGAAAAGAGCACTGGTGAAAACTTAGGAAGCACAAATGGGTGTGTGTTCCTGTATTATGTGTGCATTTATGTTTTTATACACACGTATTTTGAAGAAAAAAGAAAAACTGTTCTTTTTGAATGGAATAACAACAAACAAAACAATTGTTTCTCAAAATATTATAACACTGTGAAATCTAATGATATGTTTTATTACTGCTGAGGTCAGCTTATCAAAGAATGGTGGTGACAAAGAAAAACAGACAATTTACAAATTAGGATCTTGCAAAAACCATTTAAAACCAATCAATTATTTTAATTAAAGCATTTGGCAATAATTTAAACCATTAGTTTTTATTTTAAAATGCAATGTTTTTAACATTGGGGCATCCTTTCTTTAAAATGCAATCCCATCCTGTTTCCCTAACATATTTGGGTTCAGGCAGCAGCTTTGTTCTTGTTATTGTTTTTAACCTAAACACTGACATTCTGCATGTCTTTGGGAAAGTCAAATGACCTATGTTAAGAGGCCATTAGTAATTTCTTAATATAGCATAAAATCATGACAATAATAATTTTTGCCATTTTTGCAATTGCTACTTTTTATTGGTCATCTATAATATGGTGGATTTTGTGGTATACAATGCTCTTTTATCCCAAAATATATTCATTTCCCTATTAACCCACATATTTTACTACCTCTATGACAGTTCCTAGCATCAAGTACACATATAGGGAGTAAAAGAAACCATTCCTTTAACCTAATAGTATTTAGTAAAATTGGTTTTGAATATGATAGTTGCATAAGAGAAAGAATTTTAATCTTATTTTTTTTAATCGATAGGGCCCAAACACCTAAAATATTGAAGGAAGTAGTGGTGCTCAAGAGTAATTCATTGCATGAATTGTTGAATGAAAGTTAGTTGACAAACTGCTTGTGCTAATTTGCTATTTCTCTCAAATGTACAATTATCATTCAAAGTCCATACTGTGAAATGAATGTTAAGTGGAATCTCAAAAACACAATAAAATTCTCTAGAACTCCAGCTATTGAACAGTAACATAACAGTGTAACTTATGTGTGTTTAACACTATGAAACGTTACCATTTTTATGTCATGAGGGTGAAATGGTATTAGGATTTGTTACATGGAGAAAACAGTTCCTCTCTTATGTTAAAAGGAAACAACTATGTCCAGTGAATTTTTAACTGTTAGCCTCTGTTGTGGTTTGAATATGAGATATTTCCCCAAAACACATGTGTTAATATAGAAGGTAAAATGGTTCAATTATGAAACCCAAAACCTAATAAGTGGATTAATGCATCTGATGGACTAATCATTTGAAAGGGCTCTGTACTTGGTGGTAACTCGAGGTAAGTGGGGTGTGGCTACAGAGATTGGTTGTTTTTCAGGGCATGCCCTTGAGAATTATATTTCATCCCCCAAGCTCCTTTTCTCTCTTCCTCTCTCCCTCTCCTCACCCACCCCTTCCTGGCTTCCATGAGGTGAGCAGCTTTCCTCCACCATGCCTTTTGCTATGATGATCTGCCTCACCTCAGGCCCAGAGAGATGGAGTCACCTCACCATGGACTGAACCTCTGAAACTGTGAGTTCAATCCTTTTCCTCCTTTCCTCTTGTTCTGGTCAGGTGTTTTAGTCATAGTGGTGAATGCTGACTAACACAGCCTTCATCAGGACTGCTTGGGCAGGCCAGGGACATTTCAAATCATGTGCTAGCCCAGGGAGAGCACAGATTAACTAATTAATTAAAATGTATTAATCAACATGAAATTTGACCAACATTGTTTGCATTTAAATATGTAAAATGAAGATACTGATATACATGGAGTTTTGTAGCATAAAATTTGCAAATAACCATATCTGAAGCAAGGCCGTTTACATTACCATATCTGAAACAAGGCAGTTTTAGGGCATCTGACCTTCATCCCTAAGCTGAAATATGAAATTTATCTCACAAAATAAAAATATAAATGTGTCAGAATACACATTTATACAATGTATATGATTGCATGTGCATATGCAGAGGAACAATAGAGACCATGCCCAAATGGGTTTCCCAAAGATTTAAGGTATTTTTATCTGACTTCAGGTTATCCATTGAAGGAGTGAGCATTTATACATGGCATGAAAGTCACACCTATTCATTTTAAACCACAACACTGACTGGTGACAGTGAGCGATTATAGAAATATGTGAATTTTTGAATGTTTGTTTACTCCATCAAAGTTTCAAACCATTTAGAAAGGGCAAACAGCAGAACCTTAGCAAAGAACTCATAAAAAATCAAAATTTTAATGAAACTTTAGAGACGCCATCAATTTTGCTACAAATGAAATTTGATGAGTACAAAGAGAAGATTGAGAAAAGAGAATGGAAACAAGAAAAGCAAAACTCTGTGAAGCTAATCAAATACAAGTCGCAGATGTGAGCAATCGGCACATGGCAATCAGCATGCAAGGACGTTGAAAAGGAAACATTTCAGCTGCCAGCACACACCTCATTTCCTCTGATGCTGACACCCACTCCTGACCAAAAGGCAACAGCTCCTAGGGACTTGCTATCTGCTTATTCTGCTGAGAGTTGTGTCCAGTCACAGAGTGAGTGAGATGTTGCTCTTCTAAGTTTGATATTTAGACTTACTCTTCATTATGCTGGAAACAGAATATTTTACTGTAACTGCAGTGGATAAATGTATATAAATTAAAGGCATATCAGTAAATACCAGTTGCTTAAAGTAAATGCCACTTGTTTATGAGGGAGTTTTAGCAAGAGAATTAAAAATATTATCAAGTTTCCCTCCATGCAATATGATAGCCTTAACAAATCTTGCTTAATAACAGTCATCATAAGTTAGTATTACCATTATTTCCTAGAAAAGGACATATTAGCTGGGCACAATGGTGTGCACCTGTAATCCTAGTGGCTCGGGAGGCTGAGGCAGGAGGATCACCAGTTCAAAGCCAGGCTCAGTGATTTAGTGAGACCTTGTCCCAAAATAAAGAATAAAAAAGAGCTGGGGATGTGGCTCAGTGGTTGAGCACCACTGCATTTGATCCCTAAGTAAATAAACCTAAATAAATAAACAAATAATAACAACAACATCAACAATAAATAAAAAACAAAAAGAAGAGGACACATTACGCAGTAGGGGGAATGGGCAGGGGAATGGAGATGCATTTTCCTGAGGATCAATCATAACATCTTTTGACACAGCAATTCTATTCATAAGAACTTCTCTTAAGGGAAATAAAATCAATAAGGCAGGCAAAGCCTATTGTATATGCATAACTATACGTAGAGCTTAGAGAAGAAATAATGGAAACAAAAATATCCAAACAAAAGAAAGGTGATAAATAAGTGAATGTGTATCTATATTATGGATGTAGCCACTAAAATAAGATTTTTAAAAATAGTTAATAACATGGGAAAATATTAAAATTAAGTGAAATTTCATCATATCAAACTCAATACTGGGTAAAACACGAATTTCGTAAAATAAATAAACATTAAATAAATGCAATAAAAACCTTAAATTTTTAAAAATGAGAAATCCACTTGAGTGAATTCAGTTTCACGAATGTTTAAGTCCCTAGTGATTGCCTTGGAGAAATGTGTGAAGCCAATATTTACCTGACTGCTGCATGGTGATATTTATGCTGAAAATGTTATGTAAATTATGCACATTTTTAGCAGTTTTGTCTTGAAATATTTTTTTTCATTTCTTTGGTAAAATTGTTCTTTGCTGTTAAAGATTTAGCATATTCTATGCCTGGATGTTCTATTTATTCTCCTAGAGATGAATGTGTGTGAGTGCATGTACATGCACACACATATCATTGTTTAAGCAGTTGCTCACAGAAAATCTGATCTGGAATTGAGCACCAGGTGAGGACATGCAGATGTGGACAATCAGATGCAGGATGACCAACTCATCCAGAGAATAAGACTGACAGAAGCTGCCTCACGGGAGTTCTGAGGCTCTGTGTATTCAGTTATATCTAAGACTTGACAACTCAATATGTACTAGTGTTGGATGTACTGTTTTGATTGTCTTGCATGGTGAAAGGATTGGGACACAATTATGTGTACAAGAGGAGTTTCACTTAAAGGGGGGCTTTATTTATATGATGTATATTGTCTTAGGATATGGAAAATTCTAGCATAGGAAATTAGACTGGTGAAGTGTATTACCCCTGAAGAAAATGGGTCCAGTAAAACACCATGTCCCTGAATGTCCCCTTTCAGTATCCAAGAACCTAGCCAAGTTAAGGGAACAATGGCTCGGCCTGGGCCAGATAGTCCAGATGCATAGGACCTTAAAGGACACTGACAGGGCACCAGTCAAGTTGTGTTTTCTGTAGAAAGCCACTCTCTTACATGTGCCTCCCAAGGATGGTTGCTTCTTGGGATGCTGGTCATGCAAGGACACTAAGCAAGCCAATGCTGGTGATGTCACTGTTCCTGAAGCCTAACATATAAAACACTCTGAGTGGGGACAAGTGCAGAACTGAGGGCATTGTGGAAGGGATACGTGTCACTCATCCTGCTGGCCACCACTGGACAAAACACCATGGGATAGAGGAGGCATGTCTGGCAAAGCATCTGACAGACAGAAGTGCTATTTCTCAGTCTGTCGCCACTGAACTCTACTTGGAGTAGTCACTGGTCTCTTGTAAGCTTTCCTCAATAAACCATGTCTCCCATGTTGTCCCTGGGCACTTTCTTCAGCCTTTTCACAATCTACTTCACTACCCTGTCACAACTGGGCTGTGGATGAAACACAAAGATAAACAGCCAGTACAATAGGAACATCCCTGGGCTGGGGCTGGGGCTCAGTGGTAGAGCACTTGCCTTGCATATGTGAGGCACTGGGTTCAATCCTCAGTACCACTTAAAAATAAAAACATTTTTATAAAGATGTGTCTATTTACAACTAAAAAAAATTTTAAACTAAAAAAATTTTAAAAAATAGGAATATCCTCACTTTTTGAGAGACATTTCAGGATTTTGAAAAACTATGGGAAAAATGCCTCAAAAGAAGGAAAACAGAACTTTGGGGTGGAGTGGCAAAATAGGACCTAGGCAGAGAATTTCCTGACCAGGGTTCCCTTTGTCATAAGCCCATAGACCTTGGTTGTAGCTCAATCTAATAGAACCTTATACATTATTCTCCATGTTTTACTTTATAATATGCATTTCTGAACCTCAATAGACTTTGGTTTGGTCAAGTAATGGCAGCATTGTATGGAATAAAGGGAAGGATCTGTCCTGCCTTTGGGCTGGAGAGACAAGAAATAATCCTCTCCCTTCTTTCAAGGACAATGATGACAGCAGAAGAGCCACATTAAGGGATGAAACTTTAAGGTCATTGTTCAGGGTTCTAATTTAACAGAGCAGCTAAAATAGCATATAAAATATAATGAGATAAAGAAAATGTAATTAATCAGAACTCTTCTCAAGTAGATTATTATAAGTGTTTGAAAGGAATATTTTGACATGCCACTAATACTAAGTTTAAAATCCCCAAGGAACACATGTGAAGTGGAATGCAAAGCTACCTTGCAAAAATGATGTTCCAGTTAACACCAGGGCTTTGTGGTGCAAAGGAAGGTATGTAAGTCTGGGGCAAGAGGCAATTACTTGGACAATATACATAGACCATTATCTTCTACAGTAGTGCTCAGTGTCTTCTCTACATACAGAGAAATATTTAGAAACCATCATCTGGCACCAAGTCACTAGACTGTGCAATACCATTCAATCCTGGGGCTGCTCCAGAGGGCCACATGCTGAGTCTGGCTCTGGGAAGCTGTGGTAAGACCCAAGGATGATGGTGGCCCGCATACTGCCCACCTCCACAGGTGGGCCATCAGCCACTTGTACATGCGTGGAATGGAATGAGGAAGAGATTGGAACTGAGGAAGGATAATGATCGCACTCCTGAGCTAATAAGACAAATTTGAGGAATCCTCATGCATAACTGTGGGGCTCTTGAAAAGAGACTAAAGTCATGATCTCAAGCACTGTAATTCCTGGCATTGAAAGCTACTGTCTCACTTCCAAATAAATTCCATGAGAGCAGACATTTTTGGATTTTGACCACTGTTAGGTTCCTATGTCTTAAAGAGGACTTTGAAGATACTAGGTTTTGATGATTATGTTTTTAAATGTAGGAAGATGACCTCTTTTTACATTTGTATGCTAGGAGAATTTTACATACTTGGGGCTAAAAGTTAATATGTACATACATATGCATTTCAAATATATACATATCTTACATGCAGAATAAAATACATAATACATGACAGTACACTAAGATATCAAAAGTGTTTATTGTTGGTTCAAGTTATTACCAGAGAATATATTTTCCTTTTTCCTGTTTTTCTGTATTTGCCCATTTTTACCTAATTAGAATTAGTTATTTAATACTATTAAAAGAAAGATAGTTAAAAATTCATAGAAATATATCCTAATCAAAGGGCTTAAATGAAAATACCTCATTAGACTGCAAATCATAATCACAAATGTCTTATTTTAAAATCTCCCAATGTCACGAGCCTTGTCCCATGTTCTATAAGCACAGTTCTTCTTTTGTATGTACAATTACTAAGTCCCTTATCAGAAAGGAGCATTGTAAAAGGAAGAGATTTTAAAAACAATAGAGAAAAAGAGCATTTATTGTCTTTCCCTACCCTGCAGAGTGGAAGTTACCTTTGTTTTTCCTATGTTCCAAATAATCAAATATACCATTTAGACACATTGCTATTTTTAGCCTTGTAAATATTTTTGACTGGTAATAATTGTATGATAACCTCATTCAAAATAATTTTATCTTCCTAAATGAAATCTAGGCTATTTTGCTGTGATCCTTTATTGGTTGATTTAAAATTTACCTAATTTTCTTTCTTCATAAATTCTTTCCTCATGTACTGATCAAAGACCTTCTACAGGGAAGAACAAAGAGATCTAATGCAGATTGGCCATTTTAATGAAAAGGCCTTTTATTCCCCAGTCTGATTTTGCTTTGATATCTTTCACAAATGAGTTAAAGGGCAATAAAATGTCAAAAGAAAGGAGGACAAATATCTTCCTGGATTAATGGCTGTTTCACCTCCCTCTAGACACGCATCTTTCTTAGGAAGGTAGGGGAAGTAGGCTTGCTGAGCAGCACAGAGAAACTGAGCAAACATCACAGTTGCTTTCATGGGTCCTTATTACAAATTAGCAATTAAAATACTGAAAAAGTCACTCATCCCAGCAAATTCTGTGGCTCTCTATTCAGAATTCTTTAACTGGAAACACTTTCCAGAAACTTCTATGTCCATTGCAATAATATTGACTTTTGAAAGATGCCAGGATGTTCCCCTAATACTAACAGGCAAGCTTAACCCACAACACCTCTCTAATAAAGAATCATCATTTCAAAAAAGAAGTTGAAAGGAGACTTACTCGTAAATCTTCCAATCCTAATTTCCTCCAGTGGAGTTCCATTTCTCTGTGCTTGTCCATAAAACAAATACACATTGATTGTCTGCTCTAAGGCAGGCACTGGATCTATGGTGGCTGATGAGGGAAACAAGGTTTATGCTCTAGTATCATGCACATTCTGGTGGGATAAATAGAAACAAAGTAAACAAATAAATGACCAAGATCAGTGCAGGCTACAGTTAGGGTCCTGGAGGACATGAACAGGATGCCATTGCTGGGATGCAGAAGAGCAGCAGGGACATAGTGGATCAGCTAAGGCTGCTCTAAGGAGAATTGACCTAGGGTAGCATGGGGTAGGGGGAGTGTCCAGGAGGAAAGCATTGGTATTGTGAAAATTTAAGAATGGACAAGTTATTATTTTGAATATTCTGCAGTAAAATGACCTTAAATATTATACAATAAATTTACCTGTGAGTGAGTGTTCATTAATTCAGCCAATTCACTTTTCTATCAACTGTCTGAAAGAACTTTCAGGAGATATATTAGATGGAGTGTGAGGGAATGAGTTAGGGTCCTTTAGAGGTTTATATCCACCTCCACCCTCAAGAAATTTCCAGAAACAATGCTGTTTCTCCCTTTAGTCTCCATAAAGGAGGTCACCAGGTCTTTCAAATCAGGACTGTATCATTTGGGAAAACAAAGTCCTAGAGTAGTTTTCTACTTTTAATGTGCATAAAAATATACTGCTATACCTGTAAGAAGTTGAAATCCTGGATCCCACTCCTACGGATTTGAACTTTTGAGTTTCACGGAGTGTCCTGGCATTTGCCTTCATGAGTGTTTCTGATACAGATAGTCTAAGAACCATATTTGAGAAAAATGGCTTTCAAAATCTCTTCTCCTTAGCAGTGTGGCCTGGATTTGCCTAAGAGTTGATACCAAATGTTGTTTGGCCTATTCTTGAGGCTGATGACCCAACACCCTGGGTCTTCTCCTTCCCAAAGCACTGTCGAGGCACATGTCTTTACATATTTCTTTTGTTTGGATGGTGAATGTCTCTAAAAGTTCTAATAAATGTATTAAAGACTTGTTCCCCAGGTGGTGCTATTGGGAGGTAGTGGAATCTTCAGAAGATGGGGCCTTATGAAAGGTCCTTAGAAACATGTTTTAAAGGAACATTATGAAAACCTGCTTCTTCCTTTTCCTTTCTTTTTTTTTTTTTTTGCTTCCTGATGGTGAGGTGAGCAGATTTCCTCCACCACAAATTCCTGACATGAAAGTCTTGCCATAGGGCCAAAGGAATGAGGCAAACCAATCATGGGCTGGAGCCTCTAAAACTAAGAGCCAAAATAAGTCTTCTGTCTTTATAAGTTGATTATCTCAAGTATTTTATAATAGTGACAGAAAGCTAACACATATATGTTAGAAAAACCCCTCTCCTACTGGTTAAGGGTTTTTAGTCTATTTTCCTATAGCAAAGATACCTCTGAACCAGATATACAGTTTGGCTAGAACAGAATGAACTGGATTTCAGCCACACAAGCCCCCTGGACTGACTTGGGCCTTTCTAGTGAGTCTGACTAACAGCAGACTACAGCCCTACCCTACCTATCCCAGGAACATAAAACATGCATCAGAGCCAGGAATGCCAAATAATTTTACAATTATGGTAGAACTCATCTTGTCTTTATGTCTTTCTCCTATTTGGTAGAGCCTACAATTACTTTTATTAATTTTTATGTTGCCAATCACATGTTGATACTTTATTTGACAGAGTAATTTGTAGGGTAGGAGAGAAACATTGTCAAGATGTCCTATACATTCTAACGTTTTCACTATGATGAATCTACGAATGTCTCCTCTCTTCTTTAGATCCTATTGCAGGTTGTTCTTTTACCAGCCAAGCCCAAATTATTTAGGATTCAGTCCAAATCCCTTTTCTCTTATTTCTCTATATCTTTCTCTGGATATCATACCCAATCCTATGATTATATGCACCATCAACATCTGATTATTGGAGATTCATAATTCAGAAGCAGGTATGAGTTCTTTACCTGTCTAGATAATCACCTTCTAGATGTCTGCATATGAATGGAAGACCAGTATATCCAAAAGTGAACTGCAGATTTTATCTTTCAAAACTGTTCTTTTCCCCATCTCTGCACTCAAGAGATCAAAGTTGAAATCTGAGTGTCATTCTTTACTCTTTCCTTCTTATCTTCTATATCCCTAAAATATAAACAGGAAAGGGGAAATCTATGTGTTTACAGTAAAGGAAATCTAAAGCAGGTAACTGGTTATACAAGTGATAAAAGAGCTGAGAAGCTAAAGAGAAGTTGGTTAGGCAACCCAAAGATTAGCATCAAGGCCAGGAATGACATGGTGTTATGGGAACCTAGAGGCTAGTGACATCTGGTAGAAGCTGGAAGCAGAGCAGCCAGTCAGGAGTGAGCTGGAGCCCTGGGTGAAGTGCTGCACCTGCAGAGATGTCCTTCCTTCTTTCCCCCTCCTGCTGGTGCCTGTGTTAATAAAGTGAGCTACAGTGAGGAAGCAGCCTGAAATGTAAAACAGAAAAGAAGACAACAAGGAATGGTTCTTTGGGCACAGCCTCCAGTACAAACAAATATTCTTAGTATGTATCCATCACCTTCATCCAAGCCATCTGTATTGTTTCTTCAGTCTTCGAACACTTCTCGATCCAAGTCATGCTGCACTGAGCAGTCAGAGTAATCTTTTTTCCAAATGTAAATGAGGCCTATTTCAAATGTAGTTGTCTGCCTAGTTAATGCATGGGAATGACTGCCCATTGCACTTCAAGTGATAAACATTAAGTTTCAGCTGTAAGAGTCTGTCTCATCAACCACTGGCTAGCTACCTAACCCATTCTGGAGACTCTTGCCTCCATTTAATTCTGGAATATACCAAGCTCTTCTCATCATTAAAGCCTTAGCAGTGTTGCCTCTGATGAGTTCTTGAATGATTGCCTTCTATCCCTTGAAGCTGATGAAACAACACCACCCCAGATGGTCTGCCTCGGTAACTACATCTAAGCAGTACCTGCCCCACTGCCCCATTACCGAAAACTCTTTTCTCCATTTCTACCTGTGTTTTTATTTGTTCCCATCTCCCCCCTTTAAACTATATGCACTACAATATAAAGAACCTATGCTATCTCCATTTCCATTAATTACTCAAAATTTAGCAGAAGCTTTCATATATTATCATTGTTCAAAAAATGATTATGGAGTAAATAAATGACTCCATAGAGGACACTGAAAGTGAGGGGGGAAATTAAATATATTAAGAAATATTAAAACAAATATGAAATAAAAGAAAATCATCTGCACAGATAGCTAGTATTTTACTTTTTCTAAATAATCATTGTTATAGACATGGGAATTATAGCACTAATATTCATAAATACTACTGAAGGACAAGTTTCCTAGTTTGTTATAGAAATTGAATAATTGCACATATTTTAAGTGATAGAATGAGTCACTTTTTTCACTTCCTATGAAAGCAGGGTTCTGAAGCTTGTTAAACTGCAGGTTTTGATTCAGCGGTCTGGGGTAGGATCTGATATTCTGTATTTATAACAAGCTGCTGGTCCAAGGAACACCTTTTTGAGTAGCAAGAGAGCCATCTGGTTGATGAATTAGATTTACACAAATGTTTTCCAATGTCCACACCTTTTAACTTCTCTGTATTCTGAGCTAGAAAGGACAAAGAAACCACAAAATCAATACAGTGTAATGTTCAATTAGTCTAATCAGTGTCTTGGCCACATTTTGTTCATCTGAAATTATGGTCCTCAACCTCTATTTACTTTACACCAGCATTTTCTAACAGATTTTGTAGTTCAAATTTTCATCATTAAACATTAACTAACTCGTGTTTGAAGACTAACAATGAACAAATCAATAAAGGTAACCTTCATTTGTGTAGTGCTTTACAGCTTACAAAGAACTCTCAGGTACATTATTGTGTTTAATCCTCATAGTGGCCAAGATACAGCCAAAGCAACAATATTAACATAATACTAAAGAAGAGGATATTGATGTAGAGAAATATTAACTATGGTAATAATTAGCAAAATGTTCATTGCTATAAGTTTGCAAATCGTTTATTAAAGTGAGTGCTCCTACCTGCTGTCTATGACATCTTGTGGATATGCAGGGCTACAGTATTGTCCTGAAAGCATGAATGTTCTTGTCCAGGGATACTGGTTTTCTTCTGGAAACAGGTTTGGAGTTCCAAGATATTCAGAATCTGGAGGTTCCTTGACCTCAAATTTATAGAAAAGACCAAAATGCTCTTGTGCTGTTGGGAAAGTGTCTTCTCTGAGTACTGCATCTACTTGCCAGTGAAGAATATGGTCTAAATTCAGTGCTAGGAACCGGGATGGTGGATACTATGCCAGGAGCTTATTTGTAGTTATATCACCCAGCCCCACTTTGCAACTGAAAAACTGGTATTTTAATCCCTCTCAAACACATATCCATTGCTCAATTGGTTTAGTTCTTAGAAAGGAGATAAGGTTTAATTAATTAATCTATCATTTTTCAGAGAAAACACAACACTGATTCTCAAAGTTCTTTTTTGTTTGTTTGTTTTGTTTTGTTTTGTTTTGTTTTGTCCTGGGAATTGAACCCACTGAGCCACATCCCCAGCCCTTTTTAATATTTTATTTAGAGATAAGGTCTCATTGAGTTGCTGAGGGCCTCGCTAAATTGCTGAGGCTGACTTTGAACTCAGTGATCCACCTGCCTCAGCCTCCTGAGTCACTGGGATTACAGGTGTGCACCACTGCGCCTGGCCACAATAATTGTTATCTATATTTGCATTGGTAGTTTTCATCTTGAGTTAGAGAATTTAAAATGAAAACTAGTAGTAAGAGCTACAATATCAGCTCAAGCCCAGAAATTTGTTGAATTTATAAGATATTCCCTGACCTGAGGACCATCTGCTCTCTAGAAACATGAGCAACGGGATGATCCTGGGCCATTAGCACTGATGAATGCCTCTGGCAAAGTCACCAAATATCCACCATGACCAGAATGTTTCAGCATCACATTAGGGTAAGAAGAAATAATAACTTCTATGAAAGGGAGTCACATTCCTCTCCCCAGAAACATAGGAAAAATATCATAGTCACCATGCAACTAAAAAAAATGTGTTTAAGAAAAAATATGTACACGTAAAAGAAAAATACGCCAAATATGTTTACTCCCTTATGTGTAAGTTAAGAACAAAGGAGAAAAAAAAAAAAAAGAACAAAGGAATCTTATAAATGAGCCAAGAAGATTCATGAAAAGAAGAAATTTGGCATAGAGCTATTCAGGGACATGTAAGATGTGTGCAGCAAATTTATTTATTTTACTTTTAACCTTATTTGAGAATGCCTTCAGAGAAAAATGTAATGATTTTGTTAATATTAGCACGAAATGCAGAATATAACCTTGCCACATACGGTCTCAGTAAGTACCCAGAATTTAAAGGATCTTCTAAGTTCCTAGAAGAGGAGTCCTGAAATTGAAGAGAGGAAGGAGACAAATAATTCAGTATTATATAATATAATAATATTATATTTTCCAAAGCACTTCACAGAAGCAACTTATGATTTGCTTAATGAACATCCCATTAAGCATTTCATTTTAATCATTTAATAAACATATTCTAAGTGTTTACAGGATAAAGATGAATGTGACACTATGCTGATCCCTGAAGGCATTCACATTTTAAGATGGGACTTGGACTGTATAGCAATTATTTACAATCTAAATAATAAAAGAAAAATAAAGGTATACATAAAGCATAATAGAACCCATCAGGAAGAGGGCTGAAATGACATAGCATCGTAGAAACCCCAGAGGTATCAACATGAGCACAAATGAGCAGGGGCAGTTCTCAGATGCTTAACTTGACTCCTCTGACTTTCTATCGAATCAAAAGTCTAACTCTCATAAAAGCTCAGATAACAAGATCCAATGATTTGACCTAAATCTGGTGGTGGATGGAGTGTTTCCAGGGGCACCTAACACAGGACCTGCATGCCACTCCTTCAGAAGGTGCTCAGTCCAGAGCTTTGATGACAATGACAATCCTCATGGTTTCTTTACATTTCAAATGTCACAAGTTCCTGATGATCAAAAGATGATTAGGTGAATGTCTGCAATAACTGACAGAAAAGTTAATGAGAAGCAGAAAGAAGAGGAACCTGCTCACGTATGGGATGACCTAGGAAATAGAGCAGGAAAGCATCAATGTCATGAAAGGCGTGAAGCAAGGTAACGTGCTGGCTTCTGTGCAAGCAGTTTCATTAAAACATGCCGGGTCTGGAAAACAGTGAGGAAATTGTTGTTTTTCAGGTGCAGAGAGCATATTCTCAGGTCCTATAAAATGGTGTGAATGCGATGGGCTTCAATAGAAAAATTCATTACTTTACACAGAAAACAAATGACAGGAAGAGTCAGAGAAAAAGCCTTTTGTATTCAAGGGGAAACAAAAGAAATGGAAAGGAAATAAAGGGAGAGATTCTCATTTCCCATGACTTACCTGTGTTTATTCAATGGAACATAATGTGGACATAGGAATACTATAACCTCTCCCTATCTTTCTTTTCAGGATGAAAATCATAATATGTCATTTAAGATATCAATGTCAGAATGTTACTCTAAAATCCTACACTAAATCCAGAAAAAACATGGCTCTTTTAAGAAATTAGCCATGAGGGGAGAAAGGAGTTTAAAAAAGAATATTAATTCAAGAACATAGTGATTTTGAATTTTCATGTTTTATAATATGCAAAATAATCACATTCTTTAAGGCACAATGAGCAGATATTGTGACTTTATTTTACAAAAAAATAAAGGATATTTAAATGTATTGAGCACCTTCTCTTTCTGATATTACTATGGGGAAAAGTTGAAAATCTTTACAAAATTAAATTTTAAAAAGTGTTTAAAGATATCAAAAAGCTCTAACAAGGTAGCCAGGACTTGAAAGCCCAGGATCCCTGAGAATGGGAAAGCACAATGAGAAGAATCTAGTATTAAGTGGTGATTTTTATCTCATAGTTGTGCTCATTGGTAAGTGGAATAAGACCAAGAAGTGAAAAGGTTGAATAGAGATTTATGGCCAAAAGTCTGGAAATCTGAGCAAGTATTCCAGTCTTAAAGGGATGTAGACGCAGAAATTGGAGTTTGGAGCTTCTAAAACAGACCAGATTAGAGGCCACAACACTGAGCAGAGGGGATGTTCAGTGTGAATCCCAAATTCTGCAGCTGTTAAGATGAGAAGAGCTTTGCACGTCTCCTTGAGCAGACAACATGAAAATTGTAATTAAGAACCAACCAAGGAAGAGCATCCATGAACCATACTCCAGACTTTTGAGTCAGAATCCTGAAAGGAAGAGAACACCAACTGGAACCTCATGTCATCTGTGCAATTTCCAGACACATTTAGGGAAAGTCTTATTCATGCCAGAAAACAGGAAAAAAGAGCCAAACCCAAGAGAAAAACAGATACTGGAACTGGTGGTTCAGATATCAAATTTATCAGACCCAGCCTTTAAAATATTTACTAATACTTTCAATAAAGTGGATAAGGAGAATATACCAGAAAATATGAATCTAGAAAAGGTCCCTAGTTGAAATTGGAAAACTGGAAAAATATCTGTAATGGATATTAAGAACTCGATAGATAAATTTAACAGAAGATTACACATGGTAGAAATGATCATTAGAAAAATACAAAGGGAAAATCTCCAACTGTCAGAAAGCAAATAATAAAGTAAATAATGAAAAATCAAACAAGAAATTATAATAGAAATGAAGTGTTTTGAGTGGTATAAGAAATATACAGCACATCAAAATTCATATTAAACTAAAGCAGTATTTGGTGAGAAATGTATAGACAAGCAAATGAGAAATAAAATCTATAACTTTCCTAACTAACCTCAAGAAATTTGTAAAGGGAAAATAAGGTGAGAAAATTTTCAAAAGTAAAAACTGATAAATCAGGCATACATTAGAAAAACAACTTGCCAAAATTGTCAATGTAAATAAATAAATTTTCTCATAATTGTTAAAGGAAATAAAATCCATAACTAGAAATCTTCTTCAATAGGGCAATCTAGTTCAAGATAACGCAAAGCATTCACAAACACTTCCAGAAAATAGGAAAGGAGGAGCATTCTGAAGTTCAGCTAATGAAGTCAGTAGAATGCTTATCCTGAAAAACAGACATGAGTTTTACAAGAAAACTACATCCCAATCATTTTCATGAACATAGATATAGCATTTCTAAACAAAATTGCAGCAAGCTAAGTATCCTGATGTACATAAAAGGTGAGAATATGTCAAAACATATTTCACAAATGCAAGATTGGTTCATCTGTATAAAAATCAATCAATGACTAACAGAAAAACCATATGATCATTCCATTAAATTCAGAAGAAGCATTTGATAAAACTGAATACCTATTACAGAAAAAAAATAAACTCTTGGTAAACTAGAAATTAAAGAGAGCTTTCTTACATGGACAATGGATATCTGTAAAGTATCTAGAGCAAATATCATATCTGATAAAGTATTTAAATCCTTCCCTCTACGATCAGTAATGAGACAATGATTTTCTTGGATTTTATTCAATATGTCACTATAAAGTCTATTCAGTGCAATAAGTCTGTGGAGAAAAAGAAAATGCAGACTCAGAAAAAAATGATACAAAGTAATAAAACTCGGGAAGATTTGCAAATGACATGATTTTATACATAATTAACACAAAAGAAGGTACAGAAACTATTAAAATTGATAAGGGAATTTGGCAAGTTTTCATATAGGAATTCAACATGAAAATATTAACTTCAATTATATTTAGATACATCAGGACAACGAAGCTTAGCAAATGATACAATGTGCAATGCAGCAACAAAATGTGTTTAGGCACTTGCCTGGCAGATAAAAATATTCAACAGTGCCACCCCCACTCCTGGTTAAGATATTGTACTAGGGCTGATTTCTGGGATGGGTGATGCAGAGGTACTGCTACAGCTTCAGGGAAGGCTGTACCTGGGTCAAAGTAAGTCACAAAGCTGAGTCAAGGAAGAAGCTGCCTATAGGCAATTGTATACAAGAAATGAGCAGTAATCTGTGCCCAGAATCCCCTCACAGGAGGAGGGAACATGTTGGATACAGTGATATTCTTGGCACTAGAGGTGCTGGGAGAATGTGCCATTGAAGAGCAGACTACTGGCACCATGCCTTGTATGAAAATATGCAAAAATAATTTCTGCAGATTTCTCAGGGCAGATGCCAGGAGTCAAGAACCTAAGAAGGGTGGTATATGTAGCCACATCATTTTTGACAGATTTTAAAACAAAGTTGCAGTGTTTTATAAAAGGGAGGTAAGACCCACAATCAAGATGGAAGAGTTGGTAGGAGAAGTCCAAGAAAACTGTGATCTGTATTATAGTTGTGGTCAATAATGGAAGATAGAGAAAAGGTTTCTCTCAGTTACTGTAGTAATGTGACTAAGGACTTCTATAAGGTCCAGTGTGGGTGTCAGGGAAGGAGGTGTTTGAATTACAGATTAAGCAAGATAAAGAAATACAGAAAAGATAAACAACTTCTTAAAACTGGAAGTAGGTTATGGAGTGCCTTCAGGGCCCTGTCCTCCAGTGATGTGGGCATGAAAGATCCCAGGATGTCAGCCTTAACACAGGATTCACTGTGCATTTAAAAGCAGTTGTCAGGAACGTGAAGTACCACAGAGGCAAATATCAAATTCTTTTACCCAGTAAAGAAGGGATGAAAATAATTCTCCTTCCGAAAGAAAGTAGAGAAATTCATATAATGTCATGGAGAAGGGAGTCAGGGATTCAATCAGGAAACCAGCATGGATCAAATAAGTGAAAGCAGGAACCACTTAGCATGCAGGGCACATGTGGAAACTTATTTTTAGACAATTTGGACATTAATGATACCTCAGGATCTGAACTACTGGAGGGAAATGAAAGGGGAGCTACCAGCCAGAAGTCACAGGTGTGCTCCCCAGGATGGGAGCATGAAGTGCATGTGTCAAAAGATGAGTGCCAAAGAGATGTGGCCAGACACTTGACTGGGCTACTGAACTATGTTTTGTGCCCCCCAGCATCCACAGCCTCCAGTCCACCTGGTTTTTTTGGGAGGTTTGTGTGTGTGTGTGTGTGTATGTGTGTGTGTGTGTGTGTGTGTTTTAGTAGAAGTTCATGTTGAAAGCAGACTTCCTGAAAACAACTCAACTCCCTATATTGGGGAAAGCCCAACTCATTGAGATTGTGTTTGGTTTTCAGAAAAGGGGGAGAGAAAGAGGAATAGGAGGAGTTTCCACAACCTCCCAAAAGGAGAAAATGCCTACATATTCTTCCCCCACTACTTCTCAGTATCTTGAGAAGGTGGCTTAAACTCTGACAGAAACAGCTATAATGTCTACCTAGGGATGTTGACCTGTGGGTAAGGGAAAAACTGGGTCAAGCTATTTCACAGGGACCCTTGGGGTATAATCCAACGCAATATATCTGAATATCTTGGTTCCTCTGTAATCCTGATATTAGTTCAGTAATACCAACTGTGAAAAATGCTGAGCTCACTGAGCACAAAAGAAAATGGTACTGTTGTACTGCCCTCAGGAAAGTCTCAGGGAGGGTGGTCAAACTATTCAGCATCAGAGAAGGAACAGGCATCTCCACATCCAAGCAGGGTCCTGCCCAATGTGCATAGAAACCAAAATGGCCAGTGCTGCCAGGGTGGTGCTCCAGCTGAATCTCAGCCCTGGGCATGTGTCCTACAAATATATGATTTCTTTTATTATATGAGAAGATAGAATGTGTTCAAATAAACACTTTATGTTTGAAATAAACTTTAACTCTCATCCTGTACATATCTGTGGCTTATTATACAGGTGATTCCAGTCTAAATTCATACTACTCTTGCTTATAAAATAACACTTATGTGCACGCGCGCACACACACACACACACACACACACACAGTGACATGCAGAAATATTCTGGTTAAAATACACTGAATTTTAGATGCCCCAGTTTGGTTTTCACCAACCTAGACCAATGTTTTAGCCCTAGGACCAACATAGTAGAGTGCCTCCCTGCTCAGTGTTGTTCCCGGGCTGGTTGTATTGTTAGGCAGAATCTCAGACCTTTGACTCTTCTTCCCCCAACAAACATTAAAAAGTTTGAGAAGCACAGGTGTAAAAAAATGACATAAACTTGTCCCTTTGCAAGGAATGTATGATGCACGATTTAGTTACTACGTCAATTATTTCAACTTGGTTTGTGAAGTTTAATTTGGTCCCTTCTAAGTGCATTAGAAAACCCTTTTCTCATACAAATAGCTCAAGACAAGATCTGCCACGAAGCTTAAGACTTCTGAGACAGCCTTCATACCCAAAGGCTTCCACAATCCTCAAGAAATGGACCTCCAGCAAAAACGCAGGGTGTATGTTGGTTTTATATTAATAACAAGAAGGTAGCTTCATGTCCCAAAGTTATCATTAAGGTTGCTACAGAGGGTAGCATTTAAAGATCAAACAGTACAAAGAATTTCAGATCATTGTATGACCACTTTGACATACTTACAACCTTTGTTTTATGAATTCTACCTTCTGTTTCCCATCCTGCTCCTTTTTTCAAAGGATTTTGTGGGTTAAGACTTGTTTCAGTTTTGCTATTAAGTTCCTTTCTTTCTAAGCTATGGCTAACATTTATAATAGTAACATTTATTTTATTTACTTACTCCGTGTCAGATGCTATGCTATGCTAGGTGCTTAATGTGCATTATAGCATGTCATCCTCCCTAGAACCTACTGAAATTTTCTGGAGAACTACCATGGAGAGACTGTAGAAAGTAAACACTGAAGATGGCAAAGCTGTTCTCAGCCTGGTAGCTTGAATGATCACATGGAGCAGAGTTAGTCCAACACCTTGTCATAAAAAGCAATAAATAACTACAATTTTATTTCAGCCCTTACATTTGTCCTGATTAATTTTAATATAAGTAAATGTCACTTATTATTCCCTTTTATTCAACAGTAGGAAATGGGGCTCAGAGATGTCAGGGAGCTTGATCAATATTTCACAAGTAGTAAGTGGGAGAACTGTGATGAAATGAGATTGTCCAAGTCTAGAGCAATTGTTCTTAGCTACCAGTCATACTGACCCTAAGTTAGAAGACTTCAGGAGTCCAAGGTCTTGTGTAATATTCATGACTGTATATTATTGAATCCCATCTTGTTTCCCGGCATTATCACTTTCCCAGCTCCTTGTCTTTAGTGTTTTCTACCTGGAATGTCTTTTCTATATTGAAATCCTGGTTTCTGAGGATCTTACTCATATATTGGCCTGAACCCCTGGATGAAATAATCTTGCCCTCTTTCTTTTGTGTGTGCAAGAGGTACTCTTGTGTTATCACTATGTTCATTTTTAAAAAATAATGGAGCTCTGATTTTGTTCAAGATTTAGAGAGGAAGATGGTGAAGCCATGGTAATCTCCTAAACCAGTTATACTTCTCCTTTGTCTCCTTCTTCAGCTAGGTTCTCAGCTCTCCTTACAGCTAAGAATTGCCAGGTGACAGGGTTTTGACTAATGAAAAATAAGGCAAAGTCTACTCAGAAAACACTTGTTTTTTCTAAAGTATTTCCTCCTGACCAAAAAACAAAAAAATAGCAGAAAGAAAATGAAAAATCTGTTTCCTCCTCCCTGATTTGAGGGCCTACATGTGAGCCTATGAAATTTATAGTTATAGACATCTTCTTGAAGCCAGAAGGTGGTCTTATTAAGGACAAAACTCCATGATTCTATAGAAAGCGGAACAAAAATAGATAAAACGTCTGACTTTTATGTGACTATTGAACTCCTACCCCATCCTGGACACTGTTAACTATGCACTCATTATGCAAAACAATTGAATGTTTTTATGAGCCATACTTAAATATGGGTTAAAGCTGAAATTATTCCTGATCTGAAGCCACACCTGATACAGTGCCTGCATGTAGTGACCAGGACTATTTACAAGTATCCAGTTCCCCTCATTTCAAGTTCATAATCAAATTACACATCTACCCCTGCTGTACAATCAGACACACTGGTTAACAAACATGAACAGAAGTGGGGTGGATCACCTTCAGGTGGGAGATTTCAGAAGCAGTGTCTGCAGCCCCCTGCATGTGTCCCTTCTCCTGGCACAGTCACCAAAGGTCAAAGTGTGCAGATCAAGTCTCAGTTACCCTGGATTACCTAATAACTGCGATGAGCAGAGCTCCCACACTGACCCATGTTGGACACGCAGAAATGGAAACAAGCCCTGGGTTTCTTAAGCCACTGAGGTTCTGTAGTTGTTGCATATGTGACATAATTTAGCCTACCTGACTTATCCTAATCAGTAGTGACAAAACTATGACATGTGTGTCCTTTTTCAGGATCTGCTCTTCTGACTTAATTAAAACATGCTAAATATGTGAAAAATTCAAACATAAGGACTTTTAAAAACAAATGATCCAGAGGCTGGGATAAAGTAGCAAATGTCTGTATTCTAAGCTACTGAGGGACTGAGGTAGTAGGATTGCTTGAGGCCAGAAATTTGAAGCCAGCCTAAGCACATAGCAAGACCCTATCTCAAAATAAATAAATAAATAATTCAAAATGTTTGGAAGAATATTCATATTCACATTGAAATATATTGTGACAGAATTTCAATTTTACTATAAGAAAAACATGTAAGTAATATATACTGAATGCTTATTAGCCAGAAGGCAATAAAGATTCAAGAACTTACCTTTCCATACACAAAACATGATGGTGTTTCCATTAAGAGAAATTCCTAAATGAGGATATTCAGGATATTTTTAATGGAAATTCAGTTTAAAGTTCTCAGAAATACTACTAAATATAATTATTTCACAAAGACTACTTGCCCTTCTTTTGACTGTAAAAGGATGCCAAGCAAGTTTTGACATTTGAAATAATTAGCTGTAGTACTAGCAAACGTTAAGAAAAAGGGTCAGTGATATCTAATGATTGCTAACTGTAAAGAATTCAAATCTAGAATGTAAAAGAGGTGTACTTCCAAATCAAAGTCTAATTTTATGTTACATCGTATTATATATATATTAATATATGTATATATAAAAATAATATATACATATATATTTATATACCATACAAACCTTTGGAATTTTATTAGATCAACACCTTGGAATTAATATAAGAATCAAAATAAGAAGTTAGAGTGAATCTGACCAAACTTTCCTATGTACATACATGAATATAGTACAGAGAATTCCAAAACCAAGTATATCTATAATATACTAATTAAAAAAAATTGCATAAATATCAGCAGGGGCAGGAAGGAGGGGGAAGGGGGAAATGCTAGGGATGGAATTAGAGCAGATTATATTCTATGCTTTTGTGATTGTGTTGAAATGTATCCTAGTGTTTTATGTAATTAAAAAGAATTTTAAAAGAATAAACAACAACAAGCTAGAACCCAATTGTGATGGCTAATTTATGTGTTGACTTGGATAGTTTAGGCTTCCCACATATTCAAACACCAGTCTACATTTTGCTATAAAGAACTTTAAATGTAATTGAATTTAAATCAATAGACTTGGGGATTATCATCCATGAACAGATGGGCCTCATCCAATCAGTTGAAGGCAATAAAAGAAAAAGACTGGGGTCCTCTCAAAGAAGGGATATGCCTTCAGGCTGGAGACTGCAACATCAACATTTGCCTGGTTTCCAGACTACTATACTACGGGTTAGGTACTTAGCCACTCCCATAACCATGTGAACTAATTCCTTAAAGACAATCAGTCAGTCTCCCTACCCCAATACACAAACATGCATACATACACTATATTCATATATATAATTCATATATCTATGCATACATATACATACATATATATGCATTAGATCCATTTTCTTGTTAATCCCTGATACACAAGTTATTTTAAATTTGTTATCATAGGGTTTCAAAAGTCCTAGTTGTTAAAAACTACACTGCCAAAAATAGTAGGTTTCAAGGTTTGTATAAAATAGAACCTTGGTAACATAGGTAGCCAACAAAGTGTGAATTAGCCCTATCTTTAAATGCCAGTGTCATAAGGGGCGCCAGGTTATAAGGTTTATAGACACATAAAGACGTCCACAACCAGAACTCTTCAGCATGTAAAACATTGCATAAAATCTTTCAGCCCACTCCTAGATCATGCCACCAAATTTGATGACTAAAGCATCACTCGCAAATCTGCTATAGGTAATTTATAAGCACTAAACCAAAAGTTGAAAGAAATGAATAAAGGAGACATCATGATATATGAAAGCCTGCACTTTCTCTTCAGAGCACAGAAAGCATCAAGCTAAAGATTGCTATTATGCCATAGATTAGTTCCTGGAATGACATTGCTGAAAAATGTTATTTTTAACATTACTATCATTTAGAAATGACATTGTTATGCGTCTGGGCACATAAAAGATATTCTCCCAGGATCAGTGATGGTGATAGGAGAGGCTGACTTTAATGAAAGTGCATGTTCAAAGTCAATCATTTGAGATTCTGTAGATTAGTACCAGCAACATAAATGTCATTTTTATAAGTTTCTTGTGTCTAGTACAAAGAACAAGGACTTTCAAATCAGGAGTCCTACGTGTGAATCCCTGTTCTAAATATTGAGGCCATCTAAGGTGGTAGGAACCACTTATCTCTCCTTCAATGTCATCCACCTAGGAAATAAAGGAAGTAATTTTCTTGAAATGTTAGGAGAATTAATTAGGAACATACAAGAAGCACAGCCCATGAAAGATGTGAATATTGAGCTGAATTTTGAATAAAATCCCAGGATGGTGTCATTTATGTGAGGTATCAAATGTTACTAAGTATCAAGTATTATATTTCTTAAAACAATATTTAAATTTCCTCTGGAGATAATAAACTGAATTGAACTTATAAAAATACAGTCTATTCATATCATAAGGAGAAGAGTTTTATATTTCATGGTACAAAGAGAGGGATAACCAAATGAGATTTACTGAATGGGATTTGGAGAAAAAGTCACTGAATTATCAAGAGAATTATTTTTCTAGCTGAAATTGACAACATAATAGAGTGGCAGTTATGAAAAAGTTATGTGGAGAGATATCAAAGGAAAAGGAAGCTACACTTAAAAATAAAGAAGCCCACACCCTCCTAGAACAGTTGAGAACCTTTTTTAACCTTAAAAATAGATGTTATGAGAATCAGAAATGCTCTTTGTCAAAAGCAAAAATGGTCTTTATCAGTCACTAAGTTTGCATAGGCACACCCCACAGAAGATGATAATATTTGTGCTTCAAAAGTCAGTTTAATATGGTTCTCAGTTTTCAAAATTACTTAGAAAAGGTAGCTAGATAACTATAATATAACTGAGAAAATTACTGTTCAAAGTGTCAACTCACTGGGTAATTCAGATTTATAAAAAAGGAAGGGAAAAATACATGTAAGCTCTAACTCGTAGCTGGAAGAATACCTTAACACAACCACTGAGTCCTCTGGTTATCTTATGGATCATCAGCAACCTATCCTGACAATGATTCCTGAAATCGGATCCATTTCAGAGAGAATGGCAGAGGAATCAAGGCTCCACACAAAGCGTATTTCGCTAAGCAGGAGACTGCTTAAGTTCACAAGTCAAGCAAAGCAGGCAGTTCACTAAAATAGCGGTGACTGTTCTAGACGTGAGTGAAGGAGCTCTAGCAAGTAAGATTCCAAAGAGAACCAATATAGCTGTTTTTAGTCTGTTCACAGAAACAAAGGAAAATGAAGGTGTTTGCTAGGAAATTTATAGAGGTCGGTTTAGACTGTAGAGTTTAACTGTCCCTTACATTCAAAAGCTCCAACATCTGCTAACAGCCCTAGGTGAGAAAGGTCAATTTAGGAGGCAATGCTAATCACTGTCTTTATTAGGCATGTATTTTTTGCCAGACACTCTGCAAAGCACTTCACATGTGTTCTCCTGCTTAATTCCCAGCAACCTAATGTAGTAAACCGTGTCATTATCCCTCTTCACAGGATTAGATCCTGGGGGCTATAAAGATCTCAGTAGAAATAAGAGTCCAGTCATCGTTTTTCACTTTTTACTTTTTATTCCTGATCCCATGTTCTTAGCACTATGTAATCACTATATCTTCTCTTGATATGGAGGAATTACACAATGAACATAATGATACAAGATAAAAGCTTTAACGCTTTTTCTTCTTTTTGTTGATGAAACCCTATTGCATGGTAAAGCAGCATGATGACATTTCTCCTACACCATTAAATAACTGTCTGGAAAACAATTGCCTGGGACATTATAGTTTAATTAGTTCATGTCAATCACGTGCATATTATCATCTCCCTTCACAAACTGTAGATGTCTTCATGAACCCATTCTTCAAATCATAGACTAATTTGCATCCACTGGAGAGAATGGACTAAACATTCCCTAAATTCATACACTCAAGCTCCCAATAAATATATATGCATATACACACATTCATAGAATTGAATCATGAACATTTAACAAGCTTAACCTTAGCTCACTCAGATCTACAACATTCTCTTGGTATTTGTTGTAGAGGAACTGCTTCTGGACTTCAGAACGCCTTTCTACACCTACATGGTTATTTTCGCACACTGGAACTATGAACTCAAGTTTAAAACTCTCACCCTACCATAGTCATAATATTGTTAGGCATATTAAAGAGAAGCAAAGCATTCAAAAAATCAATTCCCATTTGTCAAAGTCTGTAATTTGAACAAATTCACAAGCAAAATTTAAGATCTAATGATAAGTTATTGAAGCAAAAACCTGACTTTCCAAGGCAAATATAAGAGGAAAAAGAATCCCAATGGTAGAGAGACAATTCCTGTAGTCAATTTAATTAAGGGTTATAACTAGCTCCTTCGTAAAAGATGCTACTTCATTATCCTTTACACTATATTGTATAGATAAATATGCACAGTCAAATCAGAGTTGGTCATTTTACACACTATGGGTCCAATCCTTCTCAACAAATCCTGCTGTCTTCCCTTTAATGTTCAGAGGTAAAGGACACTGTCATGTCAGTATAAAAGGGTTGAGTCAGGCAAAAGATGTTTTATTACAAAGAGAACCAAACCTGGTACTTCTTGGTAAAGCAGTAGTCACTTGCGAAGTGTAAACATGTGTGAGGTATTTTTAATCTGCACATCAGAAACCTTCATTATCTTTGAAGGATCTATTATCCTCTTGAAATTACTATGTACGCAAAATATATGTACATAAATATTTTTCTGTAAGGAATTTCCAAGCTTGCATCATTTTCTCAGAGGTATCTGTTGCCCCTCAAAAAAGGTTAAGAGCTGCTATGTAGTAAGTAGTATCATACTTTAGAAAAGCAGGCCTGTACTTCAAAAGGCAACATTAAAAAACACAGACGCTGTCACTTGCCATTTTAAGAAAAAAACAACATGGTAGACATGTGCTCATTTGGAGAGAAAGCAGAATAATAATAATACTCCAGAAGTAAAGAGCCATAAAAAAAAAGAAACCTCAACAATTCCCTCAAGAGGACAAATTATATTATTCTCAGATGGTCTTCTAGGGGAAATTAGTTACCAAAAACTCAGAGGTAACAAGCAAGTAGGACAGAGGATAGGTGTGCATTCATTGCAAAATGTTTGTATGTTAAAATTGCATTATGAATAACTATCTTTTAGCAGATGGGTAAATAGATTGTCATCTCCTAATTAGTTTTTTGGAAGGATAGAGAAGTGATGGTTGATTACAGCACTCATATAATTAAAAAGGTCACGGAAAGTAGAGCTCACACCAAAATTAAAAATAAATAAATAAATCACAGAGAGAAATAAAAATAACTGAGAAAAGGTTAGGCATTTAAGTTGCACAGTTAATCTAAATATAATTAGGCCCAACTTGGCCCTTCTCCCAGAGTTCATAAACCCAGACAGAGAAGTTCCCTGGGGAGTCACATAGTCAAATTGTGTCTTCCTTTAATGATCCATTTAAATGGCCAGTCTTGTCCTATCTGCTCTCAATTTTCTACTGTTGATACCATTCACCTTTCTGTTTTAAGTACTTGTTTGTCCACCTGTGTCAGAGGTGTTATTAGAACAACTTGAAACCAAAGCAAGTGGAATCTAGAATACATCAGGTTTGCAAATTAAAGAACTTTGACCAAAAAATATTAAGATAAACCACAATTTGTCTATTTCTGTCTAGTTCCACCTAAATCTCCATTTTACTCCACAAAACTGTATAGAGGTAACTCAGTCACGTGAGGGAGAAAAACTAGAAAAATAAAAAAAGTGCCCTTTAAAGAAATGTCACTGAGAAAACAAGTCTTACTACTTACTAATGGCATTTGAAGAAAAATAATGAGGCACTACATAAAGGAAAACTGCATTTCTAAGTCCAGGGATCTACGTTTAAATCTCAACCTGACTCTTGCTTTCTACTTCCACCTGTAAATATCCTGGAATTTCTTACTCTCATTTCTACAAAACTCAAAAAGAAAAAAAAAAATGTTTGAATTGAAAATTGATGACTTTCTTGGATCCATCAAAGAACTGAGGTCTCAGGGAAGCTAAAATCTGAGAGACTGCTTACCTGGAAGAACAGCTGCTGGAGCCATAGACCATAAAACACTTACATGATTATTTTGATGAATTTCTGGAGGATGAGTGTGACTATATTCAAAGAAGTTGCTGGGGACCAACATTCTTAAATACCACACTTCCATGGGTTTTTCCTCTGGGAACTCATTAGTTTTCATGGTGAAAATCCAAGAAAGTTTCCCTTGTGGGTTTTGCAAAGGCAGGAGAAGTGTAATCATTACGGAATAAAACCACATTATTCTCCATAACAGACCGAATTTTCAGGGAAGAGACTATCAGAGCTTTAATCCTGCTTTGGGAAGAACATTTCTCCCATTCCAGCCCTTTCTAATCTTTTCTAAGTTGGAAAAAAGTAGACACCACTAGAAACAATTGAAGGTCATGGGCCAGAAACACATGTTCCCCTAATCATAAGATTAGAAAATATTTTCCCTTCCCTAAATCTTACATCACATTAACAAGGCTGGAGTATAATAATAGTAGATTATACCTAAAAGTGCTGCAAAACACAGACTCTTAGGGGAAGAATTTAGAGTAACCCAAAGTAAAAAAAAAAAATGAAAACAAAAATCTCTTTAGCTACAGAAATTCATTTAAAACACTCAACACTAGGGGACTGGGGATATAGCTCAGTTGGTAGAGTGCTTACCTCACATGCACAAGGCCCTGGGTTCAATCCTCAGTACCACCAAAAAATCAAACAAACAAACAAAAAACTCAACTCTAGCCAACTGACATACAGCTTCATGATGAAGCCCTCTTTCATTCAATTCTTTGAACCTAAATCAACATGTCTGGTGTTCAGTGCAAATTATACGATATCCAAAAAGGCAAGGAAAAGACAGTATGAGGAAACAAAGCAAACATGAGAACTAGATTCATATGACATAGATATTTGAACTGCAGTTGTGGACCACATGATGACATTTTACTCAATCATGGACTGCATATATGACAGCAGTCCAATTAAGATTTTTATGGGGCTGAAAAATTCCTATTGCCTAGCATTTTTACTGTACCTTCCCTTTGTTTAGATATATTTAGATAGACAAAAACTTACCATGTGTTACAACTGCCTATAGAAATCAGTACAGAAAAATGCTATAGAGAGATTTGCAGTCTAGGAGTAATACACTATAGCACATAGCCTACGCACACAGTAGCCTATACCATCTGGGTTTGTGTAAGTACATCTATGATATTCACACAATGAAAAAATACCATCTAAAGCCACAACTCAGAATATACTCCTATTGTTAAGGATGAATGACTATGTTAGGGAATCTAAAGTAAATGTTCTTTTGCATTTTTGGTGTAAAGTTTGGTAAGTTCTTTATAAATTTTAGAGATTAGTGCTCTATCTGAAGTGCATGTGGAAAAGATTTTCTCCCACTCTGTAGGCTCTCTTCTCACATTAATTGTATCCTTTCCTGAGAAAAAGCTTTTTGTTTGAATCCATCCCATTTATTGATTATTATTTTGATTTCTTATGCTTTGGAAGTCTTGTTTAGGAAGTCTGGGTCCTAAGCCAACATGATGAAGATTTGGACCTACTTTTTCTTCTATTTGGTGCAGGGTCTCTGGTCTAATTCCTAGATCCTTGATCCATTTTGAGTTGAGTTTTGTGCAGGGTGAGAGAGAGGGGTTTAGTTTCATTTTACTACATATGGATTTCCAATTTTCCCAGCACCATTTGTTGAACAGGCTATCTCTTCTACATTGTATGTTTTTTGGCTCCTTTGTCCAGTATGAGGTAACTGTATTTTTGTGGGTTTGTCTCTGTGTCTGCTATTCTGTACCATTGTAGCATTGTCTATTTTTGACACCAAAAATACAAAGAACTTGGGCCAAGAACTGGACAGATACTTTACAGAAGGCGATATACAGGTGATTAACAAATATGTGAAAAAGTGTTCAGCATCTCTAGTAATTAGAGAAATTCAAATTAAAACACCTCTAAGATTTCATCTTACTTCAGTTATAGTGACTATTATTAAGAACACAAGCAATAATGGATGTTGGCATGGATGTGGGGAAAAAGGCACACTTTTACATTGCTGGTGGACTTTCAAATTGGTGCAACCACTCTGGAAAGCAGTATGGAGATTCCTCAGAAAACTTGGAATGGATCCATCTTTAATCCAGTTATCCCACTCCTTGGTTTATACCCGAAGGACTTAAAATTAGCATACTACAGTAACACAGCCACATCAATGTTTATAGCAGCTCAATTCACAATAGCTAGATTGTGGAACCAACCTAGATGCCCTTCAATAGTTTAATGGATAAAGAAACTGTGGTACATAATACACAATGGAATATTATTCAGCCATAAAGAAGAATGAAATTATGGTATTTGCAGGTAAAAGAATGGCGCTGGAGAATATCATGCTAAGTGAAATAAGCCAATCCCAAAAAACCAAAGGTTGAATGTTTTCCCTGATAAGTGGATGATGATACATAATGGGGGTTGGGGGATGAGGGGTAAGAGAAAAATGGAGGAACTTTAGATCACATAGTTGAAATGGGGGGGGGCCGGGTGGGGGTATGAAAGATGGTAGGATGAGACAGACATCATTATCCTATGTACATGTATGATTACATGAATGGTGTGAATCTACATCATGTACAACCATAGAAACAAAAAGTGGTACCCCATTTGTGTGCAGTGAATCAAAATGCAGTCTGTAAAAACAGAATATAAAATAAATGTTGTAATGTGTAATATTATGACTGATTAACAAGCTAATGACTCTAATGGAAAAAGTAGACAATGCATAAAATAGATGGGTAATATAAAGAGAAAGAAATTCTAAAAAATGATCAAAAATAAATGAGAGAAATCAAAAACACTACAACAGAAATAAAGGATGTCTTTGATGGGGCTCATTGGTAGACTAAACACAACTGAGAAAAGAATTAGTGAGTTTGAGGATCTATTGCTAAAATTGAACTGCAAGGAGAAAAAAAATGGAAAAACAAAACAACAAAACATCCAAGAACTGTTGCAAAATAATTCCAAAAGGTTTACATATAATTGGATTATCAGGGGGAAAAAAATAGAGAAGAGCACAGAAGAATTATTTGAAGAAATAATGCCAGGAACTTGTTAAATTTAATCACCTGAATCAAATTACAAATTCAGGAAGTTCCAAGAACACCAAGCAATATAAATAGTAATAATAAAAAATCTTGACACACTAAAGTCAAACTACAGGGGAAAGAAAAAGTCAAATAGAAAAATTCTGAAAGAGGGTGAAGAGGATAACAATGCTTAGCAATACAGAAAAAAGAATAAGAATTAGAATAAGTATCTCATCAGATACCATGCAAGAAAATGAGGGAAGTGAAATATCAAGAGTGGTACAAAAAAACAGCAACCTAGAATTCTATGTCCATTAAAATCATCCTTAAAGTGGAAAAAAAATACTTTCTCATGCAAACAGAAACCGAGGAAATTTGGCAGTAGATCAACTTTACAAGAAATGTTAAATGAAATTCTCCAAGAAGGACTATAATTATTGTCATAAATTCAAGATTTAAATAAAAATGAGAGAAGGAATAAATATAAATATTTTATCATTATTATTTGACCAAAAGGAAAACTTATTTGAAATAATAATAGTAATGTAGTGGGTGATAATATGAGTAGGTAAAATAAATGGCAACAGTGTCATAAGGAATGGGAAGAAATAAAAATTAATAAAAAATACCACCCCTCATAAAGTGGTATAGTATTATTAAAAGGAGGACTTAGATTAGCTAAAAATTGATCAAATTATGTGCATATATGAATACATCACAAGGAACCCCATGGCTATGTATAATTATAATGCACCAAATATTTTTAAAAGTATATTGGCTCTAGAGGAACCACCATTTTTATAGAAGCACAATTAATATGTCAAAAGATGATACAATCAAAATAAAACTAGAGAAAGCAGATAAGGTAGGAAGAAGAAAGAAACAAAGAGCAAATATTATAAACAAAACAGAGACATAGGGGATATTAATTCAAACTATTATTTTATCCAATAATAAATTTAAATGTTAGTAGTGATGTTGATTATTTTTTCATAAATCTGTTGATTGCTTGTAGATCTTCCTCTGTAAAGTGTCTGTTCATTTCCTTGGCCCATTTGTTGATTGGGTTATTGGTGTTCGTGGTGTAAAGATATTTGAGTACATTGTAGATTCTGGAGATTAGTGCTCTATCTGAAGTGTGTGTAGCAAAGATTTTCTCCCACTCTGAAGGCTCTCTCTTCACATT
>JAJEJO010005291.1:0-298037 GCA_020662805.1 Glaucomys volans | reverse complement strand
TTTTTTTTTTTTTTTTGAACCAGGGATTGAACTCAGGGGCACTTGACCACTGAGCCACATCCCCAGCCCTATCTAGTATTTTATTTAGAGACAGGGTCTCACTGAGTTGCTTAGGGCCTCGCTAAGTTGCTGAGGCTGGCTTTGAACTCGCAATTCTCCTGCCTCAGCCTCCCTAGACGCTGAGACTATAGGCATGTGCCACTGTGCCCGGCAAATGAGGAATTTTTAAATGATCTGAGATCCCTCCTCTTTTAAATCTGATTTAATTCACAAGTGTGGGCATCTGTGTGATTTTAAATCTGAGCAAATTATTCCAATTATTTTAAATTGCAACAAGCATTGAGATACCAGGAATCAGGGGACCTTGCCTCTATAAGGCCAGTTATGAGGTGACACATGACACCCCTTTAGGTCTGATGATACCAAGAAGATTCTGCTTATTTTACTCAAAGTTTGGAATGGGAATGATGGAAGGGAAGTACGTCTCTTCTTTCCCGATTTTAATTATTAGCCCAATACTGAGGTAAGCATTGGGGCTCTGATTTACTTTCTCCATTTGTTTAAAAAAAAAGAAATCGTACTATGCAAATTCAGAATTCTGCGGTATAAGGTGAAAGCAGGGCCATTCAAATCTCTGTCTGTATCCACCTCATTCATCAAACCCACACTACAAGCTCCGGATTTAGACATCATATTAAACATGTAAAGGTTAAGTAATTTGTTTCAGTTACTTGTAAAAGAATTATCCAAATCTCTAAATGGTTTGATCGGGCCTCTTGCCACCTCTACTTTAATATTCCATCTCTATAATATACTAAAAATTAGCTGAAGAGGTCCAATGACAAGTTTCATATACAAATTATAACCTACCAGTACAGTGTTTTCTACCATTTATTACATAACTCACTTCCAATTCTCTTTCCCATACCCCAAGGAGGGCCCAAATACATACTCCAAAACACGTACACAATACTTAAGGCTAGTCAGAATATCCAAAAACATTTCTGCTTCAGCACAATGGAACAGTTTCTCACCAGAGACTTCTATGATGGTGGGAATCAATTTCTTAAAGAGCTAATAGAAATCCCTTTAGCTTGTAACAAAATTATCCCAATCATCAGAAACTTGTGCAAATCAGAGATTCCAGTATGTTCCACCACAAAATTTTGCAATGAATAAATAAGTAAAAATTAAAAAGAGCCAAATATCCCTTACATAAAACACTGATTTATTTGGCCTGTACACTAATGTTTGTGGGTTTATGGAAGAGAACTTTTGGTTGCACTCTTTGTGGTTTGTTGGCTTTGAAACACTTTACCCCCATAGGAAGCCATTTCAATCTAAAGAAGCCACTCTCCAAAGAGCACAGAACTGCTGCAATATTTATGAAATCTAAAACCTCTAGTCTTGATCCTTTTAATAAAGATCCCAGAGGAAGGTGTTGAGGCTAATAAAGAAGGAAGGAAGAAGGAAAAGCAACTTATAAAAGAGTCTACCAGTGTGCTCTCAGCAGACTACTAAAATGTAAACAGAGAGGCGATCAATGACAGACTGTTTCTAAATTAAGTCTTAAAATGCATATTAATGAATGCTTTTTGAAAAAGCATACTATATCGAGAATGGCACTTAGGCAAATGGAAACTACCTTAATTTTAGATTCAGCTTCCCATTCAACCGAATTTCCTGACTAGAAAATAACTTGCCTGGTGGGTAGAGTTGTATAGTTCATTTTTTAAAAGTAATCTGGAAAGATGATTTGAGGGGGAAAAAATACCCCAAACATAAACAGGTCAAAATGTGGCTCTCAACTCACCCCCAAAGGGTCTCTTAGAAAGACTCACAGATGCTCAGTTTTATAAGGCCACCTGCCATACTGATGAAAAGGATGGGATTGCTTTGAATAGCAAGGGAAAAAAGCCAACCTCCTGGAAATGAACATGAAAAACTGAAAAGATTAGAATTCAGTATCTCAATTCTATGCAGCAACTGTGCAACATAAAGCGGATTCATGAGTCCAAGAAGAAATGAATAGAATTGGCCTAATTCAAATTGAATATTCTTCTGAGGTCAAAAGCATAGTAAAACCCCATCTCTCTTTTATCAAGTAAGTGCCTGGATGAATGTGATGGAGCATAAATTAAAGGAAGTGAATTTTTAAGAGATGAGGCTAGCAAGTTGGTCAGAGGCTAGGTCACACAGACTTGTGTTGTCACTTAGGTTGGTGGCTTTTAAACTTTGGAAAAGCACTCAGCTCCCTCCCTGCCCTCCACGTCCTCCATCCTTTTACTCAAAATAAAATGCTTTGTGTGGAACTAAAATATATAAAGCATAAAAGTGGAATACTCTGGTTAAGTAGAGAAGTGCAGAGGGAGAGTGAGCACCAGGCACTGCTAAGTCTCCTTCCCTGGGCCCCTATTGGGACTCTGAGTCACTTCCAATGGACCCAGAGACTTTCAGAGAACCATTCTGATCCAATTTTCATAGACAATGGAGAGTACTTGAGAGCTTTAGGCAAAAGCTGAGCTTGTCCGGACTATGATTTAGATGACAGGTACCAGACTGAGATAGATAAAGAGGATAGATTTGAGCCCACAAGCTTGCAAGCAGGTAATGAATTGGGAGACTATTGACATTTTCTGGAAAAAGAAAGCTAGAAACCCTTCTAGGACAAAGGTATCAAAAAATAGAAGAGACACACTGGGGAAGCAAATTGCAAAGACTTGGTGATCAATAACACATTTTCCTTCAGGGAAAAAGAGAACTCAAGAATAGAGCCTAGGTTAGTTCCACGCACCATAACTGGGTGGGAATGTGGAAATGTAAGAGGAATAATTGGGAGTTTGTGGGGGAAACAAATTCAATTTTAGTTACTTCCAGTTTGGGGTAAGGGCTATGGTTTCAATGAATGTCCCCCACAAGTCCATGTGTGAAAGGCTTGGTGTTGAAGGTGGTAAAATTGGGAGGTGCTAGAGCCTTTGGGGTTGGGGTCCCATGGGTGGTCCTTAGGTTATTAGATGCATGTCCTTGAAAAGGATTGCAGGACCACAGTCTCCTCCTCTTCCTCTCTAGCTTCCTGGCTTGTGATGTACTTTGCTCTACCATGTGGTCCCATAATGATGTGCTGTCCCTGACAGATGTCACAAGCAGATGTGGCCATATGATCTTGGACTGCAGCCTCCAGAACCATTAGTTAAAATATACCTTCTCTTTATAAATGAACTCTCACAGGCATTTCATTATAGCAATGTGAATCTGATTAATGTGAAACTGAGTAATCAGTTTTACACACACACATATAGATGCACATACATATACAGATTCCCATGTATATAGATCCACATACATATAGACTACTCTTAAAAGACAATTCTAGTCTAAAGATTTGTATTTAGGGTAAATACCAAAGAGATGGTGACTAAATTTATTGAAAAATGATGGACAGGAAAAGAAGAATCTAATTAGATTGGAAATCCATGGGCCCACAGCACTTATAGGATGAATAATAAAAACAGGATGGATAATGATAGAGTCAGAGAAAACAAAGTGTGAGAACTAGGAAGAGGAGAAGTTCCTATAAAAGAATTCACCAGAAAGTTTTAAGAAGGAAGAGAGATAAACAATATGAAATGAAATAGACAGGTCAAGGCAGAAAAAGAAGGGAAGAGCACATGTTAGGCTTATGATTTAAGAAGTCACTTGGAGCCAGGCACAGTGGTGCACACCTGTATACCCAGCAGTTCAGGAGTCTGAGGCAGGAGGATTGCAAGTTCAAAGCTTGCCTCAGCAATTAAGCAAGGCCCTAAACAACTTAGCAAGACCCTGCCTCAAAATAATTTTGGTCAAAGAAAAGAGCTGGGGGTCTGGTTCAGTTGTTAAGCACCCCTGTGTTCAATCCTTGGTGCAAAAAAAAAAAAAAAATCATTTGGAGACCATAATAGAGAAGTGAATGGAAGACGTTGGCTGACAAATGACTGGAAGACTAAAAGGAACAGGCAACTAACTACTACCATAAGGGCAGGAAGCAAGAAGAACAATTGGGCAATAGAAAATTCCTATGTCAAGAGAACTAGCACACAAAATAATGGCTGGCAAGAAGCAGGTACACACTAAAAATTTCTTTAAACCAACAAATGACGACCAACCTGATCAAGAGAACGAAATGAGTGAGAATAAAGTGACAGGTAGGGTGACGTTAGAGGAACATAGCACATGTTTATAAGGACTATTTACTTTTATGTTCATCAAGATACCCCAAATCCTTTTGAGGATGAAAAATCATTTGGTCAATAAGGAATCCTTATAGTATTCAAATTTGCCTCGAGTCTTGTCACATTTCCTTATGCTGGCACTTGCAAAGGAAGGGACAGGAAGGAAAGAATTGAGCTAACATTTATTCATTGAGAGCACTTTGCTTGCATTATTACATTTGATCTTCCAACAACCCTGTGAGGCAAGTATTATTATTTCATCATCCTACAAATGAGGAAACTGAAGTTCAGAGGGGTTAAGTGATTTGCCTGAGGTCTTACATCATTATTTATATGGTACTATTCTCAGCTATCAAAATTGGCTGCCATAAATACTGTATAAAAGAAGAAAATAGGTCTGTGAGTGCAATTTAAAACCCATTCGGACTGGAGAAATTGAATGGCAATAGAATATGTTTAGAAAAACAGCATAGGAAGCAGGAAATTCTTCAAACACTGCAATACATAGAGGATGAGAGTGTAGGTTTTAGGATCAGATAGTCTGTGCTTCATAACCTTGGGCAAGTTATTAATACTGTTAATGCCCCAATGTCCTCATCTGAAAAATGGGCATTAGAATCTTTCCTCCTTGATGCATGATGTGGATGTGATGTATGAAAAATATTAAGCAGTGTCTGTCATACTGTAAATACTTAATTCATACTGGATATTTTGATCCCCATTATCATCAGCATCATATTATCATCACTTTCTTATATTGTACTAGAAAGACTTAAAAGAGAAAAATTGTAACTATGTTATTTTCTTTTTTCTTTTTAATTTTTACAGACTGCATTTTGATTCATTGTACACAAATGCGGTACAACTTTTTGTTCCTATGATTGCACACGATGTGAGGAGGGAGCGGGGGTATGAAAAATGGAATGAGACAGACATCATTACCCTATGATATTTTCTTTTAAAAGTGTTTGGAAATCCTGTGGTTAAAAAATGCAAAAATGGAGCCAAAAAAACCATGTCCCAGAGTATGTTCCACCCAGAATGACTCCAGTGGTACTCTCATGGATGAAAGATGTGTGCACTTTGGCTGCCAAAAGAGGATGAGAGGCCAGATTTATCCAAGATCTATGCCTGAAACCATGAACAAGCCAAAATAATTTCCCTATTTATGTTATAGAGATTGTAGAATGAAAATATCCTTGAGCTCTGGAGCCGAATGATAAGAAGACTTTATTTGGAACTGTGTATATTCATAACATATGACAGGCAGCCAGGTTGACATGGTGATCCTGCTCTGAAATGACACAGCCCTCTCATCTCAGAAAACATTTTTCTTCTGAGGTGAAAATTCCAATGAAGGTAATTCCATTTCGCTGGATGTGGTGGAGAATAATTCTCCTTGGGAAAGTGGCATTAGTGCTCCCCAACTCCAGAGTTAGCCACTTAGTCCTCTATTGTGACCCTGCTGCTGAGTAGCCTCCTTTCCTGCAGCCACATGTCTCTAGATGAATCCAGTCCCAGAACGAAGCTTTCAGTACTGAAGACAGAACTTCTCCCTATTAATGTTGATGGCATTGATTCAGGGGATTGAAGGGAAGATTTGATTCCAGAAACAAATCCATGGAAGCCAAAAATTTGAAGAAAATCAGGATGACAAAGTAAAGTATTTATCAAGCAGGGGAGCTTGGCCTTTGAGTGGCAAAGTTTGCAAATACCATGTCCTGTAATGAAAACAAATACCTTAAAGGGTGCCTATGGGAGTCCAACAACACATAAAAGTAAAATATGGCTGAGAGAAAGGTGACGAAAAGATGACCTGTGGCCCCTGGGCATAGCTGCAGTCTAAGGAAACATTTTATTAGCTAGAGATAAAAATAACAGCAAATGGTTTTCTCTCCCTCATTTCTGTTCTCACTACCTCTGAGCATAAATATCACCTAGGGACAGGGAAACACTACAGATGAATAATTGATTTGAAGAATATGATTGAATTATGTGCAAAAAATAATAAAGATGGAAATAAATGCAATGTAGCCCTGGATAGAAAACTAGAAAGGAAATAATTTACAGTGATGGAAAACCTAGACACTAGCATCAGGCTGAATCCTTAATCTGTTACATATTTCTAGAGTGGCTTTGGCAAGTCATTGAATTACTACCAGCCTCAGTTGTTCCATCTGCAAAATGGAAATTATGTCAATATCTTTGTAAGAGAAAGGTGAAGGAAAATGTTTTTTCCCTTTCCTTAACTGTGATTTGTTCCAGTGCTCAGAGTATGCTTCATATCTTCAACTTCATGTCCCCAATTCCTAAAAATGTCTGACACATTTAAAATATTCATCAATAAATGTAAAGTAAATTATTTCCTTAATGCAACCATTAAATTGCATAGGAATTTTCCTATAATACACTCAAATTCATTTATTATTTAGGACAGAATGAAGAAGAATTTACATGGTCTGTAGTTTGTATCTCTGAAAATTATTTAGTAAAAATCATGAAAATTGTAACCAAATCTCACTAAATCATAAAAGAAAGGGAGAGGGAAGAACTGTTTATTAAAAATAGTTTAATATGGAAAAGTATAATGAACATTCTAAAATCACATTGCTCCTTAGCTTTATTAGCTATATAAAATTAGGCTGTCAAATACTGCATTATGAAGAGTCGGTGAGGAAGAAAAAAAAAATCACAAGGGACAAATCACTGTCATTCACAGAAGACTACCTGGCAGTCTCAGAATTAAGTTCACTCTTCAGGGCATGCTATCCTCAGCTGTTATAAATATGCCGAATGCCTCTGTCAGCAGGCTCAATAAAGAAGCTGCCTTCACCAATATGGTGCTTGTAAGGAGCAGTCTGTTGCTCAGAGGGAAAGAGAACAAAGACATTTTGTTTCCAATTATTGTCACTTTGCCTTTTAGTTCAGCTGAGCAATTTCATGACCAGTAAGACAGAAAGGATTCTGAACAGTAGAGTAACTAAACAAAATCCCTCTAATTAAATGACACTTGGCTAAGGGCAGAGGACACCCAGAGTCTGGTTTAGAGCAAGACATCCCTACATGGAGTCAGGAGCTTAGCATTTTGGAGTTAGAAACACTTTACATTTGCAGACTACTCCACTGCTCTTCTCTGAGCCATGCTGAAACCTTAGGTATCAACATATTTTCTTAGGGCTCACTGATTTATCAATCCTCGCAATTTGTCGTAAAATAGAGGGCTTTGTTATAATCATGGTCTTTCATAAGTGGTGGTTTATCTGTCTATCAGCTGTCCCAACCAAATGTGAGCTTACTTTCATAGCTAGTATAATTTGAGATTCTCAAAATCACATATTCAGCCTACCAGTTAACTAGTGGTTTATAAACACTGCAAAGGAAAATCCCAGGATTTTGTTTGTCAATCATGACAATAGTTGATCTGTGTGATTTGCAGTAGAGTTGATCTATAGCTGTGCTGTTAGTCCTAGTTCTCTAATCATAGAACCCTTGGGAGCTCTAAGGTCTAAGAAGCCCCAGGGTCAGGGTAGGAAGTGAATGATAATCCTGTCCAAGTAATCTCCAAGAACTACTGAAATAATGAAAGAAACATTCTTGTAAAATCAGAACACAAAATACCAGTGATGGTGTTTTTATAATTATTGGTGAACTATATGGCTATTGTTCTAAAATCTTCCATCAGGAACCACAGAGCAATGACTACCTTGGAAGCTTTGAATCTCTGCAGGCCTGTGGGAAGTAATTAAGGGTCTTCAAATCCAAATGCAAATAAAGCACCGTGAGTAGGATAATTAACATCTCTCACACATAAATATATTTTCTAAATGTATTCTGAAACTAACAAATACACCAATTTAAAATATTTCTGAAACATAACATATACTCATTGTTACATAGTTTTACCATTTACTCACTTTAAAAGTCAAACCAATGGCAAGACAAAGAGGGACTATAAAATATGTTGATATTCAAATGAGATCCCCTCATTCAAAAACAAAAACAAAAATATTAGAAGTGCTTCCAAAGAAAACAGCGAATCTGATAAACATCAAAATAGATAGGAAAATAGAAAATGTGTTTCAGCTACCAAATTTTAAGCTCCCAAAAAAGAGATCTGGAGTCACTGAAGTTTATTCTTAGTGCACTAAAATCTATCTACTTTCATACAATGCCAGCATTCTTCTGAAAGAGTACATATTAATATGGTTCTTTAATTAGCACTTGGGTATTTTTCTCCTTATTCTTCCTTTATGTGACAGCTAGATCTAAATACTAAATTTGCTGATCTTCTATCGCAGCCTAAGTTTTATGAGACTTTCAGCAAGCCATTACTCTTGCCTGTTCATTCTTTTCATTTCCTCTATCACCTTCTATCTGTAGAGATCTTATTCATAGATGAGTGGCTTACGCTGACATGCTGGGATTTTTAAAAGCATTTATTGTGTGATAGATGAAATGGTCTACACATACTAATATCTGAATACATCCTCCTCCATATCTGACTTCATTCCTCAAGCAGTATGGAAGGAGCAGTCTAAACACCTCAGGTAGAAGTGCATCATGTATATACCAAGTAGTTATCTTGCTAATAGCATCTAAAACTATATATTTTTTACTCATGTCTTAGGAAAACAAAACACTTTACTGTTGACCTTCACATTATAATCAGAGTCATATGAAATCCTAAAGAATAATTATTATCTAAAAGTTCTCTAATGTGTGGAAATTTAGTCCATTTTTTTAAACTTTATTTTGTGTCAGTGCTATCTAGCATAATAATTGACATATTGCAGATTCTTGTTAGTTTTTGAATAAATAAACAAATAAGCAAATACATAGACTATACCAGCAAAGGAGTGACTCAGTGAACTTACTTTGGCCTGAAAATATCACTCAGTGGTGAAAGCAAAGTGTAGTTTAAGACAAGAAAGAGGAAGTGTTAGAGTCTATATCCCTACCATCTTTTCACCACAGTCATTGAAAACAAATATCGTGTCTTTTAATGAAAATCTGGAATTGAATTATCCACTAAGTGAAATGCATTTTTCCTCATTTACCTTTCCCTGACCAATATTTCTGTTAAAATTTCCAAAATTCTTCACAAGCCAGCCACAATCTTACCTTTCTTGATTACTTTGAAATTTTGTAATAAAAGCTCCACAGAAGTAGGAATCTTTAATTGTTTTGCACATTAATATATTCCAAGTATCCAGAACAGCACCTGGCATGTAAGACACACTAAATAAATATCCATGCCATGTATTCATATTCCATCTACCTCCCTTAAACACTTTGTGTAGGACTTTTTGCCCATATTCATTCTTCATTACCTGACTTGATCTTATTTCCCAAATTGTGTTTCCATTTTTCAAATTATTTCTAATAAAGAACATATAATCAATATTGTCATCTTTGGACTCCTATTTCAATAGTCTTTCTTTGGGTGCTCATTGGTGACACACTGTAAGACTCTACCCCTGACTGGCAGAATTGAAGGGTGTCAAAGGAAGAGGGTGGAACAATCATAGTTACACACATCAGCAACCACACTTTGCAAAACTCTTACATACACCAACTTCGTCTTTATTATCACATGGTAGAATAAAATTCTTTTGTTTCAATATTCAGAAAGAGAAACTGAGGCTCAAAGATTTTGACTTGCCCAAAATACACATAGCAAGTACAAGTTTGATCCTCATCATACTCCTTTGCTTAGAAATTTGCTTTCTTTCCAGCACTTACAGTCCAAATGCATGCCACAAAGATGTATTATTAGGAAATTAAAAAACAAATATTAACTAAAGGTAAGGATAACTTTTATATATGTCACTATTGATTGCTGTGCAAGAGCTTTAACAATAAAATAAATAAATAAAAGACTGCAGAACAGGCCTCAATATCTAGAAATCATCCCTCCAGTGAAACAAATGCATATGTAGTAAAAATTAGAACGCTGTACATAAGGTAGAGAAGTACATAATGGCACAGGTGGAAAATCTTTCAAAGTGAAAGAGATAATTGTAATTCTGCAGGGATGCACACCCTCCAGACCATGTGGCAGCTGCTCACTAGACCTCTGTCACACACTGCTCTGCATGCCCCTGAAGTCAGTGGGGGAAGGAGGGCTTCTTTCCCTTCTCACTAATCATCCTTGACATCCAGTTGGCACACCCATCAGAGATGGTCTATTTGTGGCTTTCTAGGTCAGCTAGCCACTGTGTGAGGAGAATGTCACTATTTATAGGTAGCCTAGGGTTGTAATTAGAGTTATTTTGCATAGTTTAGGGGGCTCTGAGATACCTGTGCACTGTCCTGGGATTCACTTTGCACAGGTGTTCCTGTGTCTTTTCAGAGTGGAGATTCAAGCTGAAGTTAAAGAAGCTTAAGAGTTAGGGCCCCTCACTTGCAAGAACTAGCGAGGAAAAATCTTAGTAATACCTACACATAGTTAGATACTTTGTAAAATTTATAAAATTACAGCATTTATCTATTCTACCTACCCTTCTACTACATTTTCCTTTCTGCCTATTGGTACTTTGTAGAACTGTCCAAGAGTAAATTAAATTAGAGATCCAGGAATTTGGATGTAGCAGGAAACTACATTCTTGTAGTTTCCAGCATCTTCCTGTATAGATAAATGATTGCTAACTAGAATGCCCAGCTAGAAAATGTAAGATATGAGACTCAAACACTAAAAATGAGGTGTCAAGATGAAAGAACCTTTTCTAAGTTGTGAATAATCAGAGGTAATTTTTATTAACCCTGATGAAGACTTAATCAATTTTCTCTTCTCTCTGTAGAAAATGATCATCACAAAATTACTGCTGAAGATACTACAGCCTAGATGTAGGTTAAAAGGTATTACAGAAAGAAGTGTGTCAGGAATTTAGTCTATGAATAGAGTGTGCAATTTTCCTAGTACTTTTTGTAGTATTTGTCACCTTTTCAAAATTTATATTTTGTTGTGATTTTTTTCATTTTAAATTAATTCATTTTGCTTTGAGAATTGTGTATGTTGTTTCTTTGAAAAGATCCCAAAACTTTACAAGTTTTAACCTCTACAAACCTGAGTTTGCCTTTCTTGGAGGAGGATTTTAAAAGCAAACAAGGATTACCAATGTATTTTATAGACCTGAGTTTAGATGCTCTTAGAATAGCACAGGGCCTCTTTGCTACAATAGAGAGGATTAAAAACACTTGGAGTTAAAGGAATAGTAATGCACTCCTTCCCTAATGGAGCAGTAATGAACTTTCTTGAAGTTTTAGCAAAGAAAGCCCCAAGGAGTCAGAAATGTGGCATTATGTGATGGTTCCATGGCTTGGTTTCCTTAGGAAATCACAGACAACACACAGAATTCTTGGAGTAGTTGCTCTCAACTGACCAGTATTTCAGAGGTGTTGATGGTGGACAGCTCAGTGGAGCATTGACTCAGCCTGTCCTCAAGAGAGGCTGCAGGAAAGGAGCCCAGGGTGACCCTCAGGGAGTTCCTGTGAAGGAGTACCAGAAGCAGGATATCTGAAACCCCAACCGGCAAGTCAGTGATGACAAAAGGCCAAGAAGATTCTATTCAAGCCATTGATCTGTAGATTAAGAATTTGAGGAGATCTAATGTACAGATCAGCAATGCTTGGTGAAAACAAATTCTGGACATTTGTGGAGATTTTAATATATATATGCTGATTGTGCAGCATCCTTGTCTTTACTGGGCAAGGATTTTAGATGGTCTTCAATGTGAAAAATGTCGAGACTAATCACAGACTAGTCTGTGCTCTGCACTAGTTTAAAATGCTCTGCTAAATATCAGCATTGAATGGATGATAACCCCATTTATAATTATTTTTGTTATAAAAATACAAAGTGCTTTTATATGGTTTTAATATAACTGAATTTTATGCCATGCAAATTATGGAAATTTGTTTATAACTTTTCCAAGGCTTGTTCACCTCCAAAGTATCATGACCCTGTTGACAAAGCAGAGTGTATTATTTCCATTACTAATATATGAGCCCTAATTTATTCTGTATGTATACTTGTAACATTTATAGGGACTGTCCTTCCATACAGAAATTCACTTACAAATGATTGACTTCAAATTCTCAACTGTAAAAAAAATTAAAGTCTTAAAACCTATTCGCTATAAGCATGTACAATCATCCATTATTTATTCTATTATGTTGGTTTCTGAACATGTACATACAGTCCAAAAAATAATTTAAAAATATCTGCTTCATTCTTTTGTCCTCAAAACATAGGTTTCTCAAATAGAGGAATGTATGTTGATAAGTCTGAAAAAAGGAATAATGGCAAAAACCGAATCTCTAAGAGAGGGGGTTAGGATGTGGTCTGGGAACAGTGCATCTTATTTATAAAAATTTTTGGCTAAGTCTATGAGGTAGCAACTAACATGGAAGTCAAGTTAAGTTGCTTGACTTTGAATGAGACAAGCAGAACAAGGAAGAAAACAATTTTAGTTATTTATGGCTTCTCTAGAAAGCCTTGAGGAAATGAGATGTGGGCATAAATGACCAGTCATCTGCATTATGTCCCCATAGTTAGGTTTGCATCATTTCCTTCACTAGAGATTTTCAAATATTAACATATGTCTTTTAATTCCAACTACTTTTTATTTTTCCTTTGAGTTGCACTAAGGATAATATATTGAGTTTTTAGGAATTAAGTAAATAAGTGAGTTATATGTCTATAACTTGTATAAAGGTAAGAAAGGACTTCACAAAAAATATTTGCTATGAAAAAGGAATGTTGAATTTGAAAAGGCTAAGGACTATTAGGACTGGAGCACAGAAGGAGATGTTCATTCTTAGAGACCTTTGCCTGGGATCTGCCCTGATCTGTAGGCATCTCTTCCAGAAGAAAAGGGTATCTAACAGAGTGGTACGCAACTAATGTTTAACAGGTGAATGGATTTAAATAAAATGCAGTTCCACATCTCTCATGTGCCTCTGGAGGAAGAGTAGAGAATTTTTGTCTTGGTTTGTTTTCTGTTTTAAGTAAACAATCCTCGGAGTAGAAAGTTGATTTGAAAAGTCTGCTGTCTCAGAGAACCTATAGGCAGAGAAGCAAGTGCAGAAATTCAACACTTCCCCCTCAGAAGTCCTTCAGAATTAGATTGGGAGAAGCCCACCTGAGCACTTTTAGAAATCAATAATTTTAAAGCAATTTTCACTTGGAATAAAAACAGAAGTAGCTCTCATATGCTATAGTTAAGAAAGATAAGAATTCTCTTTGACTTTTAATAACCAAAACTAACTAAGCCATTTTAGATGCGCTGGGGTCAAATAAATTATTGGTTTCATAAATAACTGGACAAATCTGGACAGTGCATTGTAACAAAGAGCAGTTTCACATACCAAAGTGTAAGCCTCACGTTCTGTTACTGAGTCACATCATAACTTTTCTCAAGAAGATATAGATTGCTATAATATGTACATATGTGTCCACATACCTGTGTGTGGCTGGATAGAAGTGTATGTATACACACACATACTTTTATCCACACTCCTATTTTCCCCCCAATGCAATAAACACCCATGTTTGTACCAGAACCACAGTGATATTATCCTTGAAATATTTCTCAATGTTATTCTTGCCATTGTATTAGTTAACATTTCACCTTATGAAGACACAGAGTTCATAAAGTGAAATTTAGAACCAATAAGCGTCATTCAAATTAAGAATTTTATTTACTAAAATATATATAACAAATATAACAATCACAAACTTGGAAGAGATATTTGCAAAGCATCTAACCAACAATGAATCTTAATCTCAGATGTAAGTAAATTCAAAATACCAATAGGAAAATTACAAAAAAAAAAACTAAAAGAAAAAAGTGCATTTTTAAATGAGTGTCCAAAATGAGCAAATATGAAAGATCATTCCTTACGGAAAGTCAAATCCTCATGTGATCATAGAAATGCAAATGAAAATCATACTGAGATATCTTTTTAAAGCCACTAATGGGAAAAGATTAAAATTCTGATGAAATCAAGAATAGACAAAGAACAACAGTGGCAAATTAAGCGTAAAGGTAAAGAACTGAGGATTGAATCATGGCTTGGTATCACCATTCTGGAAAGTGATATTTCATCACATGTTAATTAACACATGAATAGCCACTGTAACCCAGAAATTTCATGTGTGACCAGAGTTTTGTTTTCAATAGAGAAAAAGACAAAAGGAAGAAGAAAAGGAGATGACAGGCAGGATCTAAGTGGGGCTATCAACATAATACATAAATATTTTGCTATTTAAACAAGAAAATAATATATAGTTGTAAAAATTTAAAACTACCATTATGCTTATTTGTGTAATAAATTTGAAGCATGGTCTTAGGAGGAAAATGTAAGTCACAGATGACCATATAACACTATTTATATATGATAAAAAAAACAAAAGTATATTATTTAAAGATATATATGTAGGTTCTAAAAACATAATGAAATACAAGGCAAGGATAAACACAAATTCAGGTCATCTCTTAAAGGAGGCCAAAGGCAATGTTCTAGGAAGGCATTCAACAGAGCTTGGGAGGAATTAGCAATGTTCAATTTGTAGATGTGACCAGTGATGTTGTTCTTTTACTGGTTATTTTTAGTTATACATGACAATAAAATGCACCATGGCATAATTATTAAAGCATGGAATATAATTTGTTCTAATTCAGTCCCTAGTATTTCTCCTCTCCCTTCCTCTCAACCCCAGTTCCCTTCCTCTACTCTATTTCTGCAATTTACTTATGGTTTTTTGAAATTAGTGTCTTGTGGATGAACATGATGGTGATACTCACTGTAGTATATTCACATAAGTATATAGGAAAATTAGGTCAAATTCATTCTACTGCCTTTCCCTATCACATCCATCCTACCTTTCATTCCTCTTCATTCACTCCTCTGATCTTCTATTCTTTTCATTTAATCTCCCCCCTCCTTATTTTGTATTAGCTTCCACATATCAGAGAAAACATTCAAACTTTTATATTGGGGAACTGGCTTATTTCACTTAGCATAATAATCTCCAGTTCCATCCATTTACCCACAAATGCCATAAAGTCATTCTTCTTTATGGCTGAGTAATACTCCATTGCGCATACATACCACATTTTCTTTATCCATTCATCTACTGAAGGGTATCAGTGTTGTCTCCATAGCTTAGCTATTGTGAATTGTGCTACTATAAACACAGATGTGGCTCCTTCACTGTAGTATGCTGATTTTAAATCCTTTGTGGTATACACTGAAGAATGGGATAACTGGGTCATATGGTAGTTCCATTCCAAATTTTCTGAGGAATCTCCATTCTGCTTTCCAGAGGAGTTGTACTAATTTTCAGTCTCACCAACAATGTATGAGTGTACCCTTTTCCCCACATCCTCACCAACGTTTATTGTTACTTGTATTCTTGATAACTACCATTTTGATTCAAGTGAGATGGAATCTCAGTGATGTTTCAGTTTGCATTTCTCTAATTGCTAGAGATGTTGAATATGTTCTCATGTATTTGTTGACTCTTCATAGTTCTTCTTTTGGGAAGTGTCTGTTTAGTTCCTTTGCCTTTCTATTGATTTTTTTTTTTTTTTTTTTTTTTTTTTGGTGTTAAGTTTTTGGAGCTCTTTGTATTTCCAGGATATTAATGCCCTAGCTGAGGAGCAGGTGGCAAAGACTTTCCCCCATTCTGTAGTTCCTTTCTTCATGCTCTTGAATGTTTCCTTTGATTTGGTGAAGATATTCAGTTTATTGATTTTTCAATTTTACTTCTTGCACTTTAGGAGTCTTGTTAAGAAAGTCAGTTCCTGAGCTGACATGTTGGAGTGTTGGGCCTCCATTTTCTTCTAGCAGGTACAGGTATCTGGACTAATTCCTAGGTCTTTGATCTACTTTGAATCAGTGATTTCATATTTAACTAAATAATTTTTCTTAATACCTATGACTCTCTAGCTCATATGCTAGATATGTGTTATGTTGTACACAGGAAATATTATATAATTTTAGTAGAAATTCATATGTCCCAATTTTAATAACAAAATTTTGATTTGATTTCAAGTTTAACATCTATAAAATCATCCATAGTTAGTATTATTTGGGTAGACTCAACTACCTCAATATTGTTATATCTCAGGAGTGGAATATCTGAGTAGTATGTCATAATGTCACTGCTCAAGGTAAGATAAAAGAGAAATATCCATAAATAAAAAACTCCAAAACTACTGTAGGTTTCTTCTGGCTTCTAACAATAGGTAAAAAGATATTGAATTCTAGTGATCTTGAAAATAAAATGTTATGTGCATAAGAGTAGTTCAATCAAGAAGTATTTATAAAGGAGCTGACAGTAGAGACTTTCATGATATATGCAATTTGGATATGGAAAATGCCCTCAAAAACTTTGGGCCAATATTTATTGCCATGAGGCATGCTTCTTGCTATAAGGCTCTATAAACAGTGTGTAAGTCAGCTTAGCTTCTGTGACCAAAATACCTGACAAGAACAACTTAGGAACATTTATTTGGTGTTCAAAGTTTCAGAGATTTAGTCCATGGTCAGCCAAGACCACTGCTCTGGGCCCAAGATGAGACAGCACATCATGGCAGAAGGGTACAGGGCATGTACATTGCTCACATGATAGCAGTTGGAAAGCAGAGAAAGAAAGGGCTACAGGGAATATATATCTTGCAGGGAACACTTCCAGTGACCCATCTGCTCCAGCCACATCCCACCTGTCTGCAGTTGTCCATTCAAACTAGGATGGACTGATTAGTCTCATCTGATCTTGTCACCTCCATTCTTTTGCTAACACAGGGCACCTCATATTCAAACCATAATAAACAGTCTGATAATCATGGAATATGCTCCAGTCTCAAACTCAGAAGTAAGCAGGGGAATGATTTTGTCCAGGCCATTTCTCTGTGGCATTCTTTCACTTGTTTGTAGAGAGACAATGGACTTGAAAGGGTTTCCCTTAGATCAGCTTTTCCTAAGCATGGAACCTAGAAGTGAAGTTGGATGTGTTAACAAATGTTCACCAAAAGTGATATTCATGAATCAGAATATAAGAATTTTCTGTTATCATAGAACTTGGCCCATATCCAGAACTGCATTTTTAACAGTACTCCACCTCGAAACTTGCATCTCTACTTACCTAGCATGAGATAGAAGAGAATGTGCCTCATACAATTCTGAAACATGTTACTTAATAGAATCAAAGCTCAAACAGCAATGAGAAAGGCAATCAAGGTCCCTAGGCCTGGGAAGATGCAGTCATATCCACTGCCAACCAAAAATGGCCTAGCCAGAGGGTCTGGTGATGAGCTTATGTTCCAAATAGACAGACAGGGGTAGTATGTGGCTCTGGGAGCATAAATGGCAGAGAGTCATTTTATGGTTACAGAAAACCAATAGCACTCAATTTGTGAGACTGCACAAAGGGAGATGAGTGGCACCAAGGAGGTCTGCAGGTGGAGACTCACTACCAAGCACTCAGGGTAAAGTGTAAAACTCAAGCGCTATAGACCAGCAGTAACAGGGCAAGATGCTAGTCTTCAGGAACTGTCAATGAGAAGTCAAAGTAGAGATCAAAGGACAGGGTACATAGGGCTATCCACCACTCTCAGAAACTGAGGTATAAAATTAAAAATCAGTCAAGAAAAATAGGGAAAGTTGGAACCAGGTTGAGTTGGAAGCTGATCAGAGATTATCAACAATAAATCTGAGTTGAGATATGTGATAAATGCTGTTTTGTGTGTGTGTGTGTGTGTGTGTGTGTGTGTCTGTGTACTTCCTGCTCCTGTGCTGGGATTTTTCAGATTTCCAACAGATAAGGAATCTGAAATCTAAAGCAGGCCCAAATTTACAGATGGAGAATTTTCACTCTAAGGACAGAAGTGATGAAAAGCTGAGTATAAAAGAATCGTGTTTCATGCCAGCAGACGATAACTTCCTATAATCCTGAGGAGTGGTACAGAAAATGCTTGACCCGCACTGGACTTTCTAGCTGACCAAGGAAGACAGGAAGTGCAGCACATGATTTGTCAAGTTTCAGAGCACTACTTGTATCCAACCCCACCTGGGATGCACGCTAACAGATACCTAAGAGTCTTCATTATATACCACTGAACGAGCAAATGCACAAACATATACACACTGGGAGGATTGTTATTCCCCAGTAATATCAAGTTTGTCAATAGGCACCCTGGATGTAGAGAAATTTCTTGGTGGGAAGCTTGATGTGAATAGCAATTCTGTCTCCAAATATCTAATCAAGGAGGGTAAGCCAACCTGAGGCTTAGAGATTCCCAATTCCCAGGTAAAATTATTTTTCATGTCTCCCCCCAAAAATCACTTCTCACATCTGTCAAAATTCCTTCACTTCAAGTAGCTCTTGTAGTTCACAAAAAGAGTCTAATAAAACTGTCACATACCTATTTTTTTTAAATTCTCCTGTCCTAATTCATATATGTCAAGATTAAACTTTTAAAGTTACCATTAGTAAGTTTCAAAATACAAATAACACATAGTTTATAATCAGGGAACCAAAGGCGTATCAGTAAAGATTTCAGTGTTCTATCCATCCATCTATTCTTCAATTCAAATGGCACAGTACTGGTTAACATGTTGTTGAGTAAAACTCCACAAGAAAGTCTCATTTCCCAAGTCATCTGTCCACAACAACACTACTTATATCTTTTCTTAATGATATGGTCATCTTATACTTCCCACCAGCATTAGGTCAAAAGGACCTAAATGCCAGATAATATCTCACCATAATTTTCTCAGTATCAAAGCTGTGCCTCTATTGAAACAAACCTCAACATGAATTTTCTTTCTCAGATTCAGTCTATCTTGCCAATCCCGGCTTCTTACAGAAGCTTTGCTGCCTGTCTTTAAATTCCTAGTAGTTCCAATGATAGGCATGGATGGATGGAGAAGACTTGCTACCAATAATTGAGTTTCTGAAGATCACAAAACTTTCTAAGCATTATCATACTCAGACATAGCATAGGATGGCAAAATCATTATTTCATTCATTCCTTTACTCACTCATTATTGGATGAGTGGTTGCCCTGTGCATTGGGTGTTTAGAGTGGTTTGAAGTCCCAAACTAATCCTATCATCTAGTCCCAGAATGGACACAGTCCCATAATGAGGCTATTTTTTGTCATTTGCCAGGCTGCTACAAAGGTAGTGAAGGCCACTGAGTCCTCCTGACAAGGTTCTTTTCACTGTAGAATGAACTCACATGAAAATTATCAATAATGAGCTTAAAATGTTGCTCAGCCTTTTAGAAGTTAATAAAAACAATCTGTGATTAAAAGCAGGGAAATTTAGAATATCTTTTTTTGGGTTTCTTCATTAAAACACTGTTAATCAAGTTTGCTTTTTCTTCCTAGCCTCCAGGAGGTGATTATTTCTGCTGAACCACATGCTCCCTTGCCACAGACCTAGAGTGATAGGATCAATTGACCATGGAATGAAACCTCTGAAACTCAACTCACTAAGTTGCTGAAGGTCTTGTCTTGCCATGTTGCTGAGGCTGGTCTAGAACTTGTGATCCTCCTGCCTCAACCTCCATAGTTTCTGGGATTATAGGCATGTGCCCTGTGATCCATCCACAGTTATGAAAAAGCCATGCTGGGGATGGTCAGTTTCCCAGACCATGGGCCAAGAACTCCCCATGGCTGACGCAAGGAGCCACATGAGGTCCAGAGACCATCTGCGTGGCATTCTATGGAGGACCGCCATCAGGGGCTCTAGGAGGGTTGGACACAGGGACACATAGGTAGAAGTAGGTGATTTATAATTGCTGTTGTCCTTGCCACCCCCCAGAACCTGCCTTAGTGCAGTCTTTGAGTAGAAAAAGCCACAAAAGAGAGTGTCAAGGAAGTAGTGTCCTGGGACAGCTCAAGGCAGGAGGTAGAAGTCCATGAAAATTGCCCAAAAGTTTGGGAGATATTTTTCCTGGAGCCCAAAGAACACAGTAAAGTTTTGTAGAAAGGGAGGCTGGTTAGGAAGAGGGGTCACAGATGGGGAAGGGAGCAGGGGTCAGTGACTGAGGGGTTGATGTTACAGGGGTGAGACTCTCACCAGGGGGTGATGCCCCTGAGGGTAAGCAGAGGTGGGACAGCGGGGCCTCAGAGCTCTCTACAAGAGTTTGGACAGGGTTGGATTGATGGTCATGAGGGTGAGGGAGTCTGTAACATCTCAGGCATAGCACAGAATCTTAGCTACCCATTAGCTGGATGCTAGAAAGAGCCCAAATGGACATATCTGATGAATAAAAAGGAAAAGCAAGTGAGCAAATAGTGACCAATTATGAAACCCCATTTTCCAAAAGGCAGCAGAGACTTTAATAAAAAGGAAGAGGAGTAAGTAGGGGAAGGAGAGAGAAAAGGAAAGAATAAGGCAATTTAGGAAGGACCGAGTCTAGTCAATGAGCCACCTGTGCCCCAGCTGCTCAATGGTGGCCTGGGCCCAAGGATGAGATGACCCTGACTCAAGGGAAAGATGCTGTCATCAGAATCATGATTTTGTGGGGGAGAAATGGGAGAAAGACCTTTGCCTGGACTTCCCCCTACTCTCATGCTCTTATCGGGAGCCCGCACCCTGCATGGCCAATATGCCCCTCTCGCATGGTCCCCTCCCCTCCACTCCAGAAGCAGCCGCCTCCCACCCCATCCACCCTCCTCCTCTTCAACAGGGACCACGGTTTTACAGAAAAACAAACACTGTGATTTTGAAAAGGCAGTTGTTATGTAGATCTTAATTTGTATTTTTTTAAAAGAAGATAACCTTTCTCATACTGGCTATAAGTGTGATAAATGTTCATTATGAAAAGTTGGGGATTAAGAATACAATCAGTGGTAGAGCACTTTCCTAGCATGTGCAAAGCCCTGGGTCAATCCCCAAAATTACAAGAAAAAAAAGGTTTGAGAACTCAGAAAAGCATGAAAACAAATACAAAACCACTGTCAATCCTCAGCTCAAAGATAATTACCTAATATGTCAGTCTGAGTCTTTCCTGACTTCAATCTAATCAAATCTTTTTATTAATTGGAACCACTTTATGTTCTGGTTTATAAATTTTATGATAGAATTTATACACCATAAGAACAGAATTTTAATCATAAGTAGTAGTCATTCAATCAATGCTCATAGGAAGAATGGATTTCATAACATATTCCCACTTAAAGCAAGGTAATCATTTTCTATATTATTAATATATTCTCTTATGACTTTTTTTCTCCTATGTTAGGGATTGAATATAGGGGTACTCTGCCACTAATCTATGTCCCCAGCCCTTTTTACCTTATACTTGGCCAGGGTCTCACTGATTTGCTGAGGTTAGCCCCAAATTTGTGATCCTCCGGCCTCAGCCTCCTGAGTTGCTGAGATTAAAGGTCTGGGACACTGTGCCCAGCTTATGCCATTAATTTTAATGGCTATTAAATATTTTGTCCTGTGAGTAAACTTTTTTTTTTTTTTTTTTTTTTTTGGTACCAGGGATTGAACCCAGGGGTGCTTAACCACTGAGCCACATCTCCAGCCCATTTTTTAATATTTTATTTAGAAACAGGGTCTTGCTAAGTTGCTTAAGACCTCACTAAGGCTGGCTTGGAATGTGTGATCCTACCGCTTCAGCCTCCCCAACCACTGGGATTACAGGAATGTACCACTATACCCAGTGAGTATATAAGCATTTATTTCTTTATCCCACTATTGTTAGATATTGAAGTTGCTTCAAATTTGCTCTATTATAGGTAACACTGTGAAGAACATCTTTGAACATTCATACACAACTTTTTTCTGCATATTTTTTTCTGAAGATTAATTTCCACAAGTGGGCCTGCTTACTCAAAATTTCTATATTTTGTCAGCCTCAAAAGGTGATCCCAACCCACAATCTAAACCCTTTCCAATGGAATCCATGACCATGATTTAAACGTGGACATCTAATAAAGAAATGTATCTTATTTTTATTAGCTTTTTATTTGATTAATTTGGGGATTGACTGGTATTTACTAGCCATTTGTAGTTTTTATTTTCTGTATTGCTTCATTGACTTCTTTTCTGATGTGTTTTTTTTTCTAATTGTTTCATAAGAACTCTTCATAGTAAATATATTTTACTTAGAAAAAATTTAAAAATACACTGTTAGTCCAAGTCCATGATTAAAACACCTCAGTTCCCATTCCAGACTTCAAACTAGTGGTACGGTTTAGGACTAGGATAATGTGAATCAACATCCCAGGTCAAAACTGACTTCACAAAAAGTAACACATAATGTCTATGCTACTTTTCATTCACACGTTCTCAAGACATTATTCTTGAGCCTTCCGTGGTAATCCTGCTTAAAATCCCCAATAACCAGGATGCTTATTTACCAAAAATTAAATAAAATGAAATAAATAAGCTGAACAAGACTCTTTGACGTAAAAGTGCTTTAAATCTTTCCCAGCAGCAGCTGGAAAGAGGCAGGAACTACACAATGCTTCAGTTCAGCTTTATTTTTCAGCCTGGCTGGTTCCAGATGCTAGGATTACTTGGGAAATGTAATTAGTTTCAATTAACTAACATCTGGTCAAACAAACATTATATCTGGGATCAGGTAAAAGAAAGCATTTTTCTACAGGGTAAGCTTATTTACAGAAAGGTCTGAAGAGGATAAAGAAATCCTGTTTAGGTCATTCAGGAAGAATTAGCTTATTAGAAGTGGCTTTTAAAATATATTCTCTGAGATTTTCTCCATCTCTAGGTTTCCGGGTTAACTTCCAATATAATTACATGAGTCAAAATCTGTTTACATAATACCAACTCAAATCCTATCCCAGCAAATACCCATTCAGCCAACATCTCCACTCCAGCCAAGAGTTCATCTATTTCAAGGAAAAATTTAAATCTAGTTCCAATATAACAAAATAAGAGTCCCATTGGAATAGGCTGTAATGGGATTTGAGTGACTCATCCATGGGATAATATGTAGGAGGGAAGAATCTGGCCTCAGGATGGTTCCTCCTTACATAGGTGATGTATGTAACAGTATAGGTGATAACCCTCTCTCATTCGAAGTGCTCTGTTTACTTCTCTCTACCATGGGTCCCAAGGCAGAGATGGCACTAAACACAATCAGTGCTTCAGTCACAAGACCTTTTCTGCCCATGTGCTTTCAGGGCCATCAGCATGAAACACAGCTATTCATACTTGTGACTTTAGACATTTCATAGGTGGCAATGGGTTGAACACTTTCAACATAGACAACAGATTCCAATCTTTACTATAAGGTGGGAAATACTTTGTGTCCTGCAAAACCTAGATAGGGAAAACATTTTCTTTCTTGTTCATTTTCATGGTTGTAATATTCAAGTAAAGTTACCTTTAGTTATCACCCATAAAATGTTCAACAATTAGGGGTTGAAAATTTAATGGTAATGTAGCTTCAAGCTTTTGCCAAATAAAAGTTTTTAAGGCACTCAATTGTCCAGTGCCACAGAATATCAATGAATATCAAATCTGGGTTCCTGAAAGTAGCTTTTTCACATTATTTATTCTATGTATAGAGGAGATTGTTATTGATCACAAATATCAATCCAGTCAATCTATTAGCACTGTGGCCAAATCCCTCACAACTGATCACATACATAGAATAAACCACACCCAATGTTATTATAATAATATATAATTTTAACCATTAAAAACACAACTTAAAATTTATTTCTTCCCTTTGCATTTAGGCACAGTCTTACTATTTAGAAGCTAAAACCAACATAAACACACATATAAAAGCCAATCGTCTTTAACTCTGTTTACTTCTCCCTCCTATGGTTCCCAAACTCTCGATGGAATAATCTATATTGCCTCTCCAATCTGTCACTCACACATTCTCAAACCATACTCATTTCATCACTTCACTGAAAACGAGTATTTCTCAATGTTTTTCCTACATTCTCTTTATGCTAAGTTCAGCGCTATGAGCTTTCCACTCCTTTCCCTTCTCCTTCACTGCCTCTCCTACCTCTGTGATTTGGGGAAGGGCTGATGTTGCTGTGGGTTTCATCTTGATGCTCCCGTGTTCCCATCCTATGTGGTATCCATGGTCCATCCCATTTATAACTTCAACCACCACCCATGCTCACAACTGATAATACTCTGTCCTCAGTCCATATTTCCTTTCTAAGCTCCAAATCTGGATTTCTAAGTGCCTACTACCTGCTCTATGTGGTGTTGTCTATATCCAAAATGAACCTCCTCAATTTTCCTTCTTGTGAATTAGCTTCTCCTGCTGACCCCCCACATATTGTGCCGGGGTCCAGCCCTAGCAGAAGTTGGGGGTCCTGGGTGGAGGGGAAGCGTTGGTATGGTGGAGAAATAGCACTCAGAGACACCAAATGTTCTGAGACTAAATCTACTTTATTCACTATCTCTGGGGATTTATATACTTTAGCTTACAACTCAAACTTTAATAATTTACAGAAGTGAGAAGTTAATTCACAGTCATTACAATTAGGTCACAACTAGCCATTGTTAAGATCCTACTGACCCATATGCACTTTTTATTTTTAACTAAGAAACATATTTTAAGCAATACTTTCTAGTTGTTTTTGCTAGGATAATATTAAACTAACCTTTATGTGCTAATCTTTCCATGAGCCCAAGTGTTTGGCCTCAGACCCATTTGCCATTTTTCCAGACTATTCATTTTCCTTCATCATAATATACACCTGTATAGGGAAGTGGAGGTCAGCTGGAGGGGGCCCTTGTACTGTGGGAACAGCAGGAACAGTAGGGAGTTTCCTTCTGAGCTTTCTCTGAATCATCAATTAACTGAGCTGCTTCAGGCCAATTAGGAGCGGTAACCGTTTCCCTAGGGATAAACAGTAGCTCTTGCTGGATTTTTCCATAAGGTTCCTTATTACTTAAAGTCTTATTGCATATGAAACTAGTTAAGGGGGAAACAGTCTTGTTTTTATGTTCTAATTCATACAATGTTTAATTTTCCTTGGAAATTTGTAAATGTAGACACCCAAATATTACACCATTGATAACAAAACAAAAACAAAAACAAAAACAAAAAACAACACAAGAGCCAGAAAGAGCATGCCACGTCCACATTTCCCAGAAGATTAGACCATGCAAGACTCTTCATTATTCCCAGTGGAACCATGTTAAGCACTGAGGGGAATAGCAGTGGGCATGGCAATATTGTACCTCATCATCATCTACACAATCTCCCAGGCCAGAAGCAAAGTCAGTATTCCAGTTCTCTGGGTTCCTGACTGCCCCTGCCTTAGGTCAGGTCTTCATCTTCTAATATTTGGATATGTTTAACAGTTTCACTATAGGCTCATGGCCTTGATGGATGTCCCAGGCCCTAAAGATTTATCCTTTGCAGTGTAATTGCAAAGCTGACCATGTTATTTTCTTAATTAAAAATACAAGTGGCAATTAAATGTCTTCAGGGTAAAAGTCAAATTCTTTCCCTTAGGAAAGAAGAACTTCTTTTTCAGGTCCATATCTCTATTTCCACTTGGAGTTTCATGCCACCTGATACTGGGGTGTTAATTGTTTGGCTGTCTACTTTGTTAAACTGGGAGCTATCATTTCTAGAATCCCCTTCCCTACAAAATTACAGGCTAGACCAAAAGTTAGATCACATGAGATCTTGCAGGTAGAAGTAAAGCAACCAGTATTACATTCTGAAGGTCATTGATGGGTAGAAGTTATAAGAGACATAGGAAGTGGTACTAGAAAGTTCCACCTTTGTCTCTTTCCATTCCATTTCCCATTCTGGTTCCTGAAGGTAGTGATGCAAGTTACCAAATGTGCATACACATTTATCACAGCCCTCCTTTGCAGCTCTGCTCTAGATGTCTTCACTACCTCCCAGGTTTCTTGTCAGCTCCATAGCAGGTTGACATAATATCATTTTTCTACTCCTTGAACCTTTACTTCCCAACACCTCCTACAATTTTGTTAAGTATAATTCTTATGATAAATTCCTTATCCCATAATACTCCCTGGAAAAAACCCTGACACATCTGATGCACACTGTTCATGTAATATTGATCTACTTGTGATCCTCTGAACATGCTCAGTTCACAAGTACTTGTGCTTATGCTGTTCTCTTGGCCTGCTATTTATTTGCCAATGCTATGGTCTTCTTCTCCACATGATGCCTTGACTGAATTCCATGATTGCTTCCTTCCAGTTGGATTTCCCCACTATGCACTGCTGGCCTTCCCCTGACACTGTTAAACCAAGTCCCATAACATATCATAATTACTAATACATCTCCTATCACCTTTCCTATGGCGTGAGATCCCCAGAGGTAGGTACAATGCTTTTATCAGTACCATCAAATCCTGGCACCGAGCTTATTAATGATATGTAAAATGGTAGCCAGATAAGAAATTATTCCAGCCAACAAAATTTTCTGGCACCCAAACATATGGGATAAAAATCATGGATATCTTCAAAGATTTCGATCTCAAAAGATCCCACACCAACTAGATGGCATCTCTGATAACAAGTAGAGACACTTTTCAGAGTTTGAAATTCAAATTCAATGACTAAAGCACTGCTTTTCCTATTGACATCTCATTCTCCAGCTTGTTCAAAATCTACCCCCAAGAATACTTCATCACCTGTAGCAGTGGTATTCAAACTGGGTTCCCGAAATCTCAAGATTTTCATGGAATTGCCTCAGTGGTTGCAGTAAGATAAGAGAGAGGAATTAATCAATTCTGCACAGAAGAATGTGAAAGGTTATCTTCCTCTTTACTCTTAATACATGAAATTCCCTTGCAAGGTTGTGTTTGAAAACAAAAACAAACAAACAAAAAAACATACACTTTAAGATAAGTTGGAAAATCACTGGTCTGCAAGATGTCAAAACTCCCTAATTATTTTTCTTGGGGGGGACCTTGAAAGCATTTTTGAAATTGCTTTATTCTTTCTGTGTTTAGTTTCCTCAATTGTTAATTTTTTTATTTGCTCATAATAGTTAAGATTTTGACAATTACAAATTCAGGGAGTATAGTTTACTCCAATTGAGTCACCAGTACTTTATTTTCTCCTCTCCTCTCCCCTCCCCCTGTTCCCTTTCCTGTACACTACTGATCTGTTTATTTCCATTTTTAAAAAAGTTTAGTGTCTTGTGGATTAACAAAATGAAGAAATTCACTATAATATATTCATATATGTACATTGGAAAGTTAGGTCAGATTCATTCCACCGATTTTCCCTTATTCCATCCCTCATCCTTCTCCCTCAATCCCCTTTTTCTACTCCCTTTCTTTTATTTTAATGGAATCCCCCATTTCTTTTCTTTCTCCCCACCCCCCTAACTTTAGACTACCTTCTGCATATCAGAGAAAACATGAAATCCTTGACTTTGAGTCTGACTTGTTTCACTTAGCATTGTAGTCTCCAGTTCCATCCACTTACCAGAAAATGACATAATTTTATTCTTTTTCCATGGCTAAGTAGTATTTCATTGTGTATATATACCATATTTTCTTCATTCATTCATCTGTTGAAGGGCACCTAGGTTGATTCCATAGCCTGGCTGTTGTGAATTGTGCTGCTATAAACATTGATATGGCTGTGTCCCTGTAGTATGCTGATTTTATATCTTTGGGATATATACCAAGGAGTGGAATAGCTGAGTGATGTGGAAGTTCCATTCCTAGTTTTTTGAGCAATCTCCATATTGCCTTCCAGAGTGGTTGTACCAATTTTCAGTCTCACCAACAATATGCAAGTGTACCTTTTTCCCCCACATCCTTTCCAACACTGATAATTGTTTCTGTTCTTGATAATTGCCATTCTGGCTGGAGTGAAGTGAAATCTAAATTTGGTTTTGATTTGCATTTCCCTAAATCCTAGAGATGTTGAACGTTTTTTCATCTATTTGGTGGTCATTTGTATTTCTTCTTTTGAGAAATATCTGTTTAGTTCTTTTGCCCACTTATTTATTGGGTTATTTGCTTTTTGGTGTTAATTTTTTTGAGTGTCAATTTTTTTCTTTATATATTCTGGATATTAATGCCCTGAGGAGCAGGTGGCAAAGATCTCCTGTTCTCTGTGCTCTCTCTTCACACTCTCAATTGTTTCCTTTGCTTTGCAGAAACTTTTTAGTTTGGTGGCATCCCACCTGTTGGTTTTTAGTCTTATTTCTTATGCTTTAGGAGTTTTGCCTAGGAAGTTGGCAAATTCCTGTGCCAGAATGATGGAGTGTTGGGCCTACATTTTCTTCTAGCAGTTGTAGAATTTCTGTTCTAATTCCTAGACCTTTAATTCACTTCGAGTGGACCTTTGTGCAAGGTAAGAGATAGGGGTTCAGCTTCATTTTTCTATATATAGGTATCCAGTTTTCCCAGTACTTCCTTCTCTTGCCTGATTGTGCTGGCTAAAGTTTCAAGGACTGAGTTGAACAGGAGTGGTGAAACTGGTCATCCTTGTCTTATTCCTGTTTTAGAAGAAATTCTTTCAGTTTCTCTCTATTCAGTATGATATTTGTTGGCCTTGGGTTTGTCACTTGTAGCCTTTATAATGTTGAGGTAAATTTCTACTATCCCTAGTTTTTCTAGTGTTTTAAGCATAAATGAGAGCTGTCCTTTTCAAATGCTTTTTCTACATCTATTGATATAATTACGATTCTTGTCCTTAATGCTATTTATATGATAAATTACATTTATTGATTTGCATATGTTGAACCAACCTTGCATCCCCAGGATGAACTATCTTCATATGTGTTTTTGTATGTGGTTTGCCAATATATCATTAAAAATTTTTGCATCTGGGTTCATCAAGGATATTGGCCTGAAGTTCTTTTCTTGATATGTCTTTGTTTTTGGTATCAGGGTGATACTAGCTTCGTAGAATTAATTTGGCAGTGTTCCCTCCTTTTCTGTTTCATGGAACATTTTGAGGATAACAGAATAGAAAACAAACTTCTTCTTCAAAGGTTTGGCAGAACCTGGCTGAAAATCCATCTGATCCTGGGCTTTTCTTTGTTGGATAACTTTTGATAGCACCTTAGTTCTTAAAACCAAGTCCAGACTCCCATTAACTTTCCCCGTTTTAACCCTGCAGAACTTTCTCCCACTAGCCCCTTTCTACCCTTACATTCCAGAAGTTCATGAAATAGGTCATGTTGTCTTATGCAGTTTCTGACTTGGTTCATGGTATTCCCTCTGCCTGGGATGCATGATACATCTCCCTATTCTTGCCTAACTTAAGAGGCAGGACATCATAACAAAAGAACATGGCAGAGGGAAGCTGTTCAGCTTATGGAAGCTGAGAAGGGGGTGGGTGGAGAAGGAGAGGGAGAGGGAGATGGAGAAAGAAAGGGAGAGCGAGAGAGAGAGAAAACACAGGAGAACCCAGGTAGAGTCAGGGAGAAATATTCCCAAGGGCTTGCTCCCAGTGACCTACTTCTCCAGCTGTGCCCCTCCTACCTACTGTTACTATATAGTAGGCTATTCAAATTATCAATCCATTAAATTGTTTAATCTACTGATGAAGTTACATCTCTCGTAATCCAATTTTTTCCCCTTTGAACATGTTTTACATTACCTAATGCATGAGCTCCTTGGGGAGCCATTTTTAGATCAAAATTATAACAAGGGTGGAGTAGATTTCATCCCCTCCATTTCTGAATTTCCCAACATCCACCCCCTATCATGATTCAGCATTGCACTAACATTATTATCTCCACTGAATGCTGTAATTCTCTTTGTGTCTCTAGGGTTTAGCACAGGTGCTAACACAGTGTTTGTTGAATGAAACCTTCCACCTATCAAGACCAGAATTCACCAACAAATTCTAGATTAAAGGAAGGGTAGGAGAAAAAGAAACAGACAGCAACATGGTTCACTTAGCTCCAGAAATAAGCTAACTGATTTCCATACTTGTCCTATTTGACCCTCACTAGAATTCTGATGCCCAGACAATTGTTTCCATTTTACAATTAGGAGAGTTTTGATCATAGCTATATAAATCATGTGTAATTAGGTACCTAGGAGGGAGTTAAAGTGTTAGATTTCAGGGTTGCCTGACTTCAAAGTCTGCGTCTTTCTGCTGTAATACACATAAATAACATACATCAATGTGTATCAAGTTGTGACACCAAAGAAAGCTATCCAAGAGAGGACACTGGCTCTACGAATGTTCTCCCACAGTATTTTAGCCTCTTTGAATTTTTTTAATTTCCCAAATTTTCCTGACAACTAAGATTAAAAATAAAACATGCTTTTCAAAAAGAGCAGCCAATTTCTAAGTAGATGCCACCTACTCAGTCAATTTAATAAACATTTATTTAGCACCAACTAAATGCAAGTCATTGCATGTAGCCTTAGGGGAGGTATAAAATGAGAAAGGTAGGGACCTTGCCCTTCAGGAGCTCATAATCTAAAAACATGCCTTAGCAGCTCTGAATGGAGGCAGATGGTGATAAGTGCTGTAATAGAGGTACTTACAACGTGCTAAGGAAGCATAAAGCAGGGAGAGATTAATTCCAACCGTGGAGTAATAAAACACCTTGGTAAATGTATCTTTCACTACACACCAAAAAAGTCTTTTATGACCCAAGCCAAAGGATGCATTTCTTTGTAAAATAGCGGAGCTTATTCAAGAAACTAATAGACATGGCTTTTGTGAGCAAGAATAGAATTTAGCTACAATGGAAACAGCTCCTACCTATATGTGTTATTCACGGAATTGGAGGAAACCCTCAGGTCTATTTATTTAAAGAGCCCTCAGTCTATTTAGAAGAGACTGTACATGGTTCTGCCTACAAATCCATGTCCATCCATAGTATTTCTTTTCAGCTCACTAGTATGCGTAAAGTGAGACTGAATAGTCAGGCTTGATGTTGGAAAGGCAGGAGACTTCAAAGCATATAGCTCAGCCTAACCAATGAAGGATGAAGGCAAAGGAATTTTTTTCCCCTTTTTTAATTTTAACAAGAAGCAACTACATCTTAGCTAGTTGACACCTTGCTTCAAAGTACTTAAATGACTGTGAATGAAGCCAACAATGCTAAAGATTTCCTCTATGTGTCAAGTAGACCACTGGACCAGCTTAAAGAGGTTGGACTGGGAATAAAAGTGAATGCAAAAGAAATTCCTACAATTTCATCACTGAAGCGTCAACTTACAGAATCTGTCCTGCTGTTTAGGAGTCAGGAATATGCTGTATAGACAGGGAAAAGTGATCATTCACACTAATGATATGTTAAAATAAGGAGTCCTTTATTTAGTGTGCTTTTTAAAAGTTAACATGGGAAAAGTGTCAATTAATAAAGGTCAAAGTGTTGTTATTATTTCTAAAACTCATCTCCCTGGTAAGATATTCATGTCATAAAACAGATAACAAGTTGGGATTTGCCAAAAGCTATTTGGCCAACAAAAGCTTGCATTTGTGTGAAATCTTGAATCTGCTTTCAGAAGAACAGGAAATTGATGGGAAGTATCCATGACCTTATTGCTTCCCAATTTCTTTGAGTCCCTTCTACTTCAATTAATCTCTTTTTCCAGCATCCTCAATCTTATATTTTCTAATATCAGCTTCCATTTTTGTTTCAGTTCTGAAAATGTTGTTCTTGCCTAGAGGGGGAGAATTCATTGCTAATATTACTATAATAGAAGTTTCTCTTTTCTTTGATTATAAGATGCAGTGTATAATAGCTTTCTATTTTTTCACTTTTTCTCCAAAATGTACTTGATTTGGCTTTGCACCATCTATTGCCGATGTACTGAAATATCCTGCATTTACCAATTGCATCCTCTAAATCTGATTGCCAGTTCCTAATTCATGAAAAGGCAACGTGGTTCTTTTACCTAACTCTAATACTGCTTGTTAAGTAGAAATCACTTCTATCTCTTGAAATCTGTCTATGAGAGGGCTCGGTTAATATACATCTGGGGTTTCTATTGTTCCTTAATTCAGCCTAACCTGGGAGAGGTGATGTAACTTATCTGATTCGTAAACTTTAGAGGAAAATTAGGCTTGTTGAGCATGTCTCCAGCTCCTTCTTTGGAGTGAAGCTGCCTGCAGGAAGCTTGAGTTCTTCTATGTTTTCCCATACCCATTCAGGCACCCACATAGGCCTAGCCAGAAACAGCATTGACTGTGGCAAGACCAGTAAATTTTCCCAGCAGCTTGGGAGGCTGAAACAGGAAGATTGCAAGTTCAAGGCAAGCCTCAACAACTTAGTGAAAATCTGAACAACTTAGTGAGACCTGTCTCAAATTAAAACTAAGTGGGAGGGGTGGTCTGAGGATATGTCACAGTGGTAAAAGCACCCCTGGATGAAATCACTAGTAACAACAACAACAAAAAAAATCAGTAAATTGCTCTCACTGTAGTGTCCATGAACAGGCCCATTTAGATCTCATATGTCTCTTGGCAGAGTAAAATAGTAGAGTTGCTTTTGGTTTGTGTTTATTTGTTCTTCATTTTCTGATATATACCTGTTATTCCTCACACTTCTGTTATTTCCTTGTTATTTTCAATTATATTTAATATTTTTCTTTGAGAAGGTGTAATGTTGAATATTTTATTTCACTCTTCCCTCCTTCCCTCTCTCATACTCTCTACACACACATACACATATACATATGTCCTATCTGTATCATGAATTATACATGCATAATACATTTTTTCTGTGCATATATATATTCATATATTGTGCATACATGCATACATACATGTATATACATATATATGTATACACATGCATACACATAAGCACATATGTTCTTTCTTAAAGAGCTTTATAGTTTTATATGGTTATATATAGTAGTTGGGTTCATACTGACAAAATCATAAGTGCATGAAATTTGATTTCAGTTCCCAATCTCCCCTTTTCCCTCCCCCTTTTCCTGTCCTCCCTCTCCTTCCTTATTCCCCTTCCTCTACTCTGCTAGACTCCCTTTTGCTTATCTACTTATTTATATTTGATTGGTTCTTTTTACTTCTATATAAAGGTGAAATTCCCTGTGGTGTATTTATATGTGCATGTAACATGATTTTTTATGAATTCATCCTACATTGCCTCCTCTTTTCTATTGTTTTGTTTATTTTTTATTTTTACAGACTGCATTTTGATTCATTGTACAAAAAAAGGGTACAACTTTTCATTTCTGTGGTTATGCACAATGTAGAGTCATACCATTTGTGTAATCATACATGTACATAGGGTAATGATGTCTGTCTTAAGCATGTGTAGGAAGTTCATTTTTCCCTGCCTTGATAAATGTTAAGATAGTTCCTTCTACTAATTTTCATATTTGACAATTAAAAACAACCATTAAACAAAGCATTCAGCTTCAATGCAGTGATCTTAGACATCTAGTTCATTGTTTTGAAGCATTTACTAACAACTTACTCTATAACATCATTAACTTTCAGAGTATTTTATGAACAATCTACTGTGGACTAGGCACAATATTAGATGAACCAAAACAGTAAACAAAGAGACACGAATCTACTCTCAGGGAGTTTACATTCTAGAAGGAAGCATATACTGAACATCTATATTTATAAAGCATGAGAAGTGTCATGAAAAAAGAAATGCGATTATTATAGGAAATAATAAAGAACTGCTTTACATTGTTACAGAGGGAATGCCTTACTGAGGAAGTACATGTAACCTGAAACCTGAAGAATGACTGGGATTAGTTGAGAGCTGGAAAAAAAGCAGTTCTTAAACTGAGACCATAGATGCTAATTCTACCATGTTTAATAAATGATATAAATATAACCTACATTTAATTCCATTGCAAGTTATACATGCTACAAAATAAAAATAAATTAAATACGATTCAAAGACAAGCTTTTTCTAGAATAATGACAGGAAAGATATTATTAATTACAATTATAAGATTATATGTATATACACACATACACACATATACATATATACACATGCACATGTGTATTTTCTTTATTTCTTTTTTCTTAAGGAAATTCACTGAGCTTAATGAATGTATAAAGTAAAATCACCCAAATTTCTTCAGATCCAGTTTCAAAAAAAATCTGAATCTTTGTCTGTCCAGGAGGTTTAAAAAGGGACCTACAGACACAAGATCAATATTCAAAAATCAATAGTTTTCCTATACTCCAATAATTTTTCTGCTACAAAATAAATCAGAAAACTTCAATAACTTCCAAATAACTTCAAAAAAAAAAAAAGAAAAACCAGGAACAAATCTAACCAAGTAGGTAAAATACTCCTACAGTGAAAATTGTAGAACACTGAAGAAAGAACTTGAAGTAATCCTTAGCAGTGGAAAGACCTCCCATGTTCTTGGATAGGTAAACAATAATATCAAATGGTCACATTATCAATAAGTGTTGTACAGATTCAATGCAATTCATTTCAAAATACCAACAATATTCTTTACAGAACTAGAAAACAACAGTCCTAAAATCCAAAAATAGCATGGCATCAATGTCAAAATAAACATCAAGACCAATGGAATAGAATAGAAGACACAGAGACAAACCCCTATAGTTTCAGTCATCTGATACTCAACAAAAGTGCCAAAAATATATGATGGAGAAAAGACAGCCTTTTAAACAAATGGTGCTGGGAAAACTGGATATCCATATGTAGAAATTGAAACTAAATCTCTCTCTTTCTCTCACCTTGCATAAAAGTTAAATCAAAGTGGATCAAAGGCCTAGAAACTAGACCAGAAAATTTACAATGCTAGAAGAAAACATACCATCAGCACTCTAACATGTTGGTATAAGAACTGACTTCCTTAAGAAGACTCCTAAAGTTCAAGAAATAAAACCAAGAATGAATAAGTGGGATGCCATCAAATTAAAAGCTTCTGCACAGCAAAGGAAATGATTAAGAGCATGAAGAGAGAGCACACTGAATGGGAGAAAATCTTTGCCAGCTACTCCTCTAACAGGGGATTAATAACCTAAATATACAATTACTTGAAAAACACCAAGAAAACAAATAACCAATAAATGGGCAAAAGAAGAAAACAGACATTTCTCAAAAGAAATACAAATAGCCCACAAGTAGATGAAAAAAATGTTCAACATGTTAGCAATCAGAAATGCAAATCAAAACTGCATTGAGATTTCATCTCACTGCAGTTAGAATGGCAATCACCAAGAATACATATAATAATAAATGCTAGTGAGTATATGGAGTAAAAGATACACTCATACACTACTAGTTGTACTGTAAATTAGTACAACCACTTTGGAAAGCAGTAGGGAAGATTCCTCAAAAGACTAGGAATAAATGCCTCATGTGATGAAGTTGTCCTACTGCGTCTTGGTATTTATTCAAAAGAACAAAAATGAGAATACTACAGTGATAAAGACACATCAATGTTTACAGCAATGCAATTCACAATAGCCAAGATATGGAACTAACTCAGGTGCCCATCGACAGATAAATGGATAAAGAAAATGTGGTATAAATACACTATGGAGTTTTAACCATTTAAAAAATGAAATTATGTCATTTGCTGGTGAATGGATAGAACTGGAGAACATCATGCTAAGTGAAATAAGCCAGACACAGAAAGACAAGGGTAGAATGTTTTCTCTCATATGCAAAGCTAGAGTAAATTCAGAGAAAAATGGGGAAGGAAGGATCCCAGGGAAACAGAGGGGAGATCAGTGGAATAGAGGAAGGGGATTGAGGGGGAGGGGAGAGGAACAGGAAAAAGGAGGAACTGTGGAAATAAATTGAACAAATTACGCTATATACATATATGAATATACCACAGTGAATTTCATCATAACATATCTATAAAAAATCAATTTAAAAATTTGATATCTAAGTAGAATGAAGACTAGTAGAGTAGAGGAAATGGAATGAGGGAAGGAGGAAAGGAAAGAAGCAGCACTAGGTACTGAAATGGAGCAAATTATATTCCATGCATGTATAATTATGTCAAAATAAACCCCACTATTATGCATAAATATATTGCACTAATAACCTTATTTTTTTAGTTGTAGATGGACATAATATCTGCATTTTATTAATTGTTATGTGTGCTGAGATCGAACCCAGGGCTTCACACATGCTAGGCAAGCACTCTACCACTGAACCACAACCCCAGCCCCACTAATTACTAATGAAGTATATTCACCTCGGCTTCACTCAGTTGCAGGGGTTACGGCGCAGTGCCAGGACCAGACACCGGGAACTGGTGAATAAAAGGGCGAATTGCGAGCTCTCTGTTAGTTCGTTTATTTAGGGAATGTTTCGTCCTTAAGTAGATAATTACAGTTTATGACTTGTTTACACTCATGCTAATCAGGGTTTGGAACTGTGCCCAATCAGGTAACATCCAGGTATGCAAAGTAAGGATTGTACCGCGTCCAATCACGTTTCCACTAATGTCTAATTGTGTCTTTACTTGGGGTCCAATCTGGACCCCTAAGGTCACCCTGGCAACAGGTATGCTAATTATGGGGAAGTGGTCAGCTCCACTGGCCTGCTAGAGCAGAAAGCTCCTTCCTACAGGTGTTCCTGTCAGGCATCCATGAATGTAGGTCTCCCTTACACATTCGAGGCATTCACTGCTGCCAGCCAAGTACCAGGGGCTTCTCCCACAAATAACCTTTTTAAAATGAATCTCACCAATAGATATAACACACATGACTTTCATGAATTTATATTATAGCCACTCCTTCAAAAATGATTCAAGGTATGAAGTTAACTCCAAACCTACCAACCCTAGTACCCCTCAAATGAAAATGATGAAGATGGTGCCAGAATATAAAAATTGCATTCAGCTAGGCTTAAACCCATAACTCAGAGATGATTTCTCTTTCCTCTTAAAACTGAACACCTAAGTTTAAATAAATGTTTATCATAATGTGACAGCAGTCTCCAGATAATATTCCTATTTGGTCCCAGAACAGCACATTGCAACTTAATCTCTACATCATATGGCAGGTGTACAACCATGGAGTCTTATACTGACAGGGACCTGGGGACTACCGCAGACATTCTCCATGTAGCACTTTATATCTTAAAGAAGAGGTTTAATTACCCACATCATTGTCATTGCTTCCCTCCAGGACTTTCCTTTTTTAATTTAAGTTATAAAGTCTTTTGACAAACAACAAAATGATTATGTTAAAACTAGTTCAAAAAATTAAGATATTTATTGGAGTTAAAAGAATCAGAGAAAGTGTTTAAAATGTAGCTTGATAAATACCAGACTTCTTTTATAGCTCACCGTGTATGTTAAGAAAGTAAGTTTCTAATGAATATGTGCAGCTGTTCACAGACATGAAATCAATAGCAAATATACTAGTCATTTTTGTACAGCAGTATTTCTGAATTCTGAACCAAGTTGTGATTTTGTGTAATACTTAGGCAATTTCCCATGTTACATGCTTAAGAAAAATTTTAGACATTGGAAAGTGCAGCCCAGGTTTTCATCTAGATTTCACACTCCTCTGTTCCTCAGGCTAGAGTGTATTCCTAAGGGAACCGGTGCTTGGAAAGAATAGCTCATTTTCCTTAATACCAGTTAAGGCTTCAACTACACAGTTGAGAATGAAAAATGAATAAACAAATTGGACTTGCCAGAGCTTGCATCACCAGTCAGAGAAGCAGGGAAGGAAAACAAAGAGAAAGAGTGAATGTGGGCTTGTCCCATCAGTAGAACAATGCTGAAGCACACAGATGAGAAGAATTATCTATACCTCCATTTACCCAACATGGAGACTGATGTAGGAATTTGACAGGAAGGGACTTCCAGGCACCTCTCCTGCTGCTCACTCTGATAGCTAATGCAGGACTACATAGAGACTGCTGACAATATCACATGCTAAATTCATTTTGTGCTTTGGTAGGCATGATTGGTTCTCCTGGCAGAGACAGAAATTCACTAGGGACACAAATGAGACTGTCACACTCATTCCACTCGTGTGCTAAAGAACAGATTGAAATGCCAACGTCACTGGGGCGGGGGGTGTACAAAGTAGTTACCAGACCACTGGGTCTTCTTTCTTAGTTAAATCAGGGGAACAGCAAAGGAAGGTATCTTTCCCCTCTTCTTCCTCAGGAGAAATCCTCAACACACATAACCAAATGCAAAGAGAAAAAGAAAGGAAACCCACTGTGATCCTTTCCAATACAGGTTTAAAAGGCTTTGGGAAACTGAGCAGGACCATCCCACTCTGTAAATGAGTATCGACTTTGATTTTTCCCCTTGACTACCCACCTCCTCTTTACGAAATACCCTCCCACCTTTCACCCACAAGCATCCTCCCTCTGAAGAGTTATTACCCCCGTTACCCTTCTTCAGGGCCACTAAGACACAACTGTCACTAACAGCTTGTGAAATTGTCATCAGATAATCACCACTGAGGTGGTGCAGAGCTTCTGTCAAGAGCAGTCCATGAACTTCAGCCTGGAGCCCCGGAGGTCTTCTGGCACTATCAGGGGTTCTCTGCACTTGGAGACAATCCTGATTCAGGAGTTTCCTTAATGATCAGTCCTGGAACAAAGTCTTCTGGAACTTCCTGCAGGGAAAGGGAACTGCCCACCTAGCAATTTGTGCACAATACTTAACTGCCACAAGAATGGGGGTCCTTAATGTGGGCGATTCACACAAACCAAAGGGAATAAGAGTGCTACCATCATTTACACATCATTAAAGAAAACCCTATGGCAAAGAGCAAGATGCTCTTCAGTAGCAGGGACTGTGACAATCATCAACTGAATGTCCTGTAGCAAAGAATGACCCCTTGTCATTCTTGTCTCCTGGTACCACTGAGTTCCTTTACCCTGCTGGTCTGAGACAGTGTTTGGAAGCCCCCATAGCACAGTGTGTTCTGTTCAGTGCTCTTGCTCCAATTCACAGATGTTAGTGGCAAGGGCAGTTTTTATAAGTCATGTCAGTCTATTAACCTTTAGAGTAGTGGTATTTTCCAGTCTTACAGGTAAATAAATCTTATAAGAACCGGAGACAGACAATCCCCAGTATGCAGCTCAAAGACCAGCATTTGAAGGCATCCTGCTTGGCTTAGAAAGGGCAACTGCCTCCAACCTTCCCTCAGAGGTTGCCTCTCAACAGGCAACCAACAGAAGGAACATTTCAGTTTGCCTTTCTCCTCAGCTCGGAGATGTACAGCAAAGTGGATCAATGCAGTACAATTAACAAATATTCATTGAATGCTTACTGGAAGTGAAGGGAATTTGTGCAGTGATCCAACAAAGTTCCAAAGGGGGAATAGGAGAAAGAAAGAAGCAAATCATAGGTTTGGCTTATTTATATTCACTTAACCCTATGATTTCTATATTAGCTGCAAATGAATTTGAAACAGGCTTGTAGGGTTTGGATCTGGAATGGGCACTAAAGCCTCATGTGTGGGTCTCCCATCCCGCTGGGAACCAGGGCCGACCCTGCGTAGCTTCCCTGGCTGCCTGGAATCCCACGAGACTTGGCTCTTTGGCCAGGACCTAAAGCCTCAAGCATTGAAGACTTGATCCCTAAGGCAGCCATGTTCAGAGGTCAGGCTGTAGGAAAGTGATTGTTCATGAGGGCTCTGACCTCATGGTTGGATTAATCCATTAACAGTTGAATGGACTACAAGGACACGGTGGAAACTGTAGGCAATAGGGCATGACTGGGAGAAGTAGGCCACTGGGGGCCTGCCCTGGAAGGATATATCTTGTCTCCAGCTCTTTCCCCTGGCTCTCACTCTGCTTCCTAGGTGCCGTGAGCTGAGCAGCTTTTCTCCACCACACTCTTCCACCATGATGTCTTGCCTACTTCATATCCAAAGTAATGCAGCCAACAATAGACTGAAAAATCTGAAACCATAAGCCAAATTAATCTTCCCTCCTTGTCATGAGTAAGCTATGCCATTACATAGACCAAAGACCTTTGTGTCTTTCCCCAATGTCAGAATTTATTAAACAATAAATGCACACAACTTTCATAGGTTACAATTCGCCTAGTCCTCACAGGTCACCTGCTAGTCATAGGAAGGGCAATCACAAGTTCTTTTATTCCCATTTTTAATTACTAATACAGACAACACTCAACTCACACTTCACACAGTATATACGCACTATGGAAAGGCCTTAAGGTGGACACAGCAGTTCAAGAGGCTGCACTGAGAGCAAAGGCAGACAGCAGATACAAACACAAGAGTCATTGTAGGTCTTACTGAGGCACAGAGCTGTCAGAACATGGAATTTATTCTAGACCAGGGTCCAAGGGCAGGTATATTCAAAGTGGGCTTCACCAAGCAAAGAGACGGAGATGAACTGAAGCCCAAGGACAGGGCTTCATTATCCATTTCATGATTCATTCACCAGATGGTCTGATGTCAGGTTGATGTGTGCTGCTGCTACCAGTTTGGGGGTACTTCTCCTTTTATGGGTCTCAGGTGAAAGTGTTGTTCACTCAGTTGTCTGTTGTGTTTGATAAGCTCATTGGTCTGTTTTTTCTGATAGGTAGTTGATACATCTATGTGTTCATGTGCTTCTGATTTAATTTGATAAGTTCACAGGTGGTTATTTTTATTAGCACAATTTATTCATTAGGTTGTGCCTTATGGTTGTGCTATGCAGATGGTGGATATTTACAAATATAAAAAAGATGTGGAGTCATTGTACCTTAGCTCTTATTCTCAAAATGAACATCTGATGGCAGACTACTATTCTAAGAAATGGCATAGCCTGAAAACTGCTGTTCTATTCTTCATGGAGTAACTCAGAGTAGGGCAAAGCCTGCTCTCCACACTCCTCTAAGATGTTTTCCTCAGGTATTTGTCATTGATGAAAAGCTAAGTAGCACAAAGGCTTGTACGAAATCATGGTTTGTGAACACTGGAGTTAAAAAATTTAAGATGGACAGTATCCACTTCATAGAATAAGGAGCTCAAATGGAGTCTCGAGAAGGTCTTGGTTAACCTCCATTTACAGAAAAGGCAATGAAGAGATCTAAGAGGTAAGTGACTGGGAAAGTTCATGCACCATAGGGTGAACACTGCATGTATACTTCTTGAATGAATGAATGAATGAATGGACTCAAAGACTCTGAAGTTACTAGCAAAAAAAAATTTTTACTGTATTTATCCCACTTATGCAGATAAAAGGTCAGGGAACACATAGTAAAAATATGTATTCATAGATGATGGAAGGGCAATTAAAGAGAAATGTAAGCAATGAAATTCTTACATTCAGAATTCAGAATAAATTCTGAGCAAATCAAAATACAGAAAAGGCAGAAAGTACTCCATTTAGGGGATGGAGAGAAGGTAAAGGGAAGGTCCGGGAGAAGGAGTTTGAGCCAATTGTGTTATATGCATCCCACTATCATGTATAATTATAATGCACTAATAAAAATTACAGCTAATAACCACAGTCTTCTAGGGCTACTTCTGGATTAATTTTTAAGAGATTAAGTTCCCTTTGCTTTACATGTGCACATGCCTTCTAGAAAGGTAGGTAGTGGTATGGTATCTGGAAAGACCCCAAAATACATTTCTTCTTAATACAGATGGTTTTTTCCTTCTCCCTAAGTCCCTGCACAATTAAAGGTGGCCAAGAGACTTATTGCCAAGAAGGGAGAAGAGAGAATATGTAGTATAGAATGTCATCAACCACAAGAGACTAGAAAGCAGGAAAAATCTTCCTTTGGAGACAGTAGAGGGATGGAATGGTAGATACCATAGAAAACTGTCAGGTCAGGTGGTAAGATATGAATATTTTTACTCCTTCCTTAAGCTCGAAGCATAGAAAGAGGGGCTGGCAGAGGGAGAGAATTCATAGGAGTAGATATAGTGCAGGTAGGTTTGGAAGACTTTAAGAATGCAAAGGCTTAGGACCCTACCTACTTTGCACTTAAGTGGGGGAAACTGCAAATCTTAGGGAAGCCTTGGTTTGGACATGGTACTGAATCCAATATGATGCAATGTTCTCTTCATTAGGTAGCTGTGGTTGACCAGGCACCTGTTCACAGCCTCTTGAGCCATGTACATTCCAGAAGAATATGCAGAGAAACAGTGAAGGACTTGTGCACATGTGCATGTGTGCATGTTGTATAACCTCACTCGAATGGAATATATTTCTCTGCATTTTATTTAAAGTAAGCCCGGATCCTTTCTATTACTCCTACTTTGGATCTGTATTATGGGTGTGCAACTTAGGTGGTTTAGTCAGTTGTTTTTTTTTTTTGTTTTTTTGTTTTTTTTTTGGCCTCTGTGACTAGAAGACCCAACCACAAACAAACTGGGAGGAGGAAAAGTTTATTTGGGGGCTCACGGTTTCAGGAGTCTTCAGTACATAGATGGCCTACTCCTTGGGGTGCAGGTGAGGCAGAACATCATGGCCCACATATGGAGTAGAGAAAAGCAGCCAGGAACATTGTACCAGGAAACAAACAAAAGGACTCCCCTCACCATGGACAAAATATAAACCCCAAAGGTATGCCGCCAGGGACCCACCTCCTCCAGCCACACTCTACCTGCCTACCTTATCATCCAGTTAATCCCTGTTAGGGGTAATCAGTAGTCATTCAGACCATAGTCTCAACAGTTTCTCTTTTGTTACTATCTTCAAATTCTTGATAATATTTGAATAATTCAAATTTTTATTTGTCCTGAACTCCACAAATTATACAGCTAATCCTTCTTTTACTCTTTTACACTGTGCACAAACACAGATACATACAAACACACACACACACACACACACACACACACACACACTCACACAGACTTTCTCCTTGACCTAACTTTAGCAAGGGCTCTTCTGTGCCTTCTTCTCAGCTGAGCCTTGACCTTGGCCCTGCTATAGTTTGGATATGGTTTGAAGGTGTCCCTCAAGGGTTCATGTGGTGGAACCTTGATCCCCAGTGTGGCAATGTGAGAAGGGAGGGAACTTTAAAAATGTGGAGTCTAGTGGGAGTGGTTGGATCATTGGGGGTGCTACCCTCAAAAGGGATCAAGACAGTTTTCTGATTACTGACTAGTAATCACAAGACAAAGTTGTTATAAAAGAGCCCTTTCCTGCCCTGACTTCTTGTCTCACCGTGTGATTGCTCCCCCTGGCACTTGCTCCCATCGCTCCAACAGCATCTACCATGAGGTCCTTAAAGCCAAGTTGAATTCTTGTGCCATTCCTTGAGCCTCTACAACTGTGTGCTAAATAAAAGCTTTCTCTTAGGAAAATTACCCAACCATAGATATTTTGCTATAATACCAAAAAACATATTAATATGGCCCCTATCCTGCACTTGGCTCTCCCAGCCTAGTCTTCAAAAGAACCTACTAATACCATTTAGAGACTATCCCCCCAACCCTTGATAGTTTATTGTTCCCCAACTTCGATGTCTAAGTCCTTAGCCTACTTTTAACAAGAATCCTCTTAGATGAGTTTTTCAAGAATGCCTACCTTCCATGTCTCCGGTTAGTGCTTTTCCATCCACTAACCCCCTCACTCTGCTCATTGGCTAGAAATCTGTTTTACCTGCCTTTATTATATTCAGAATCAAGTCCAATCTCTCTCTGCTATTATAATATTCCTACTTTAAAAGTCCTGAGTAAAGTCACCCTTACCATTTTTACAAGGTCAACATAACCTTTATTTAGCAACACACACACATGCCACAGGCACACACCCACTCCCCTCCACGCACACTTTTACTCCATTGCATCTTTTCTTGAATAATAGTACAAGGAGCTAAGGTTCCATAGGTTTATTACTAATATGCTAGGCACTGTAATTAGCACTTTATATTCATTATCTCATTCAATTCTGGTGACAAGGTTCCTGTTATTCCTATTGACAGGCAAGGCAGGATAAGATCAAGTAACTCATCCATTTCTCGAGACTGAATTAAGATTTGAACCAAGGGAGTCTCACTTTTACTTTTAGTTATTCTATTATAAACTGAATGTAGACTTCAGATTCTGTGTTTAAAAGGGGGAAAAGAAGGATTACACTCTACCCAGCTCTACTTTCTGCTTTAAGTCAACAGTATGGCTTTGATCCAGAGCCATGGCATGTAGTCCACATGATTATCAAAGCCACAGATGACAATAACCTTTCTTGAGTGAAACATATGGATATGTGTTAGCACTAAGAGAAATCTACTTCAAATTATACTCCACTAATATTCTATGAGGCAATCATGGAAACTAAAATTTATGCACAATATTCCCCTTAATCTCCTTAAATATCAAAATTTGACTGATCCAGTTGTTTAACATTCCAAACATAATGTTATAGGAGTTGGGGATGAATTATTAATCAGAATCTAAAAAAATCATAATTGCATATTTATAAAAGTAATCCCTATCTTTGGTTCTATACTTGCAGAGAAGAAAAGACAGCTGAATCTTTGCTAGAAAGATCCAGCTGACACTTCTTTTCATTACAGTAAGAAACAATTGCAGATGTGATTTTTTTCAAGTTTGCTTAAAATGCACACTTAAAAAAAACTTGATATTTTTAAAAAATATACTGAGAAGTATTAATAAACTATGGTGTTGTTAACTTCAATCTGTTAGTATGAAGCAAATGTCATTTACCCATTTTATAAAATGCTCACTTTCATTTCTGCCAACATCTCAGGTTGATTGCTCACTCATTATGTAGGGTGCCTTTTACTTCTGACCAGGGGCACTAAAATAAGACAAACCTCTCTCCAATCAGAAGAACAATCCTTTCCCCTGCTCCATCACCTTCTACTTGAGGATGCTCTTTTCAAATCAGTGCTCCACCTTCTCTTCATCTTCAGGGGATGAACCACTTATTCTAGCAATTATTTCATTTTCCAATTTAATTGGAAGGTCTGATGGGTTTCACTTTCCTGCACCATGGGGTGACAACAAAATATTTTCACTGCACAAATTCTCCACTTACTCATGTTTCCTTATCTTATGATCAGATATGTCCCTTTTGGAGGGTATTTCTTTTAAATTTTAATAACACTTTTCCTATTCCCAATAAATCACATCAAAATTATTTTCAGTTCCCCTAATGTACCACGTCTCTCATACTGCTGTGCCTTTAATATTACCTTCTCTGAATCACATGACAAGTGAATTCCATCCTTTCCAAAGAATTTCAGGAGTACCTTTCCTAAGATGTTTTCCTGCTTCTATCCTTTCCCAGTAATCATGGTAGGGACCCAATGGAGGGGGCCTCTCCTAAGCTTAACCCTATGATAGTTATGTTCCACAAATTGTATAGTTTTTGCATATTCTCCCAGTGGGATCTGTGAACTCAATTCCTAACAATCTAATACATAGCAATAAATGTTCATTTTAATAATGTTGAAGAAATAGAAATTTCAGAGAACTGTTTTGAGGCACTACTAAGGTTATTGTACAAGGACTCTTTCCAATCTGCGTGATGAGTTAATCACTGAACAGTGTTAGTGGACAGTTTAATAACAGAACTCCTAATAAGCACATGAATAATTTTGATAATGGTTGAGCATCAACATTCCGAGCATTCATTCTGGTTAGACATTCTACTGATATTATTCAAAAATGACTCCTGGACAAAGTTTAAAGTTGGTATTGGAGAAAACATCCCAAAAGCTTGCTTTCTGAGTCCTTGGTCCATTTTATAAAAGAGATGTTCCAGAAAAGGTGCCCGTAAATTTAGTTCCCAAATGAGCTGGATTTGCTCCATGGAATTTGATTACCATTGTTGGACTCTTACATTACATCTTTTCTTGGAACAAATTGAGATAACCCACAAACTGTTCATTTAATACCAACCATCTAATAAAATTACTATCTGATGATTCCTTTAGAAAAAATAATTCCTAAAGTTTGACACTGATCTTTCATCCATAACATCATCCATGTAATTATCGCCCCTAAATCATATCTCTGGAAATAAGCATTATGAACCCCTTTACTTTAGAATAGCCTTCCTTAAATGACATAGGTGTTATCCTCATGTTCTAAACTCCATCTGGGCCACCTGGAAATACTGAGCATTTATGCACTCACTAATAAAGAATTTTAAAGAAATGTTTTCTTGGTAATAAACATAAATTTCATGGTTCTCACCCTATATGTGCAATAATCTAATATTCAGACATAAATTCTGAGTAAAGTCATAACACAATAGTAAATATTAAAGCCATGTGCTTCCATGAATACCACATTTTTACAAAAACAAAATTACAACTAAGCTTCTGACAACCAAGCATTATGTCATTCTACATATCCCATAAACAAATTGGTTCACATTGTTTGCCTATGGTGATTTTTTTTATTTAGTAAACTAAATAAAAAGTTAAGTTTCTATTGGGATATTACTGTATTATTAAAAATGAACAAACATATTTGCACAGGTTTAGAGTATATGATATAAGTGAAAATATAGGTAACTGTGGATTTTCAAGGTTCTCTGCAAAGCCTGGGAGAGGAGCTCTCCAGAAATAAGAACTAGCACTGCAGGAAAGTTGAAACTGGGGTCACACAAGAGTCATCTTCCAGGTATGTCATCCTATATATACTCAGATTCCAGAAGGAAGAGATGGCTTCAAATAAAAGCCTCAAGGCTAAAGATTTAAGGGCAGATGTTTTATCTTCCAGGTGCTAATTTTCTATCTAGCTGCTTCTCAGATGGGCAACTATATAGAGATTCCAAATGAACTCAACAGGGTTGAGTGGCCTATTGTAAAATAGTGGCCTTTTTTACAATAGGCCACAATTACCTGCAATGACAAAAAAGACAGCTAGTATACTAGATGTTTGAGTGTATATCTAAATAAAACTATTCAGATAAAATATGCCATGGCTTTGAAAAATAGATTTAAACGGACTACTATACATGCATGCACATAAACACGAAATGCACATGCGCGCGCACACATACACACACACACACACACACACACACACACACACACACCTTTCATCAGTGAAAGAATTCTTTCTCTTTCACCTTCACTTAAAATTTAGGACATCATGTGCTTACTGTTAAGTATTCTGAGTAGTGAAAGTTGACAAATCAGTATGTTCGTTTTATTTAAATGACCTAATAATCTGTCATTTGTATTTTACAAAATAGAAAGAGAATTTAATTTAACGTCTCACCAGTTTAACCACTGATCTAGATTCTTTTATATGCCAGTAATTTTGATAATATTTGCTCATAGAAAACAAATATAAAGCTTGTCCTTGTAGGATCTATAAACTCATTTATATGACGAATCACCAACAGATTATGACTGGATGTAGCTTCACAAATCCCCAGAGTGTAAAACTGAACAGAGAAATTAAATAAATCACAATAGCCTAAGTCAAACTAAGCAAATCTCTCCTCTCACTGGGTTTTATATTAAATTCCACAAGGTCATTTGATTTAGTCTGAGGTTGCCAGGATTCCTTAAATAGTGACTACTAAGTTCCCTGACATTTTAAGAAATATTGGTTGCTGCTGTTGCCCTGCCAGGACATCCAGTTGACTTTGAGTTAAAAAAATTCCCTTCACAAAATTGCAGGAAGGCCCAACCTGGCAGTCCCACCAGGTAGAGGAAAAAACAACCTACTGATACTGTCTGTTGGAAGAGTGTCTTGTTTCACATTCCTGAAAGCATACAACCTACCTCTGACATTCTTACAGACCTCCTGTTCTACATTGTGTTATAAAAAAAGAATTGTTATAAGCAAAAGGATCTCTTCAAATAGTGCACTGTATTTGGTACTCTTAGAAAAAGATGCATGTGTTTTATACACATGCACAATATGCTGTGTTTCAAAGTTAGAGCTCTGTTCCCTTTGGACTTGCTCCCACTGCTCATACTGATGTTAAGAGAAAAGATTAGCCAAGAGTAGTTTCTATAGTAAAAAGTGTTCATTTCTGAAAGCCTGTTCATCTTTTGCCTTTGACATTGTTTCAACACAAAACAATTCCTAACAACACAACATTCTTGCTTTTATTGATGAAAGAGCCCATCACTGGACATTGGAACGTGCTGCAACCCTTTGCACGAGTCTTCTGAGGTGCTTGCTAAACAAAATGAATTTTTAAATTTACTTTCTAGGTTATACACTTCTGCTTTGAGGTTTTAAAGATCACTAGTCAGACTAAAATTTAAATACAGTAAGGCCTATTTTCTTTCCCAAGGCCATTCTCAAGCTTTATATTTTGTCTTAAGATTCCTAATCACTTCCTCAAATTTATTGACTTCTCCATGAATTTTATTCTCACTGTGGTGAACAGTAGGGATATACTAAATGATCTTCCTTGCCAGTTTATTGCATTGCTACCAAATTTTATGAAGTTCTAACTTTAGCCTGAGGAGCTTCTATAACTAAACAAGCTAATTTAAAATTTCATGTGATAAAAGCAGGTTTCTCTTACAAGGGGAACTGACAAAATCAAACCTTGACAGATTAAGAAATCATTTAAGAAATAAAAATTCAATGAAGAAAAAGTATAATCATTTAAATCAGGACAGTAGCCCACTAAGCCCCTTTCATTCATCCCTTCATTCATTCAATTCAATCGCTGAACATTCAACAAATCTTTACTAAGCACCTACTTTAGATCATCTCATAGGTGCCAAGTACAGAGCAAACAATGAAAAGCAGTAACAACCTATGCTCTTTTGAAATGTATATTGTAGCAGAAAGTGTATTGAATGCATCAGATAATGTCAGATGATTGTAGCACAAAAACAAAGTGGAGAGATGAAATAGTGACCACAGGGTCAAGGAGGGAAGGAGCTACAGGTTTAAAGAGGAATCACAGAAGGCGACATTTAACAAACACTTAACAGCAATGATGGAAGAAGACAGGAAACTACTCAGGGAATACTCCAGGCAGAGAGGCCAAACGTGATTCTAGAGCCTGGTGAGCCAGGGCAAGAAGATTAGTCAGCTTTTTGCTGCTGTGACTAAATGATCTGACCAGCATAATTATAGAGGAGGAAAGGTTTATTTGAGGGCTCATGGTTTCAGAGGTCCTAGTCCATAGAAGGCTGGCTCCATTCCTTGAGGCTCCAGGTGAGGCTGAAGATCAAGGAAGAATGTGGCAAATGGAAACAGCTCACATCATCAGGAAGCAGAGAGAGAGACTCCACTCTTCAGTTACAAAATAGATACCCCAAAGTCACGCCCTAATTCCAATCTCCTCCAGCCACACCTTACCACTTCAATTAATTCCATCAGGGATTAATTCACTGATTGGGTTAAGACCCTTACAACCCAATCATTTCTCCTCTGAACCTTCCTGCATTGTCTCACATGTGAACTTTTGGGGGACACCTCGCATCCAAACCATAACAGCAATGCATCAAGAAAGTTATACTCCATTTATGTATGATTTATAAAAAGGCATAAATGCATTCTACTGTCATGTATAACTAATTAGAACAAAAATTTTTTTTTTTAATTTTTAAAGTAGCAATTTTTTTAAAGTAGCTGGTGAGGGACAGAGGAGCGGGATTCTGCAGGGATGCAGGACTGGGCCTGCTGTAACAGTCACTCCAGGTTTGCACCAGTGACACAGGATGGCCTGCCTGGGTTTTGACCTAGAGTAGGTATCCTTATGGCGGCTATGGTGAAGAAGGAATTTGAAAAGGCAATGGCAGAACAGAAAAGACTTCTTGCTCTCCAGGACTGCCAAACAGAACTTTGCATCTTTGTTTGTCTGAAGAAAATTCTCAGCATCTGTTTCCTCCTGTGGCAAAACCAAAAGTATACCTATCACATCTTTCAAAGGGAAAAATCCTCCACAATACAAGGCAACTTCTGAGTCTTAAGAGTCATCCCATCAACTCAGCCAAAGCTCCCTCTGGGCATAAATGCTTTGAGAGAGCTTCTTAATTGCATCTAATTAAAGAGCATGTAAACAATCTTAATTTGAGATGTGGATGTGAGATTGATTTTAATTATTTAATATTAAATTTAAAAACCCTTCTCTATAAGTGGATTTTTTTCCCCTATGAAAGGTTGATGTAGCAGCATTCTCTAGACTAGACATATGGTGAGGTAGTTTCATAACCAAGAAAATAGAATAAATGTAAATCTGGTACATACTTAGAATTCTATCATATTGAGGTCAAATAAATATATTTTAAAATTCTGAATTACAAAAGGAAAAATTTTAAACATCTTTGCGCTTCAGGGGGGCTTCTTTAATCCAAAAATTGAATCACCACAGGATTCCATTAAACAGAAAGCTCTCACAGTGACTTATTAATATATTGATGTTCACATATTTATAGATACATAGCAATGCTTTATACTGAGATTTCTAATCTGGACTTTTCGAGTCTATTGCTAGGTTTTCTGCGGTCTATAAAAATCCCCCAAATTAAACCCCAAATATTGTGTGTGTATATATGCATGAGAGGGTGTACACATGCAGAGTACCACAGAACTCACAAAGAGCCTAAGGCATGATGTAATTCTACAATTTATGTTCTTCTCTAAAACATAAACCAAAATCTACACCAATCAATTTGAGATAAAGGCAAGGAAGTGAATGAGGCAAGGAAGGAGCAGAAACCCAATCTCACTGAATTAAGTGAAAGGAAATTTATTAAAAATGAGGATAATTTCACAGACCCTAGTGCCAGAAATATGACCAGGTGTCATGGGAGGTGAGCTGTTCTTTCTTGCCTGCCATCTCTCTCTTTCACTGTACACTACGCTACCCACCTACTGTCTCTAACAGGCTTATAATTTTGCTCCTCAAAACCTTGACTCATGACTTGTTTTGGATCACCACGATGCTGATTTGAATCCACAAGTCACCAAGCTTCTCTGTCTTCAATTTTAATAAAATCTGATTCAGCCTTTGCTTCTCTTAAGAATACATCAGTTCTTCAGAGAAAGGGAATTAATACTCTCAGCTTGGATTCTGCATTCATTCCTTGCCAAGAGGCAGCATCATCTCCCGTTGATCTGGACCCCTCCTTCAGAAAGGGCACATCCAAAATGGCTAGATAATACAGGCCAGCTGCTTAGATGTGCCCATCTGCCCTAGCAGTCTCTGAGTGCTCAAACTGACCAGTCTGGGCTCTGTCTTTAATTTGTAAACTACTCAGAGCTTAAATCCTAGTGCTTTCACAGCACACCCACTTTATCAGGGTCATATACTTTCTCTTTCCCTCCCAAGGCCTACTTAAAAGGTCTCCCTGTACTGGAAAGCCAAAGGGATCCAGATAAGCCCAAACTTCCTTCTTGTACTCACCAACCTTAACACCATCACCATTTAAGAGTATGTGGTAAGTGCCACCTGAGGGACCCATATAGGAGTGGTATGTATGCAATATTTGACCCCTGAGGCACATCAGGTTCTCACTATATCCCTCCTCCATACAAGATTATTTTCAGTCACAAGTCCTCAAATTAACTGTTTTATAATACCAAGTCCTTTAGTAACCATCATATATTTCCATACAATATGAAAGGTAATTTAGAGACCTCCTGATATATTTTAACGGATCAAAAATATTCTAGTTTGTATTGAACACAGTTCTTATCTTCAACACACAGTACAAAATATTTCAGCATTTGAAATAGATTTGAAATAAATTATGAAAGCATAGACCAAACAAAGATGAAGAGATTTGACTTCAAATCTGTCATTCTGTAGTTTTATGTGCGTGTGTGCACATGCGCACTTGTTCCACATTTAAAATAGTGAAATAGACAAGCTAGAGTGAACATTTAAAATCTGTCTTAGCTGAAACAGAATTTAGAAGTAACCTCTTTATACTTGAAATGAACATGTGTATCTAAGTCTGTATGTTTTGAGCCATATACATGGAGAGATATGCATGTGTGTATTTATACACGCACACAATTAAAACTCAAAAGTAAATAGTGTAATTGTTTAGGACTTAGACCAACAAAAAAACATTTTTAGGAAGGAGTGTCTTTTCATTGACATTGTTTAGAATCGCCAGCTCATGGTGATAATAAGAAACAGACTGAGCTTCTGACCTGCTATTATTGTTTTCATATTTTCTGTAGACATTGCTCCCAGGGAAGACTGTTCCTCTTGCTCCAGAGGCCCCTGCCTTGGTATGTGATGCCAGAGAGAAAATGACCTGGCTGAAGTGAAAGGAAATTTTAATGACAGTATTATACTGGACATAAAGACCACAGCTAAGTTTAAAAAAATGTTGGCTTAATGTTTAAGTCATTATTAGGAATACTGAGAACTGTGTGGTTATCAAAGGCTAGGAGATGTTATTAGCACCTTCTATGCTGTATCTCTCACTATGTTTCCTCCTAGTCTATGGAGGAAGGCTCAGGTAGGCTCAACTTTCCAGGTGCAAATGTGTTTGCCTACAGGCCCCAGTCTTAGCCCAGTATTATTCTCATTCTTCAAGTAGTCTCTGAATAAAGAATGTTTTTCCTATGTCACTTTAACTGACTGGGTTATATACCCATCCTAAAACAATCCTTGGCCAGACTGGGTAAATGTGATTATGTCTGCCCTGGGAGCTTTGAGGCTAAGAGTCAATTAGCAGCAATACACAGTCAATCGAAAACATACCTCAATTTTGAATTTTAGTCTTTTCCCAGGCTAGCAAAATGCATGCACTATGATGCTCTCTTGCAATCCAACTCCCCTGCAGCCAGTTGATCGCAAGGGTAAATGACTGGTACTCAGCAGTGTATGTATTGCCAGGGCTTTCTGGTTATTACATTTTGGCATTCCATCATATCCACAAAATGTCCATCTGTGTGGTTACATAAGATACTCAACATTTGATTATAAAATAGACTTTCTCAGATGATGTTGCCCAACTTCAGGCTAATGTAAGTGTTCTAGGCTGTTATGTTCAGTCAGGTAGGTGTATTAAATGCATTTTCAACTTCTGATATTTTCAACATACTACAGGTTTATTAGAACTTAATTCCATCATCAGTCAAAGAGCATCTATATAATAAAGGAAAATAGAAAAAAAGAAAATTGCAGTTTCAAAGAAGATTAGCTTTTGTGGAATGGTTTTTATGTCAACTCACTCATCTCCACTTTGACCTGCACAAAAACCTTTTATGAAGGGATTATCCTCATTTAAAAATTTAAGCCTAGATCTTTCCTTATTCTGCTACAAATTTGTGGGGAAAAGCAATCACTGGCTCTTCATTTCTCTGTGTCTGTGAAACTAAGATGTAGGTAGCACATTTTCTTCACCAGATTTTCAACAAGCTAATATATCATTAAATTCTGTTATAAAAACACTGACAATGAAAAGCAAATGAGTCATATTCACTTACTGGTAAGATCTTTATCTCCACCAAGTGAAGCTGAAATAGATAAGCAATCCATATTTTCCTGACTACAAAACTAATTACATATTGGCAAATACATAATTGCCAGTTTATGTGACAGAGACACAAACCACAATGTATCAGGCTCTTTAGATAATATATGTCTAAATTCAAGATAGATAAAAACAAATTAATGACTGTTTTCTACCTGTTCTAAAATTTTACTATTTCTATATTGTTTCTTTGCCAAACATATATTACTAAATATTTATATAATAAATTGAACAATTTTCCTCACACTGTCAAGAACCATCTGTAATTTTCAGAAGTCATGTACATGCTTTTTTGAATTTCATTTCCTCATTGCATTTCTAACATTTTCTTGGAAATATTATGGACTGAATATTTGTTTTCCTTTCAAATTCATATGTTGAAGTTCTAAACTCAGTGTTATTATAATAGGAAGAAGGCATTTGGTAGGTAATTAAGTCATAAGAATAAAATTAGTGTCCTTTTAAGAGGGACAGGAGAGCTTTCTCTCAAAGTAAAAGACTGCTGACTATAACCCAGGAGAGATCCTTGCTGGATCTGCCAGCACCTTGATCTTAGACTTTCCTGCCTCCAAGATTTTGGGAAATAAATTTCTATTGTTTAGGCCACCCAATCTATGGTAACTTGTTGAAGTAGCACAAACTAAGACATGACACAACCACTCAGTGTCATGTCAAAACTTCCAAATGATTTCTTAAAATCATATCTGATCTGAATGGAATATATTTTATTATATACCTATTGATATTTATAATTCCTAGAAAAATTAAGAAATGAGAATTTTAAGTTTAATGATTTTGGTACTTGAAATGCAGATTGAATATGTTTTCATTTAAGTCCAAATACCTACAGTGGCCAGGGAGCAAAGTGGGAAAGTATAAAGAAACAGAAGGTAAAGATATTAAATTAAACATTATGGTCAATACTAAGGGGATTAGAATCTCTGTATTCTAGTTGAGATCTGATATGTGGAAACCTGGGCCCAACAATTGCCAGACACTTTGAATTATCAAGAGAAGCCAGAAATCCAAATACCATGTTATTTTTAAATGTCAATTACAAACTTTAAATTTTTTAAAGTACTGTTGGTGTGGCAGGTGGATGCTAACAAGACTCAGATATGCCCATCGTTAGACCTACAGCTCCCAGTTTGCAATTTATGGTTCAAATGATAGCAAAAAATATTATCATATAGCCTTCCTTAACTAGTAGGAACATAGTACTACAAACCTCAGATGTCCAGATATAAAACTGAGCTATGGTTTAGTTTATGAAAAAAAGGATATGGAAAATAAATGATTCTTGGAGTAAAATTAGATACTAATTGCAGTGTTACCTTCCACATGCAACAGGATTGGGGTGGGCTTATTTTAATTAGGCAAATACACAGTGCTTTGACAGGCAGAACATATTCTAAGAAGAAAACTATTAAGAAAAAAACCCACACAAGCAATTTTTTCATGATCACTAACTATTTCAAATCAACATCATCAATCTGTTTTAAATAAGCAATAAACAACTAATTAAATCTAGAATCATAACAGATTCAACAGTTAAAATTCTTGCTGCCAAACCAGCTATTTTTTATCTACAGATAAATCTTGGTTTGACATACCAATAAGTTATAGCTTCTAGGCTTCTATGCACCCACTACCTTTTAGAAAGGCAACAAAAATATCATTTATTTATTTCATAAGTGCAAACATCACATGATGTAGTCCAATCAAAAATTTTGTCAGTTTTCCATGTTGGAAACACTTTGATGCTTGGCTGGTGAAGTCAGCTTTATAGTCCATTCACATACCCTGCCTATAGCTGTCCCTGATATTATTTTACTCTGAAAATAAAAAGTGTACACTCATAGGGAGGCTGACAGGACTGCTAACTATATTTAAATCCAATCTTCAACATGCAATAAATTAATGTCCCCAGTTGAAACATTTGCTAAGACTTTTGAAAACGCCTCCCTGCTTCTATAACTCTTGGTGCACACCTAATACCTACCCTTCTTACATAGCTCTTTGCCTATTATTTTTGTTCATGCTTCAAATATAGCATTACTATAGCACTTATAAGTTTTGTCCCATTTTTAAATAACTTGTATATGCGTTTGTCTCCAATGACTGGCACTAGGTCCCTGGAAGGAAATTATTTGGTCTTATTGCATTATTCATTGATAGAGGACCAACCTATCATATGACCCCATCCAGAGTAGATACTCAATGATGCTCAAAAGTGAGTTAGAATGTGAAAACCTGGGGATTAAGAGGTATGATAGCAGACCATCTTTTCTCTTTTTTAAAAAATACTTTTAGTTGTAGATGGACATAATAACTTTATTTTGTTTATTTATTTTTATGTGGTGCTGAGCATCAAATCCAGTGCCTCACACATGCTAGGAAAGTGCTCAGCCCCAGCTGGACCATCCTTTCTTTTGTATTTTTGTGTTTATTTGGAAACTTCCTCCTGTCTACAGCTGTCACCTGATAATTTTACAAAATGGATTATCTTGCTGATAAATTACATGGAACAGGTTTTAAGTTTCTCATTTGCCAACAGAACATATATTTCTTAAGAAAAGGAAGATGAGCTGGGCATGGTGGTGCATGCCTACAATCCAGTGACTCAAGAGGTTGAGGTAGGAGGATCACAAGTTCAAGGCCAACCTGGGATACTTAGAGAGATCCTGTCTCAAAATTTAAAAAAACAAAAGGTCTGTAGATGTAACTCAGTGATAAAGTGCCGTGGATTAAATCCACAGTACCGAGAGAGAGAGAGAGAGAGAGAGAGAGAGAGAGAGAGAGAGAGAGAAAAACAAATTGACCTCTAATGTGTGATAAGTGATGAGAGCAATTATCACATTATTTTACATTTTTTCTTCCTTAGAATACAAGTCCCTAAGAATACTGGTCGTACCTCAACACCTCAGCCTCTTTGCACTTGCAAAATTAAAAACAGAGCTAAATAATAAATACCAATTCTTAAAGTAATAACAATAAACAAGAAGTCAGTTTGAATAAAAGTGAAAGTGATAACACTTTCACAATCAAACCAAATACAATATGTAGTTAAAGAACTTTCAGAGATGTGATATAGCTCAGAGCACTTGCCTGGTATGCACAAGGCCCTGGGTTCAATTCCCAGCACTGAAGGAAAAAAAAAAAAGAATGTCAAAATCCAAATCTTTCCACACACTCTTCAAAAATGATACAGATTACTAAAAATGACAGTAACATTTCATCTTTCCAAAAAAACTAAAAGAATACAATAACCTCCAACTTCCTTGACATAGAAAAAGGAATATCAATTTCCATCAGAACTCTGAGTTCCTGCCATAACCTTTTGCAAATACTTTGTGGGATTTGAGAAAACTATGCGAAAGAGAGAAGGAATTGAAATGAAATGTAATTCCACAAACAGAAAGCCCCATATTAAGGAAAAAAAAATCCAAAAAATGAAAAAAGAGAAATAAGCCCAGTTCAGAGCATTGACCATAGAGCTGTAATAAAAATTATGTAGAGAATGACATCAACAAACATGGGAGAGTTGGTAGTTTCCATGGTCCACCCTTCCACAGAATTATTGAAAAATTGATCACAGTCATAAGAACCAACATTATAAGAATGCTGGAAAATTTTAAAGAACAACAGGAACCAAGCAAACCCTGAATTAAAAAAATGCACAACTTGAAAGTTTTAGGAAAGCTTCGTGTGGTCATTTCTACCTGCTCTTACCTTACTTACCTTCCCTTTCTGTTCAGCAATGATAACATTGAAGCCAAGTTCAGAGAGTAAATCTTTAGGCCCAGTTCTGGAGAGGGCTTACCAGAACTCATTCTCAAAGAATTATACTTGTCTGTTCTGCCTCATTTGGGCTACCTGAGGAACACATCCAGGTATTTTTTTTTTTAACCTAACTTGATGTGCTCAGAAGAGAAGAGCACTTATTCAGAGGGTACTCCTAGAAAACTCTGTGAGGCATGTGAACAATTGAAACAAAAAATAGCTATGTGGAAAGCCTGGGAGGGACCGCTGGGTGGGAGCTGGTTTGGGTGATGAGGGTTTTCAAAATCATCCTTCCAAAGTGGAGGACTGGGAATGAATGCGCAGAACAAGTGCTCAGAAAGGGCTTGAGAAGTCCTTAGTTTTCACTCTGGTATCTTCTAGACTCAGGCTGAGCAGTAAGACCAAAGCAAAACTGTAAATGGCCTGGCCACTCGTCTGAAAGTCAATCTTCAAACTAGGAGAGATTTATTTTCTTTTTCTTTTTGAAAGTGTTTGAGAAGGATCCATGTTTGTTGTTGTCATTGTTGTTAATCAAAAAATGTTGAAAAAGGACAAATTTGGAATCCTTACATTTCTCTATTTCAAAACTTAGTATTAATCTATGGTAATCAAAATCACATGGACATATAAAAAAGGTATGTAGAGGGCTGAGGATGTAGCTCAGTGGTAAAGCTACCAATTAAAAGGACCCAATTAGCATTTAGGCAAATTAGCCCAGATTTATTAATGCCAAGACATGATATTAAAACTACTAGAATTTTGTAAAGAAAAAATTATCTTGGCAATAACAAAGATCAAATAATATACAAGAGATGCAGACAATTAGATACCTCTTGAAAGCAACCCACAAGTTATGGCAACAATGGGCAACCTTTTTTGAAAACTCAAGGTAAATAGTTATGAACAAGAGTTTTGTTAACCCAGACAAGCAATCCAATCCATTGAGTGTCAGGATTTGAAATTAAGCAAATTTAAATATGTAAGATTCAAGCAATCATGTACCTATGAACTTTGAATAATTTACCAGAGAATGAGTCTCATCCAAATAATATTCAGGAAACTTTAATGAAATAACTTATAATGGAATTTGATATACTTAATTGCAGATCTAAGGGGGAAAAATACAGACCACACATTAAAGGAAGAAATTTATCAATTCCCTCTAATCGCTTACAAAAGATAGAAGATGAGTAAATATTTCTTAACTCACCCTTTGAAATAAGAATTACTCTAATAGCAAATCCAAAGACAATACAAGACAAGAAAATTAATACTGGGCACAGTTAGCATGCCTATAACCCCCATGACTCAGGAGGCTGAGATAGGAGGATCACAAGTTCAAAGCCAGCCTCAGCAATTTAACAAGGCCCTCAACAACTTAGTGAGACCCTCTCTCAAAATAAAAACTAAAAAGGTCTGAGAATGTGGTTCAGTGGTTAAGTACCCCTAGGTAAATCCCTGATACAAAAAAAAAGAAAATTATATAAAATCTCTCATGAACTTAAAAATCCTTAGCAAAATATTACAATATTAGCAAATTGTTTTGATAATGTATACAAAGAATTGTACACCATGACCAAGTAAGATTTTCCCCAGATAAGCAAGACAGGCTCAACATTCTAAAATGAATTAATGTAATCCATCATATAACCAGCAAAAAAGAAAAATTACATGATTAGATCAATAGATGAAGAAAATATATTTGACTAAATCCAGTACTCTTTCACAATAACTCTTAGCACTAAGAATAGGCAGGATCTTCCTCAACTCAATCAAGACATCTACTAAAAACCTACAGCTAAAATCACATTTAACAATAAGAGTTCTAGCCCACTGAGCTCAAGACTATAGTTGCTCCCAAAGTCATATCAGGGGAGTCTCTGCCAGGTAAGCTTCAAACACTGAAGATGGCCTGGTTGGAATCCCAGAGAAACAAACACTTAAAGCCTGGGTGACCAATCCAAAGTATTTTTTAGGGGAACTTACAAACAGAAGGGACTTCTACTTCCTGGTGATGGACAGCAAGACAAGAGACATTCTATCTATGTCTGTCAACAACAAGGGGTCAAGTTATAGAATTTATATGGAGGCTTAAGGAATTTGAGCTCAGGGCCTGGACTAGTTCCTAATTATTTATCAACATGCTTGATATATCAGTGTCCCAGACAATCACTTAAACCAAGGTTTTAGTGCCTATGAATGTTCATGGCCCTAGCTTGAGTTCAAGACTGCAGGGAAAAACATGAAGCTGGATAGATCAAAGTATCAAGCCATTCTTTGTTTCTTGATCAAAACATGGAAGGAAAGCAGAGGGAACTAAAGCTTTATAATGAAAAACTAGAGGTTTCCTGCTGTGATTAGGAACAAACAAGGCAAGAAGGTCCCTTCTTACCAATTCTTTTCAGCAACAAAAATTCATAGCTAATTCAAAAAGACAAGAAAAAGAAACAACATGTATAAAGATTGTGAAGGAAGAAATAAAACTGTTAATGACATGAACATTTGTGTAGAAAATTTTAAAAATTAACAAGATAACTCCCAGAGCTATAAATGATTATAGCAAGCTTGCAGGATACAGGGTTCAGATACAAAAATCAATCATTTATGTGAACAATAGAAATTAATAACTAGAATTTGAAATCAAAAATACTTTGCCATCTCACCACCCCACATGGGTGAGGGAAAGGGTTCCTGCAGAAGGGATGGGATGGCTGCAAAATAAAAACCAATGAAATGTATTTATTTCCCAGAAATAATGACAGAAGACAGAATTATCTTTGAAGCAGGGGCATGACTGATTAAGCTGTCCATAGGATCTAGCTCTAACAAACAAAGGAACCTGTGCTTGGTTTATTTTTAGTGGTACAAATCAAAAGGGGACTGACAGGAGCTTCTTCCATGAAAAACAGGATAGGAGGTGGAATTGAGCAAGTCCTTTGGTTCTAGCGGGTCACTCCCACATCCAGGGCCTGCATTTGAACTTCAGAGATGATTTAACACAGGGTAACTACTAGACTCAGGTAATCTAGATCAGTTATTAATAACTGAGAGTTCCCCAAGACCAAATTTTCCTGGTTAATGGCCTAGCTGTGCTTAGTTTGCATACAGGCCATGGATGGCTTTCCACAATGCCATTTATATTAATATTCCCCAATATGAACTATATAGGTACAAATCTAAGAAAATACATAAAATCTCTATATGAAGAAAACTACAAAGTCCTGATGAAAGAAATTTAAGAGCTAAATATGTGGGAAAATATTCTATGTTCACAGATAGGAAGACTTCATTATGAAGGTGTCATGTTCTTTTCAACTTGACCTACAGATTCAACATAATCCCAATCAAAATCCCAGCAAGTTTTTTTGAGGATATAAACGAATTCTAAAGTTCATAGTAAGGATAAAAGACATAGAACAGTCAACGCAATATTGAATAACAACTTGTGATGACTGACACTATTCAACTTCAAGCCTTACTCCAAAGTACAGTAATCAAAACAGAGTGGCACTGGTGAAATAATAGGCAAATATATAAGTCCAACAGAATAGAGAGTCTAGAAGTGTACCTATATGAACACAATCATCTGATTTTGGACAGAGGGGCAAAGGCAAGGCAAGGGGAAAAGAGTCTTTTCAACAGAAGTTGCTGGAACAACTAACATTAACATGGAAAAAAAATGAATTTAGACATGGAACTCATATCTTTCACAAAAATTAACTAAAAACAGAATGCAGACCTAAATGTGAGAACCAAAACTATAAAACTCCCAGAAAGTAACAGAGAAATCCTAAATGACCTTGGATACAGCAATGATTATTTTGATTCATGAAAAAATTTGTTGAAAATTTACACTTCATTAAAAATTCATACCTTTTACTCTGAGGGAAAAAAAGCAAGGAAATAAGACAAAGTCATAGACTTGAAAAACAAAATTACAAAAGACATATCTATTAAAGGATTGTTATTCACAATATACAAAGAACTCCTAAAAATTCAACATCAATCAACAACTCAATTTTAAAACTCAGGAAAAGAGCTGAATAGATGCCTTCTCAAAAATGTTATTCAGATGACAAGCTTATTGAAAAGTTGCATAACACCATATGTTATAGAATTGCAAATTAAAACAATAAAATACCACTATACACTTAACAATGTAGTCAAAATCCAACATACTGACAATACCAAAAGTTGACAAGCCTGTGAAGCAACAAGAACTTTCATCCAGTGCGAGTGGGAACATAATAGTGCAGCCAGTTTGGACAACAGTTTTAACATTTTCTCATAAAACTAAACATGTTTTTTGCCATATGAGCCAACAATTTCTCTAGTATTTACCCAAAAATGTTTAATTTATATGATTATTTCAGTAATATGTTAGGTTCCTAATATAAACATTTAAATTATAAAAAATTAAACAGTGAAAAGTACTATATATATAAACATATAACAGTTTAATAAAGATACAGTTAATAAATTATCTTTCTTATGGTACCTCTCCGTTAATATGTAATCTTCTAGTCTAAGGATCTTTAAAGTATGTCCAAAATTATCATCATCTGTCTCAAAAAATATTGCCACTTTGATCTTAATGCTTGTCTCTAAAATTATTTGAATGATAGATTCTGGGAGAGAGAAAATTCCATGACTGCTCTTTCTTAAATAATTATTTGTTCCATACCTAATGAACAATAAGTACAGGAAAGAATCAATGGCACCTTTTTTGATGATTTCAGCCAACTATTCTGAAACTTTTTATTGCTTCTATATAACCATTTGTCACTTCCCTCCAGACTTTGTTGCTTTCAATCAGAATTTCTAAAGTCATCAAAATTCATTCTCTGAGAAACAATATTTGAACAAAGCAAAAGCACTGTTTTATTTAAACACATAGGTATTCAATGGGTCTGACCCTCATTGTTCTTCTCAAGATGACTTAGTTCATCTTGCTTTCTTATCATCCTTACTCTAATTAATCAGTCAATCAGCTTCATTTGAAATTTAGTGCCTACATTGGCCATTTTCATTGGCAGTAGTAAATAAAGGCTTTGAATATCTCTGCAAAGATTTAAAGACCAGTAGTGGGGTTCAATCACCTGCTGGCCATTGGCAATGGTAAGAAAGCTAACTTTGAAGTAATCATGCCTGGAGAAAACTTACATTGTAGTAGGCAGCCTGTCTACCAGTATGGAAAAATAAAACAGGCCATTGTTTAAGTTAAAGATGGGTAATTTCATGGGAGTTCTTTATACTATCTTATTCATTTTATCTGCTTTTTATATGTCTGAACTTATCCATTATATTTTAGATGAGACAACATGATACTGATATGACATGATATGCAAAATATATCAAGGATGAAATGATGATACAGAAGATATGAATAGAGTGCTAACCTTTAGTTTAAAACAAGTGCATGGGGCGCACAATTTTATATGTGTAAAAAATGATTTGGAATAAAACTTAAGTCTTTATGAGGTTCAGTTCAGTACCTCATAAATTCTTATTTTATTTTTAATTTTTTAATATATTTTTTAATTTTTACAGACTTCATTTTGATTCATTGTACACAAAAGGGATACAACTTTTCATTTCTATGGTTGTGCATCATGTACATTCATACCATTCATGTAATCATACACATACATAGGATAATGATGTCCACCATTTTTCATACCCCCTCCGCCTCCCCCTCTCATTTCCCTCTTCATAATCTAAAGGTCCTCCATTCTTTTCTCACCCCCCAAGTCGATCTTATATCATCATCCACTTATCAGGGAAAACATTTGTCCTTTGTTGGTTTATTTCACTTAGCATGATATTCTCCAATGCCATCCATTTATCTGCAAATGCCATAATATTATTATTCTTTATGGCTGAGTAGTATTCCATTGTGTGTGTGTGTATACCTTAACCCTAACCCTGTGATTGAGAGAGATAGATAGATAGATAGATAGATAGATAGATAGATAGATAGATATCTCACCGTTTCTTTATCCATTTATCTGTTGAAGTGCTAAAGGGCTTCTAGGTTGGCTCCACAGTATAGCTATTGTGAATTGAGCTGCTAACAACATTGATGTGGCTGTGTTACTGTAGTATGCTGATTTTAAGACCTTTGGGTATAAATAAAGGAGTGGGATAACTGGGTCAAAAGGTGGGTCCATTCCAAGTTTTCTGAGGAATCTAATTGAAGTAAGATGAAATCATAGAGTTGTTTTAATTTGCATTTCTCTAATTACTAATTTATTGATTGCCTGTTCATCATCTTCTGTAAAGTGTCCAGATCCTTGGCCCATTTATTGATTGGGTTCTTTGTATTTTGGGTGTAAAGTTTTGTATGTTCTTTATAAATTTTGGAGATTAGTGCTCTATCTGACATTCCTCATAGAAATAGAGAAGATAATTATGAACTTCAACTAGAAGAATAAGAGACCTCAAATAGCCAAAATGATCCTGAGCAGAAAGAGTGAAGCAGGAGGTATCACAATACCAGACCTTAAACTGAACTACAGAGCAATTGTAACAAAAATGGCATAGTACTGGCACCAAAATAGATGGCAGACCAATGTTGCAGAATAGAAGACACAGAGACAAACCCACAAAACATACAGTTACCTCATACTAGACAAAGGAGCCAAAAACATACAATGGAGAAAAGATAGCCTGTTCAACAAATGGTGCTAGGAGAACTAGAAATCCATATGTAGTAAAATGAAATTAAACCTCTATCTCTCACTCTGCACAAAACTCAACTCAAAATGGATCAAGGACTTAGGAATTAGACCAGAGACCCTGCACCAAATAGAAGACAAAGTAGGCCCAAATTTTCATCATGTTAGCTTAGACTTAGAAGACTTCCAAAGCACAAGAAATAAATTCTCATTTTAAGTTATCATTTTTTAAAATGTTTGCCTTGCTTTAAAAGACACTGAAGTGGATTTGTAATCATATACAGATTCCTCATAATCCACCAAAGCTTGACTCAACACATTTTTACTCTCAGGAATCATGTATATAGATAACAGAACAATGATTTCCTGAGACTAAGGCCAAGGTAAAGCTATGGATTTAACATACGGTAAAAACTTATTTTTAAGAAAAATAAAGACTATGACCATAGAATTGTGCATTTCACAGGTCAAGACACAAGCAATTCTGAGGGGTTTACATTTCAGTCAGTGATTAAGAGCATGAAATCAGATTGTCTGGTTTCAAACCTTCATCAATCACTTAGTAACTGTGTAGTCCTTCGTCTAATTCCATAATCTCACTGGGGCTCAGTTTTAGCATCTGCTTAATGGGAATATCACACCTCAGGGAGTTACTATATATTATGAGAGTTAAGTCCATATAACTGTGGGGATTTTTTTTTTTTAGATTTTCGTTTAATGATTTTAATTACAAAAGCAATAAAAGAACAAAAGTGGGAAGAGAAAACAATTACATAGCAGAAGTAATATAATATGTTGGTTGAAAGTCCAAGACCCTAGAGTTAGAAATACCTAGCTCTAAATTCTGGCTCTGATATTACTGTATGTGATCTTAGGCACATGACTGAATCTCAGTCTTCTAATCTATATAGTGTACAGATATAAAAAGCACTGAGTCCTGCACACAGAAAATACTCAATAGAGCAGTATTTCACAAAGCCTTTTTAAATACAAATAATTGATCATAATATGACATCAATATGCTGCAAAAAATAAATACTGAAGAGCTGATTGTAAAATATTTTGCAAAACTATTTACAGTAATGGTAGCATAGGCCCATGGTCCCTAACTAAAATTCTTGGGCAACATGTATTTCAGAACTTAGTATTATTCTGACCTCAGAAAGATAATACGCAGCAAACACCACATATTTTGAATCTCCAGTGAGACCTGGTAATCAAGCACATTAATATTCTATAGTGAAATGCATGAATATTCAAATTGAACATGGCTTTCCAAAGATTCTAAGTCAACCCAGCTCAACTGAGGTCAGATTTTGAAGCCAAATGACTTAAAAGGAAGCTTTTAGCTTTCTAAAATTTGAGATTTCAGAATTGCAGATAAGGAATATTGATCTGTGTTTACAAACCTACCCACAAAGCTGGGCTCACAGAAAATTCTTTATGCTAACTGGGAAATCGCCTGATAAAGAAAATTTTCCTCAAAACATTCTTGTCTCTTTCAAAGAGGCAAATGTGCACATCACTCACACTAGGTTCAGAGTCAGCTGCGAAATCATACAATTTTCTAGACAAAAATGATCTGGCAGGACCACAAAATGGGGTGACAGACCCAGCAGGTTGCCTCATTAGAAGATATATAATAGTTTCTATGTCTGGATTGGATTCTCTTTAGTAGTTTTGCTTCACTTCTTCCCATACTCTTAAAATACAAAGGAACATGGAAGTAAAAAGGATTTCATGAAAAGAAGATGATGAAGATGGAAGGGTGGGAGGGAAGGCATAGGAGAAGGAGAAAGAAAGCAAATTCCATTCAAATTAATTAGGTCTTTTTGCAGGTCAGAGCTCATTCCCATAATGAGCATTTTCTAAAAGTTTTGTCTTAACTGCTGTCTGTACTTCTGCTTAATGCCACTAATATAATCCAAAGACTATAAATTTATTTTTTTGCCCAAAAGACAGACATTCAAATGATTTTCTAGATATCATTGGTTTGAAGAGACTTCGGAAAATGAATTCTATTTTTACTAAGGTCAATAAACCACACTTTCAGTGTTGCTCTGTTTCTCAGGGTTTATACTACTTCAATTTCCATGTATTTAATTAATAGAAGAAATCAGTAAAACGCTTCGATTGCCTAGGCTAGTTTTTTATAATTATGCTGACAATTATTAATAATTACAATAGTAGTTCGGTATAACTTAATTTCACAAGGACTAAAATCAATAAGGAAAACCACAACTGAGCCTACAAAAACATTAGTAATAATCAATTGTAATTTCTTTCTCAGCAAATTTATTTTTTCATATTTGACATACATCAAAATCTATGGATGCCCGTTTGATGCCCAGAAGCCTAGAAATAAAATGAAATAATCCAAGAGACATTTTTCAAGTGATAGGCATTTCTATTCATAAGTGCAAATCCCATCACCCTCTCTCAGATCACATATTTATCTTGACCAAAGTCTCTTTGAAGATAATGAACAAAAAGAGCTAAATGTTGGAAAATCATTTTCCAAATATTAAAGAATTTTGCTATTTTAAACATTACATGTGGTACACAGGGGATCTGTTTATATGGGATTTTTATTATTATGAGACTATTGAAATCATCATTTAACATCAGGGTCAAGGAAGACTAATAGATTTTAAAGTTGAATATTCTCTTATCTGATGAATGCCATTAAAGATCCACGAAACAAATTCAACAATCTATAAAAAAAATAAGTCAATAAAATTTGCTATTTTCGAAGTCTCGTGCTTTACCCACTATGTCTGATAAAAAAATGATTACTGGAGATTCTTCCATTTGTTCAAATATGTCTCTCCAGTATAAAGCTTCTAAGTCAATGAGAAGAACCTACCTGCTCCCACCACTCTAACTGCCCAGGCTGGGAAGCACTTCTTTATCATGCTCAAAGCTGGGAAACAAAGTTTATCTTTTTCTAAACCAAAATAAATCATTTACTGCCCTGTTTGACACAAATGACAAAAGACTTTACAAAAGTCAAGGGCCTCTTTGGTTTGGAAGGAAGGGAGTGACATCTGGTTCTTCTGAGTACCAATTGCAAATGATTAATGAATGTACACAACAGGAAAAGGAGTAAATCAACATAGATATCAAAGACACAAAGGCTGTTTGTTGTGATGCTTATGGAGGATTTTCTCAGAGAGAGTCAGGAAGTATTATGGCTACAGACACAAGAGGTATGGAAGCACTTACACTGACTTCCTAAGAAGCTGTCTGCAGTCCTGATGGACACACTGGAGTGCTTCTCTCCCTATGTGCTCCCTGAGTTCTTATTAGAGGAGGAGGAACCTTGAGAATATCTCCCCTCCATTCTAGTTCATTGGAGCAGATGAATAGATTCTAGGTTGCACAGATAAATGTTTAGACAAAGATAAGGGTTAGGGTTAGAATTGGGGGAATCCTAGAAGATGAAACAGAATAAACAGAATATATAACACCTCATAAAGTGATGGGGAGTACATAAGAAAATTTGTTTTCCCGCCTAGCAAAGATTCAAAGCTTTGCAGAGATGTTAATAATAAAGTCACAGGATCTTATCCTCTAGTGCACATAAAGAAGGGATTCCTAAATCCTAGCAGACAAAAGTCTCTCTTTCACATATAAAGTTTAAATCCTTTAGAGAAGGGAGATTTCATTCAGACTGATTATTTCTATCCAGTGTTATTGGTCCTGGTAACCTCTGTGAGCAGAGAAGTCTGCTGTCCGGCTGAGGGGCAGCAAAGAGTGTGCAAACACTTACCCACCACAGGGTGTGGATTCTTCCACCTCAAGAGAGGGAAACATACCTTCAAAAGAAACTCAGGTTGGTACCTTAATGAGAGGTGTTTAATCTTAGGAGGTCTGAAGGTCCTATCCCCACCACACACATAGTTTACTAATTAATCTGTGATGTTGTTCTGAAAATATTATATCCTCCATCATATTCTCAAATGATTCTTGAAATGTTAATAACCAACAGTTTAATACCCATAACAACATCAGTAGGAAGTAGTACAGGATGAAAAGGAAGAAATAAGCCACCCTCCATTTAATAACAAATCAAAAACAAGGACTCGTTTGTGTGTGCATGGGCTTGTGTGTGCTGGAGAAAGAATTCAAACATCTTCATATTATTTAGTTTGTATTAGCACAATTTTTATCAATTTTATAGAAGAGTAAAGATTTTTAGCATGTTATGGAAGAACGTCAAACAGAATAAAGAATACATTAGGGAAGGTATTTGCTGATTATACAAAATGTCTTGAAACTTTGCTACAAAGAAATAACAGATTAAGTATTTTAGTTACTAAGGAGAAAATATTTTGCATATATTGCTCCCTTTCCATTCTAGTGCTTCACCAGAAGGAAGACTCAAATATTCTCTCATGGAGTGTTCATAGAAGATTCTTCTTTATGGTGAGTGGATAATAATGCTTGCATTAAAAAACTTCCAGGGATTTAAGATTGCCTATGAAGAATAGTACAATATTTATTTGAGAGGGGAAGAAAAATTCTTGAGTTTGTCTTGTGTTTATGTTTTAAAAATAATTTTCAAAAAATGGAAAGAGCAGGAACATTTAGGAGATAACTAAAATCAAGTATAATAACTAAAGTCAAGTATAATATGGATAAGAAGATATTTAACTTCCTCCTAGAAAAATAAAATCTGGGAGACAGAAAAACTTATATATGAGGTGAATTATTTTTTTGAATCCTTGGATTATGGAAACTTTTAAAAGGTACATTGTAATAATGAACCCTATCAAATATCTTGACTTTCAAAAAAGATTATTAAATTCTGTACACATCAACTGTTTAAATTGGCATTATTTCTTGGCCAAAGTTTAGAACAGGACATTAAACAAATGGATTATGAGTGCTTAGAAAAGAATGTGGGGTTACTAACGACCATCATGAGTACACTGGGAAAGTAAGGCCAATGTGAGCAATCTTCCTAGTGACCATTTCTAGTGCCAACTTGGAGGCTAATACTGGATCTTTGAGAAAACTCTGTAGTGTTATCTGGGTTGATCCATATTATCAATTAATTTGTCTGAAGACCTAAAACTTAAGAATAATGCCTGAATGCATTTGGTAGAATAAGAGCAGGTGTGGTAGTTGAAAAATTCAAAAACACAAAAACTAAACTGGGAGAATTAGGAACCAACATAAACAGAGTGGAACTGTTTCTAAATTCAGTGTAATCTGTGTATATAGCATATGTGGCTGTCAAAGCAAGTGTGTTGGACAGTTTTTTTTGGTTGTTGTTTGTTTTTCCCTGTGATCAAAATACCTGACAACAACTTAGAGGAAGAAAAGTTTATTTTGGATCAGTTTTAGGAGATCAGTCTATGGCCAGCAGGCTCCATTGATCTGGACCTGAGGTGAGGCAGAACCACCACAGTGGAAGGGCATGGTGGAGGAAAACTGCTTAACTCATGGCAGTTGAAAAGCAAAGAGATGTGATGGGGAGAAAATAAAATCCTTCCAGGGTGCACCCTCAGTCACCCACTTTCTCCAACTAGGTCCCAACTCCCAGTAGTTCATTAAGCAATCAATGGATTCATTCCCCAAATGGATTAATACACTGATGAGGTCAGAGCCCTTATGATTTAATCATTGCCTATAATTCCCACCTTTGGGTTTTGCTGCATTGGGGACCATTCTTTCAACATGAGATTTGGGGAGACATTCCAAATACAAACCATAAAAACAAGTAAGCAAACAGGGACTAGTATGTATTTTAGCAATGGAAGTGTGCAAGCAAGAACAAAGTGGGTCCTCAAAGAAACAGGTTTAATTAGTGATAAGTAAAGCACATGGTCATGAAAATGCAACACTCAGAATCATGATATTCAGAGATATTAATTCACCCTCTTCCAATCTTTCTTAAACTCTGCCTTGAAATGTGAAGCTAGGGGATTCAGTATAATAACATACAGGATTTCTTGGTTTTGTGACCCTTTCATTGTTATACTTAGTGCTACATACTCATATTCAGATTCTGAAACAGTTTGCAAACTCAAACTCAGGGATAAGACACATGAATGATAAGGAAGCTGGAAAGCAGAGGTTGTTTGTCCTTCTACATATAAAGACCCAATTCTACTCCAGGCTGTTTATGGGGAATTTAAAGGGCTATAGGCACAGTTTCCTTTAAGCATTTTGGTGAGTACTATTTTGAACTTATGCTTGTGTTCACCTTACTCTTTTTGTCCTCTTATCCAAGTTGACTCTGTGAAGCTGGAATGATTTTTGTTCCTCACTCTGCCTAAAGTCCTTCCAGTAATGGTGGAACATTTCAATCCTGGAGCTGTCCTTGGTCCAGGACAGATATGGAGATATTGCCCACAGATATGCACTCCTTTCCCATCTAGACTATCACAGATGCACACGGGTACTGTAAATTGTCCACTTTTTTATTCTTCTAATGTCTGATAAATGGAATAGGTTTACTTTAGGCAAGTTGTACAAGTGCACCATCAATATTCTGGTCTCCTATGTACAATTTGTTATGCCATTTTTCTGAAAGTAGAATAAATTGTTTGGGGGTTGGAAGGTGTGTCTTTCCACTTCACACAAAGTCTTATTTGAGGCTGGATGAGGGTTTCCCTACTCTGCAAATCCTACCTGCATAGATTTGATTGTGAAGTGTTTCAAAATTGGATTAGCTACAAATAAAAATTAACTTGACTTGACTTTCTCAATATTAAAATATATATACATAATTAAACATCAGAGGATGCCATAAGGAATAGAGATTGTGATAAAAACAATCTAACAAAAATAAATGAAACAACTTGACTAAAATGTTAAGTGAGAAAGGTGACAACACAAGGAACTTGGGAAATGAGCAACATCTATAAATCTAAAGGCAAAGAAACTGTACATAAACACCGGATTTTTTTTTTTAACAAGTCATTGCCTATGGAAATAAATGGGGTAAAAATTCTAATGCTGCTATATATGTAAAATTAAATTGATCAATTAAGTAAATGGATGGCAGATGAAAGAGTCAGATTTGTCACTGGTGGAGTAGGAGGGTTCCTGTAAGCAAGAGAAACAGGGTAGGATGATCCGTGTGGGAATGCATTTGGAGGTGTAGACATTGGCATGAATTCATGTTTTGCTGAATACAGATATAGATTTGGCATACAGAAATATTTATAGATATGTGTATATACAAAAGTTAGTACATACATGGGTTACTGTGCATACTTACGTCACTTTGCTCTGTCAGTTCAAAGACCTTCAAGTAATGACACTCCATTAGCAATGAGCACACCTGGTTTCCAGATCTTGATTTATAATGCTATTCCTCAAAAAGGGAACAAGAGCTCCTTAAATGACTCATTCTAAAACTGAGGTGATGTGATCTTACAATACAATCAGAAAAATGAGAAATTACACTCCATTTATATACGATTTATCAAAATGTATAAATGCATTCTACTGTCATGTACAGATAATTAGAACACATTAAAAATTAGATTAAAAAAATACATGAAGAAAAAATGCACAATATGAGCTTGAAACCAAGAACTGCCAGAAAATAAGGAAGTGTGCAAACAAAACAAATGAGAGCTATACTTGTCACAACAAAATACCACAAACTGGATGGCCAAAGCAGAAATTCATTCCTCACAGTTCTGTAGGCTAGTATGAGATCAGGATTCCTGTATTGTGGGTTCTGCTGAGGGCTCTCTTCCTGACTTGTGAATAGCTGCCATCTCTCTATGTCTTCACATGGGTAGAAGGAGATGGAGAAGAAGCTCTCTGGTCTCTCTCTGGTGTGTCTTCTTATAAGAGCACCAATCCCTTCACAAGGACTCCATGGTCATGAACTGGTCTAAACCTAATCCGCTTCCAAAGATCACATCTCCAAAAACAGCCCTGGGTGTTAGGGCTTCGACTTTTCAACAGGGGAAGGGAATACAATTTAGTCCATGATAATGGAAACATGTCAAAGTGACCCAGCAGCTAACTGACAGAGCTCCTGTTGCCCATAGGAAAAATTTGGGGAACAAAATTAAGTTTCACTAGATTATAACCTAATGTATAAAGTAAGTATTCATGGTCTCATACTGCTATGAATATTGAGTGAATAAATTAATGAGGGTTAAGAGAAAAAAAAAACTCATGCAGAATAATTCTAAAAGGATAGGTAGATAACATTCCTAAAGAAGGTAGAACATAACTCCCTAAGTCTATGCAAAGTGATTTCCTTCCAAGGATTCAGTATTAAAGAGGAAGAAAAGAAATGTTTCCTCTTTTGAGAAATCTGACTAAACCTATCTCAGCTTGGTTATTAAAGTTAACATCAATAAGCCATGTTGATACTGCATACTCTAGATATGATACTATGACTCTTTCACTTGTCTTCCTTTCAAAAACATACACTCAGCTGGGCATGATAGCACATACCTGTTATTCTACCTACTCAGGACGCTGAGGCAGAAAGATCACAAGTTCAAGGTTAACCTGGGTGAGATCTTGTCTCAAAAAAATAAAGTCTATAAATTCAGTCTAAATATGAGAAAAACAGAATCACAATTCTTTGATATTTTACAAAATATTTGGTCAGTACTCCTTGAAATGTTATCAATAAAAAGAAAAATCTGAGAAACTGTCACAGCCAAGCAGAGCCTAAGAAGACATCATGAGCACATGTAACATTGTATTCTGGAAGCAATCCTGAAACAGAAAAAGGACATCATACAAAAACAAAAGAAATCCAAATAACATAGTGACTTCAGTTATTAAGAATAACTGAAGCATCAATATTACTTCGTTATTTTTAATCAATGTACCCTGCTAAAATGAAATGTTAATAATTGGGGAAGCTGAATGTAGGGTATAAGAGAACTATGGGTACTATATTTGCAAGATAAAAGTTTTATTAAGAAGTGAACACTTGCTTTTAAGGAGGCAGCAATATCCTAGTTCCAGCAAGGAAGATACTTAGCAAGCAGACCTCAAGAAAACCATGAAGAAGCACTCTGCAGACCCCAGCAGAGCAGTCCCTGAGCCTTCATCCTGGTTTCCTTCCAGTAACATGATTCAGTCACCAGCTAATCACAAGCTCTGCATTTCTCTTATCAAAATTCCCAATTCCCAGGAGAAAAGATTGATCAGCCCAGCATAGGTCAGATGTCTCACATGAACTTGAAAGGCTACAGCTCAAAAAATAGTGGTTTATTGGCATGTGTATATTCTGTGTATTGGGAACAGATCCAAGAAATATGGAATGTGTTGTTCCAGCTTCCTAGGAGCCCATATTCCAGGGCAGCTTCAAATGAGGCTCTTCAAATATAACTGTACTGAGCTACACCAGGCACCCAGGTGGGGTGATAAATAGAAGCAGTGAAGGTTTCAATTCTGCCTTAACTTTTTGGTATGTGTATTAGTAAAGTGCTATGACAATAGTAGAAAATCCAGCTCAATAAAATGGAAGTTTATTTTATTCATATGGAAAAATTCAAACAAAAGCAGCCCAAGCTTGCCACCTTCAATTCTTGGCTCTCAACCCTGGGACCCATTGGCAGTTAATTTTGTTACTACCATTTCAGATTCTGGGAAAAGGTTGGCCAAAATGAAGGACAAGAAGTTTCCTATTTTTTTAAAAAAATGAAAAACAGCACATTAATTGTTTACTTTCCCCTTCATCCCACCAAAACATTTATTCTACTGTCATAACTCATACCTAATTGACAAAGAAAGTTAGAAACTACACCTTTAGCCAGGTTACCATGAACCAAATACAACTTGCAAAAAATTCTATTACAAAAACAGAATTGCAATAGAATTCTCATTATAAAAAGAGAATATTCAGGATCATTGGTCATCTTTGCCATAATCAATAATTTTGCTACCCTGTTTATTTTCTGTTAATTTGTTTTGCTAATATTTTATGAATCTTTATTTCCTGTGTTTGATATTGTCTGAAAAAAATTGTTGCTCCATTTTATCCTGAGATTTTTTTTTAACAGTTTCTCAAAACTTTATTAATTTAATTTTCTTTGTAAACATTATTCATAATGAAAGTTACTGGAGAACACAAGGGCATTTACTTCTCTTTTTTAATTTATTTTGATTCACTGTACACAAATGGAGTATAACTTATTTCTCTGGTTGTACATGAAGTAGAGTCACACCATTTGCATAATCATACATGTACACTGGGTAATGATGTTGTTTCACTCTGTTATTTTTCCTTCCCCCCACTCTGTCCCACTCCTCTTTTTCTATATGCAATCCATCCTTCCTCCATTCTTGCCTCCCTCCCACTCCTCATTATGTATCATCAGCTACCTATCAGAGAGATCATTCGGCCTTTGGTTTATTGGGATTGGCTTATCTCACTTAGCATGATATTTTCCAACTGCATCCAGTTACCTGCAAATTCCATCATTTTATTCTTCTTTATGGCTGAGTAATATTCCATTGTGTATATATACCACAGTTTCTTTTATCCATTCATCTATTGAAGGGCATCTAGGTTGGTTCCACAATCCAGCTATTGTAAATTGAGCAGCTATGAACATTGATATGGCTGCATTACTGTAGTAATCTGATTTTAATCCTTGAGGTATAGGCCAAGGAGTGCGATAGCTGGGTCAAATGGTGGTTCCATTCCAGGTTTTCCAAGGAACCTCCACACCACTTTCATAGTGACTGCACTAATTTGCAACCCCACCAGCAATGTATGAGTGTACCCTTTTCCCCACATCCTCACCAACACCTAACATTGTTTGTATTCTTGATAATTTCCATCCTGACTAGAGTGACATGAAATCTTAGAGTACTTTTGATTTGCATTTCTCTAATTACTAGAGATGTTGAACATTTTTTCATATATTTGTTGATCCATTGTATATCTTCTTCTATGAAGTGTCTGCCCAGTTCCTTAGCCCATTTATTGATTGGGTTATTTCTGTTCTTCGGGTAAAGTTTTTTGAGTTCTTTATAGATTCTGGAGATTAGTGCTCTATCTAAAGTGTGTGTGGCAAAGATTTTCTCCCACTCTGCAGGCTCTCTCTTCACATTGCTGATTGTGTTCTTTGCTGAGAAAAAGCTTTTTAGTTTGGACGTATCCCAATTATTGATTCCTGCTTTTATTTCTTGTGCTTTGGGAGTCATGTTAAAGAAATCTGGTCCTAAGCTGACATGATGCAGATTTGGACCTACATTTGCTTCTATTAGCTGTAGGGTCTCTGGCCTAATTCCTAGGTTGCTGGTCCATTTTGAGTTGAGTTTTGTGCAGGGTAAGAGATAGGGGTTCAGTTTCATTTTGCTGCACATGGATTTCCAGTTTACCCAGCACCATTTGTTGAAGAGGCTGTCTTTTCTCCATTGTATGTTTTTGGCACCTTTGTCTAATATGAGATACCTGTATTTATGTGGGTTTGTCTCTGTGTCTTCTATTCTGTACCATGCATCAACCTGTCTATTTTGGTGCCAATACCATCCCATTTTTGTTACTATAGTTCTGTAGAATAGTTGAAGGCCTGGTATTGTGAAACCCCCTGCTTCGCTCTTCCTGCTAAGGATTGCTTTAGCTATTCTTGGTCTCTTATTCCTCCAAATGAATTTCATGATTGCTTGCTCTATTTCTATGAGGTCCACCATTGGGATTTTTAATTGGAATTGCATTGAATTTGTATAGCACTTTTGGTAGTATGGCCATTTTGACAATATTAATTCTGCCTATCCAAGAACATGGGAGATCTCTCCATCTCCTCAGACTTTCTTTAATTTCTTTCTTTAGTGTTCTGTAGTCCTCATTGTAGAGGTCTTTCACCTCTTTTGTTAGATTGGTTGATTCCTACGTATTTTATTTTTTATGAGGCCTTTGTGAATGGGGTCGTATTCCTAATTTCACTTTCAGAGGAATCATCACTTATGAATAAAAATGCATTAGATTTATGAGCATTAATTTTAAATCCTGCTACTTTACTGAATTCATTTATGAGTTCTAGAAGTTTTCTGGTGGAATTTTTTGGCTCCTCTAAATAAAGAATCATGTCATTGGCAAATAGGGATCGTTTGAGCTCTTCTTTTCCTATTTGTATCCCTTTAATTTCTTTGGTCTGTCTAATTGCTTTGGCTAGAGTTTCAAGGATGATGATGAATAGAAGTGGTGAAAGAGGGCATCCCTGCCTTGTTCCAGTTTTCAGAGGGAATGCATTCGGTTTTTCTCCATTTAGAAAGATGTTGGCCATGGGCTTAGCATACATAGCCTTTACAATGTTGAGGAATGTTCCCATTATCCCTATTTTTTTGTGTGTTTTGAGCATGAAGGGGAGCTGTATTTTACAAATGCTTTTTCTGCATGTATTGAAAAAAATCATGTGATTCTTAACTTTAAGTCTGTTGATGTGGTGAATTACATTGATTGATTTCCAGATGTGAACCAACCTTGTATCTCTGGGATGAAACCCACTTGATCATGATCATGGTTCACTATCTTTTTAATATGGTTTTATATGTGACTTGCCAAAATTTTTTAAGAATTTTTTCATCTATGTTCATTAGGGATATTGGTCTGAAATTTTCTTTCCTTGGTATGTCTTTGGTTTTGGTATCAGGGTGATATTAGCTTCATAGAATGAGTTTGAAAGGGTTCCCTCCTCCTCTATTTCATGAAATACTTTGAGGAGTATTGGAATGAGCTCTTTTTTGAAGGTCTTATAGAACTTGGCTGAGAATCTACCTGGTCCTGAACTTTTCTTTGTTGGTAGGCTTTTTTTTTTTTTTTTTTTTTCTCCTACTGGGGATTGAACCCAGGGCCTTTTGTATGCAAGGAAAGCACTCGATGAACTGAGCTATATCCCCAGACCCTGTTAATAGGATTTTGATGACTTCTTCTATTTAATTGCATGAAATTGATGTATTTAAATTGTGTATATCCTCCAGATTCAGTTTGGGTGGATCATATACCTCTAGGAACCTGTTGATGTGTTCAAGATTTTCTATTTTGTTGGAGTATAGATTTTCAAATAGCTTCTAATTATGTTTCGTATTTCCTTTTTTATCACAAATTTTAGTAATTTGAGTTTTCTCCTCTTCATTAGTGTGGCTAAGGGTTTATCAATTCTGTTCATTTTATCAAAGAACCAATTTTTTGTTTTGTCAATTTTTTGAATTCTCTTGTTTATATTTCATTGATTTCTGCTCTGATTTTAATTATTTCCTGTCTTCTACTACTTTTGGTGATGATCTGTACTTCTTTTTCTACGGCATTGAGCTGTAACATGAGGTCATTTATTTGTTGACTCTTCATTGTTTTATTGAATGCACTCCATGCAATGAATTTTCCTCTTAGTACTGCTTTCATAGTATCCCAGATATTTTGATATATTGTATCTTTGTTCTTGTTGACCTCTAAGAATGTTTTTATTTCCCGTCTAATTCTAATATCTTCTGTTATCCATGCATCATTCAATAGCATATTATTTAATCTCCAGGTGTTGGAGTAGTTTCTGTTTTTAACTTCATCGTTGATATTTAATTTCATTCCATATGATCTGATAGAATGCAAGGTAGTATCTCCATCTTTTGGTATTTGCTAAGAGCAGATTTGTGGCATAACATATGGTCTATTTTTTTTATTTACTTATTGATTCATTGAACACAAATGGAGCACAGCTATTGTTTCACTGGTTGTACACAAAGTAGAGTCACACCATCTGTGCGTTCATGCATGTGCACAGGGCAATGGTATCTGTCACAATTTCTGTTATTGTTTTTACCCCCCACCCCGCCCCCACCCCTCCCTTCTCTCTATGCTATCTATCCTTCCTCCATTCTTGCCACCCTTCCCCCCCCGCATTATGCATCATCATTCATTTATCAGAGAGACCATTCGGCCTTTGGATTTTTGGGATTGGCTGATCTCACTTAGCAAAACAGTCTCCAACATCATCCATTTACCTACAAATGCCATAATTTTATTCTTCTTTATGGCTGAGTAATATTCATATGGTCTATTTTACAGAAGGATCCATGTGCTCCTGAGAAGAAAGTGTATTCGCTTATTGATGGATGGAATATTCTATATATGTCTGTTAAGTCTAAATTATTGATTGTGTTAATGAGTTGTATGCTTCTTTGCTCAATTTTTGTTTGGCAGATCTGTCCAATAGTGAGAGAGGTGTGTTAAATTCACCTAGTATTATTATGTTGTGGTCTATTTGGTTCCCAGAATTGAGAAGGATTTTTCTGATGTACATGGATGCGCCATTGTTTGGGGCATAAATATTTATGATTGCTATGTCTTGTTGATTTATGCTTAAGCGGTATGAAATATCCCTCTTTATTCCTTCTAACTAGTTTTGGCCTGAAGTCCACATTATCTGATATGAGGATGGAAACCCCTGCTTTTTTACTGAGTCCATGTGCATGGTATGTTTTTTCCCATCCTTTCACCTTAAGTCTGTGGGTATCTTTTTCTATGACATGCATCTCTTGAAGGCAGCATATTGTTGGGTCTTTCTTTTTAGTCCAATCTGCCAGTCTATGTCTTTTGATTGATGAGTTCAGGGCATTAACATTCAAATTTATTATTGAGATATGATTTGTATTCCTGGTCACTTTGGCTTATTTTTGGTTTTTAACTTGACTTGGTTTCTCCTTTATTTGGCTATTCCTTTAGGGTAATTCCTCCCTGTGTGACTTATATTGTTGTTTTCCATTTCTTCCTCATGGAATATTTTGCTGAGAATGTTCTGTAGTGCTGGCTTTCTATTTGTACATTCTTTTAGCTTTTGTTTATCATGAAGGATTTTATTTTGTCATTAAATCTGAAGGTAAATTTTGCTGGGTATAGGATTCTTTGTTGGCATACATTTTCTTTCAGAGCTTGAAATATGTTGTTCCAGGCCCTTCTTACTTTTAGGGTCTGGGTTGAGAGATCTGCTGATAACCGTATTGGTTTCCCCCTGAATGTAATCTGATTATTTTCTCTTGCAGCCTTTAAAATTCTATCTTTATTTTGTATGTTAACTACTTTCATTAAATGTGCCTTGGTGTGGATCTGCTGTAATTTTGTACATTTGGTGTCCTGTAAGCCTCTTGTATTTGATTTTCCATTTTATTCTTCAGATATTAGAAATTTTCTGATATTATTTCATTGAATAAATTATTCATTCCTTTGATTTGTGTCTCTGTGCCTTCCTCAATCCCAATAATTCTTAAATTTGTTCTGTTCATGATATCCATAATTCTTGTAGGTTCTTGTTGGGAATTTTTTTACCATCTTCTCTGTTTGGTCAATTTTGTTTTCAAGATTAAATGTTTTGTCTTCAATGGCTGATGTTCTGTCTTCCAGGTGATCTAGCCTTTTGGTTATGCTTTCTATTGAGTTTTTAATTTGGTTTATTGTTTCCTTAATTTCAAGGATTTCTGTTTTTTTTTTTTTCAGAATCTCTTTCTCTTTCTTGAAATGATCTTTTGTTTCCTGCATTTGTTCTTTTAACTGTTGACTAGTGTGATCATTCATTGCCTGTATTTGCTCTCTTGTCTCATCATTTGCTTCTCTGATCATTTTAATTATGTGCATTCTGAACTCCCTTTCTGACATTTCTTCTGCCATGCTATCATTGGATTCTGCTGATGTAGCATCTAGGTTTGTTTGGGACACATTCTTCCCTTGTTTTCTCATGTTGCTCATGTATCTCCCCTTTAACAGTGAGAATCTGAGGTATTGCAGTGTCCCCACTATGGACTAATAGTGTCCATGCAGGTTTTCAATACCTCACCTTGAAGTGAGAGATCAATATTAGCAGCACACCATACAAACAATATGCACCCTTAACTCAAATTTTCCCTTTTAAGATATTAATCATATTGTCTTAGTAAACTGAGATGATGGGTTCAATTATTATCTACTGTTTAGCCAACAGGTTTGCAATTAGGACCACAATTTCTATGGTGGACAAAGAGGAACAGGTGGGGTGTTGGATATAACATTAATGAGATAAGAAGTATGTCTATAGAGATACTATGTCATAGGATTAGTGACAGTAGAAATAAAAGAAATTGGTTGTTAGCATGAGAAAAGGGAGAGTCTCCAAGGAGACAGATTAGAATAAAATAGAGAGGGTGAGAAAAATATTAATAAATGAAAAGGAAAATAGGAATAATAGTAGGTATAATAGGAATAATCATAATATTATTACTAATAAAAGAACTATAATAAAACTATACTATACTGTTCAAACCTCCTAGTCTTCAGTAGCTTGATGCTAGGAGGAACTTGATAATGCAGTATTCCAAGAAGGGTGCTGCCTCTCTAGATATGGTGGCCTCCCAGTGGGGTATAATCGTTGCTAGTGGGAAGAGCCCCCCCCCCAAGTATTGATAAGTATTGATAGATTGTCAACCACTGCCTGGGCATTAGACCGTGGACTGGGCCAGGCTGGGGTGTGCCTGGGCCTCTAGGCTGGCCTCCCCGGTGTGGAAGTCTCATGTGGGTGCTCTGGTCCAGCCTCCTAGGAGTGGAAATCGCCTGGATTTTTATAGGTACTATTTATTGGCCTATTATTGCATAGTTCAAGTTAAGATCATTTAATACAATCTTGATATAACCTAAATGTCACAGGTATTGAAGTTCTTGAGAACCCACTGATTCCTACACAGTTATGAAGCAGCCATGTTGATAGACAGCACCCAAGCTCTAGAGAGATGATCCAACCTCTCTTCCTACAGTCGTTAGTTTAGGGGTGAGCACATAGAATAAATTAATGTAATCATAGTGAATCTTGAAAACTTGCTTAATAGTTTGAACTAGTGAAGTTCTCTTTGTTCCTCAAGACATCCTCAGTCAAAATGCTGATGATATTACAAACTTTTCAAACTCATACAACATACAAAACTTCTGGGTACACAAACAATTGCATTGCATTTTTCCACAAGCTGATTTAAGTTGAGCTTGCTATCACTAGTGAGAATTCACATTGATTAATAATATGTGTATACTATATTGAGTGCTCTTGACATTAGGAATGACAATATCCCTCTGAGCTGAATTTGGCAGGAATAATTTAATTGACATGGGACTGTAAAGTCATGGTTGACTGGTATATTTGAAGGGTATGTGAAAGCAGGATTAGATGCTTAGAAAGAACCCAAAGACAAATAGCTGAAATAAAGACAAAGTTTGAATTGTTGACTTGCTCTTGAACTTCTATTCTATGTCAAGGATCTCACTGCTTGTAATGAAACATATGAATTAAGGATGATTAGAAGGAATTAAAGCATAATGAAATTATTAAGAATGATCTTATATAATATAGATAGATATTGTCCAAATAAACTTTTAAGAGTTTATTCCCTTAAATTTCATTTAAAAATGTTATCACTTACCCCTGTGATGCCAACATGCATCCCAAAGTCAGTGGATTCCTCTAAGAGTTTGAGTCAGATGGTCTTTTAGAACTGTGATATGCATCTCTAGTCAGGGCATGTCTACTGTCTGAGGCATTGTGAAAGGGTAAAACGAAGAGACTTTCAAGCCTGCCAGTCAAAGGTTAGAACTAAACAAATACAAACCAAACCAACAACAAAAAAAAAAAAAAAGAAAAAATTACAGATACCTGGATCAGAAATTGACAATGAGAAGAGGTGAAAAATCAAAAGGTCTGGCTAAACAACTAAGCTCTCTGTCATGGTGGGAGTACAGTAAAGGGCCAGAACACTTAATTATCACTCTCTAGTGAGACTAAGTCTCCAAGAGGATAAATACCACAGAGACATACTTCTCTTAAACACCTTCTCCTAACCTTCCCTACAGTGGTGAATTTCTATTTCTCATACAAAAAAATTATTTATTGATGGATGGGTTTCAGTTCAGAAAAATCAAAAAATGAACCGTAATGGCCACCCAATGACTTATCTTTATCATTTTTCTATTTTTCAATCATCTGTGTGCTATAGTAGAGATGCATGCAAATCTCTGGGTAGAAGTCAATGTTTATAATTGTAAAATCTGTCTAAGTGAAAAAACATTAAAATAAAGGCACTAATAAATTAAATTAGGTTAGGTAGAGTCAACTGCTTTGTAACTGACTATGACCCTGAAGAAATGCTAACTCATGTAAACAGTTCTCATAACACTTCTGACATGCTAACAACTTCGATCCCCTCCACATCCTGATTAAAACAAAAATAGTAGGAGGCATTTCTAAACTGTAACTGATAGTGTACCTCCAAAATAAATCTCATGAAGATTAAAAAAAGAGACTAAGCATCATTCACAAATTGGCAGAAGGAACATGGACTGACATTTTACCTCTCCTTAGCATCTAAAGAATTTTATAGTTCACACTAGAAAAGGCTGTAGTAGAGAGGATAAGGTGTGGATTTCCCCTGCCTTAGGCTATATTTATAAATTCAGCACAGAGATTCTTCTCCAGTGTGAGAGAGAAGTCAAGTCCAGCCGTATAGTCCAGCAGTGTAGGTATCACTGTTCCAAAGTAAGCAACAAAACCAACTCTTGGCACAGCAAGAAAAATGAACAAACAAAGAATATCAGAAAACTCCACAAATCCAAGAAAAAACTAGGAAAATCAGACTTGGAAATTGGCAGAAACCAGAGCTGTCCATAGTCTACAGGGCAGGCAATTAGTTCCCCATAGTGTCCTCTCAAAGGAAGAAGTTCCAAACATTTCCTGTTTTTATGCCACTCAAAGCAACATTATAATTCCAGGGAGAAAAGGCCCTTGAATCTTGTTCAGTCTGATGGTTAGAAGGGCCACAGTCCCTTGGGTAGCAATTGGACCACACTCTATACAAGAAGGGGACAAGGAATCCCTCCCTTGCTTTGGGGATTACATTACTAAAGGAATGGGTGCCAGGACATTTAAATTAAAAGAAGAAAGTTTGAATCAGGTTTTAGACGAAAAGCAATGTTAATTTTACTGCCACCATTTTAAAAAGAATATCAAGTCTTTTTTTATTTCCCCCTGTGCTCATTGAACATGAAATGATCTGCTAATCTTTCTTCAGGACAAGGAAAGATTCTTTTAATTTTATTTCTAGATAAGCTAATGATTCCATTAGAGTCAAACATTAATATGAGGGTTTAAAATAGTTGGGATCTACTTTTGAAAGATAATGATGGAAGAGATGAAGGAATCTCACAATGCCATTTTAACTTTAGATTTCTAATCATAGGGGGACACAAGTATCATTTTCAAATCTTTCCTATGGTAAGCACATAGATTTTATAATAGAAAGATAACAAGATTCACTGTAGTACTCAGAAGTGAAAGTCTACTAACCCCACAATATTAATCACTGAGGGGGCTTTCCTAGGGCTTTAACTGGAATGCCAATTTTCATTGCTATCTTCCCAGGTGATAGAAGTAGCAGTCACAGTACACGATAATAGCAGAAACTATTAGTTGTTCTCCAAGATTTGTTTCTCTTTACTTCCACAATAATACAGCAAAATAATAGCCACCAGAGGAGAGACTGTTTCTTAATCTCACTTTTAATGGTCACATGTCTGACTTTAGGCAGATGAGATAAAGCTTCATGAGACACCTCTTGGGATTTTGTTGATGAAATTTTAGCAGATGTTCTTTGCCTTTTCTTCCCCATGGCATTTCTTTCCTGCTGGCTGGCATGTGAATACAAAGGTTGGAGCTAGAACAGCAATCTTGGACTATCAAGTGACCTTGAATATGGAGCCTTCTCACATTATAATAATGAACAAATCTGAGTCTCTCAAAACTCTGTGGAACACAGTGCTCCTGGACTCCTGTCTTATTTAAGGTCACTGATGTAGCTGGATCTCTGCTAACAATCAAACCTAATCTTAACTAACCCTAGCATGTGGCCCCCAACCCAGACCTGGCCATTAGAATCTTTCCTTCACAAGGTAGTTGGCTTAGCAATAAGCACAAATTCTAAGTCAGGCCAACTAGTGTCCTTCATAGAGTCTGTGTGCATCCATGCCTACTCCCTTTGGAGCTCTTAATTTGAATGACAAAAGTATGGCACTGGTCATGGTCTCTTAACTTATCTTACCACATGGAGAAACTCTACAGAAGGAGTAAACAAGGACGGAGTACAGAGTAATACAAAGGCAGGAAGAAAAGGTGAGTAGAAGAATGTGTTAGGAGGGAGAGTCAAGATGGATGAGTAGAGATGGTTACTTTCCAAACTGCTGCATGGCACAGGACTAGGAAAGAGGACAAACAGCTTCTCTTCGAGGTCAGTTAAAAAAAAAATCCTACTGGGACTTAATACTGCTCTCTCACAATGGCCTATGGACACAGAAAATTCAATAGAATAAAATTTTTAAAAATAAATAAAGGAAAGAAAAGAAACCTCCTCTGGCACTGGATCCACCACAGACAGGTCAGAGATAGAGAGAGAGAAACTAAGAGAGTCCACATTTTGGGTGGCACAAAAGCATGTCTTGAAGCAGAGAGGACAGTGATGACATTGTTGGGCTGATCCAGTGGGTGTGCTGCACTTTTCTTGTGAGAGGGATGCTTCACCTCTCCGAGTGACCTGAGGAGAACAGGGTCAGTGCCATCTTTTTCCACTGTGTTGGGGCTGCTGGCAGGTGTGAATCCAAACCCCTCCAGCCAGCCCCACCAATACTGCTGAGAAGGGATCCAAAAATGGGCAACAATGACAAGCTCAAAAAAGAAGGAGCTGACAGTCCCCAACTATTACTCTTGTGCACAATACATACATCAAGAGAAAACGGAGAAAAAGACAACTGGGAACTGGCAACCAATATATAATATTTCAGCCAATTTTTTGACCATTGCAATGAAAACAATCCCTAAGTCTTCCATCAAGAAACTTTTTTTAACTTTTGCATGCTGAAGGATCCATAGACATTTGAATATACATATATTTCTCTCAGTATTATTTCAAGAATTTCTTGAAGGTAGTTATTTTCTGGACTCAGTCTTTTGAAGACTAGGGTTTTTGCTTAGTATACCTTGGTTTTGTTTTATATTGGTTTTGGTTTGTTTAATATTGTTTTTTTTCTTCTATTTATTTTCATTCTCTTCCTCTTTTCTTTCACTCACAACCAAATTCTGTTGTTCTTTCTTTCACTCTTCCTTTAACTCTTCACTATTACTCTCTTTCATCCTCCCTTCCAATTATTATATCCTACATTTCCTCTGCATTCTTCCTCTCCACCTTTTTGAAATAGAAAATGCTTTTGTAAACAAAATATCTCTACTGTTGGCAATTTCCTTTCATACCATTTCTTTTTATAGTGTCAATTAACATTGTAGAGGCCAAAATAGGAACTAAGTGTTCAGTTTAATGTTCAATATTGATTGCATTGGTTGTTGTTATTTTGTGACTCCCCCTAAATTGTGAAGTCCTAGAAATCTTCAGGAACACTATAAATTCATAGGGTAGAAGCTCTACCACCTATATTCTTACTGATAAATGAGTAGACATACAACCATGAAAAAGCAAACAAATCAGAATACCTTATTAGCACCAAATTATATCATAGTAGAGGAAATGTCCAAGAAGGAATTTAGAACTTTCATAGTTAAATTGATCTGTGAGGTAAAAGATGACTCAAGGAGTAAAATCAGAGAAAATCCAAGAAGCGAAAGATCCTTTCAATAAGGAGATAGAAATTCTAAAGAAGAGTCCATCAGAAATCCTCAAAATGAAAGCATCAATAAACTAAATTAAAAACTCAATGAAGAGCATCACCAACAGAATAGACCACTTGGAAGACAGTTTCAGGCAATGAAGACAAAATATATAATCTGGAAAATAATGTTGACCATTGGAGAAAAGTTAAGAGAACATGAACAGAAATTTAAAGAAATATGGGTCAACATAAAAAGACAAAAGATTTATAAATGCTGGGGGATACAAACCAAAGGCATGCACAATCTTTTCAATGAAATAACATCGGAAAATTTCCCAACTCTTAAGAATAAAATGGAAAATCAAGTGGAGGAGGCATAGAAGACTCCAAATATACAAAATGCAAACAGACCTACACGAAGGCATATCATTATGAAAATGCCCAACATATAAAATAAGGATAAAATTTTAAAGGCTGCTAGAGAAAAATGACAGGTTACATTTAGAGGGAAATCAATTTCGATCTCAGCTGATTTCTAACCCCAGACCCTAAAAGCTAGGAGGTCTTGGAATAATATATACCAAGCCCTAAAAAATGTGGATGCCAGCAAGAATCCTATATCCAGCAAAATGAAGCTTCAGATTTGATGATGAAATAAAAACATTCCATGATAAACAAAAGTTAAAAAAAATTCACAACTGAATGCTTACACTACAAAACACACAATCAAATATTTCATGAAGATGAAAAACAAAATTGAAAACCAGCATAGGGAGCGCTACACTATAAGAATAGTCAAAGAGAAACTAATTCAAATTTTAAAACATAAACAAATCAAAATGGCAGGGAATAAAACATTTCTCAATAATAACATTGATGGAAATGGCCTAAATTCATCAAAGACACAGACAGGCAGATTGGATTAAAAAACAAGACCCAACAATATGCTGTCTCCAAAAGACACCACATAGGCCTCGACATCCATGGACTAAAGGTAAAAGGATAGGAAAAATTATATCATTCACATGGATCTTATAAACTGGAAGAGATTTCTATCCTCAGATAAAGTGGGCTTCAAAGTTCATCAGAAGGGACCAAAAAGGTCATTTCATAATGCTTAAGGAAATCATTCAACAACATAAAATTATTGTATATATTTATGCCCTAAACACATCTATCCATAAAAGAAATCCTTCTCAGTTTCAAGAATCAAATAGACCACAACACAATAATACTGGGTGACTGTAACATGCCTCTCTCACCACTCAATAGATCATCCAAACAAAAACTAAACAAGGAAACTATAGAACTGAAACATACTTAGACTTAACAGACATATATAGAATACTTCATCCATCAATGACTGCAAACACATCAATGACTGCACATGGGTAATTTTCTAAAATAGACCACACCTTAGGCCACAAAGCAATGCTTAGCAAATACAAAAAAAAGGAGAGGTAATACCTTACATTCTGTCAGATCCTAATGGAATGAAATTAGAAATCAATGATATAAAAAAAAAATAGAAGCTACTCTAACCCTTGCAGACTAACTAGACTAAATAGGTTACTGAATGATCAATGGATAGCAGAAGAAACCAGGGACGAAATTAAACAATACTTAGTGGGAAATGTGAATAGCAACACAAAATATCAAAATCCCTTGGACACTATGAAAGTGGGTCTAAGAGGAAAGTTCATAGAACTGAGCTCACTCATTAAAAGAATAGAAAGTCAACAAATATAATTAAATATTAATGCCTTGGAAAAAAGAACAAATCAAGACTAAAAGCAACAGAAGACAGGAAATGATTAAAATCAGAGCCAAAAGTCAATGTAATTGACACATAAATAAGCAAAAAAAATTAATGAACAAAAAGTTGCTTCTTTGAAAAAATAAACTTGATAAACCCTTAGCTATATTGACCATCAGAAATAGGGGAAACACTTAAATTTCTAAAATTCATGATGAAAAAGAATATCACCACCATGGACACCACTGAAATAGGATAATCAGAAACTATTTTGAAAACTTACACTCCAATAAAATAGGACATCAAAAAAATTCTAGAAAAGGGCTGGGGATATAGCTCAGTTGGTAGAGTGCTTACCTCATAAGCACAAGGCTCTGGGTTCAATCCCTGGCACTGCAAAAACTAAAATAAAATTAAAAAAAAAAATTCTAGAGAAATATGACCTACCCCAATTGAACCAGGAAGACAGAAAATTTAAACAGAAAAATTTCAAGCAATGAAATTGAAGATGACATCAAAAGCCTACCAACAATGAAAAGCCTAGGACCATATAGATTGTCAACCAAGTTCTACCAGACCTTCAAAGAAGAACTAACACCAATTCATTTCAAGCTGTCTCATGAAATATAAAAAGAGGTAAACATTCCAAACTCATTAGATAAAGCTAGTACCACCCTGATAGCAAAACCAAAGATACATCAAGGAAAGAAAACTTCAGGCCAATATCCCTGATGAATATAAAAGCAAAAATTCATAATAAAATACTGGCAAATCACATAGAAAAACATTAAAAAAGATAGTACACCATGATCAAGTGGGTTTCATTCCAGGCAGGCAAGGATTGTTCAACATATGGAAATCAATAAATTTAATTCGTCATGTCAATAAATTTAAAGAATCACTTAATTACCTCAATAAATGCAGAAAAAGCATTTGATAAAATATAGCATCTGCTCATCTTCAAAACACTAGATGAACTACAATAGCAAAACATACCTCAACATTGTAAAAACTATAGATGTTAAACCCAAGCCCAACATCATTCTAAATGGAGAAAAACTGAAAGTATTCCCTTAAAAACTGGAACAAGACAGTAATGCCCTCTTTCACCACTTCTATTGAAATACTCCTTGAAATTCTAGCCAGACCAATTAGATAGAAGGAAGAAATCAAAGGAATACAAATAGCAAAAGAAGACCTCACTCTCCCTATTTGCAAACAACATGATCCTATATTTAGAAGACCCAAAAACCACACTAGAAAACTTCTAGAACTCATAAATGAATTCAGCAAAGTAGTAGGATATAAATGTACACCCATAAATCAATTGCATTCCTATACAGAAATGATGAATGTGCTGAAAAGAAATTAGGAAAACTATCCCATTCACAATACCTCAAAAAAAAAAAAAAAAACCCTGGGAATCAATTTTTAAAAACAGGTGCAAGACCTCCACAATGAAAACTACAAAACACTAAAGAATGAAATTGAAGAAGACCTTAAAAGATGGAAAGATCTCCCTATGTTCTTGGATAGGCAAAATTAATATTATCAAAATGGCCATACTAACAAAAATGCTATGCAGGTTTGATTGAATTCCTATTAAAATTCCAAAGATGGTCTTCATAGAAATAGAAAAAGCAAGCACAATTCATTTGAAAAGACAAAGCAATCCTTAGTGAGAAAAGTGAAGCAAGAACCATCACAATACCAGACCTTAAATTATACTACGTATCTAAAGTAACAACAACAGCATGGTATTGGTACCAAATCAGACAGGAAGACCAATGATACAGAATCGAAGACACAGAGACAAACTTAAACTCACATAATACAGTTATCTCATACAAGACAAAGCCACAAAAATATATATATTCAACAAATTGTGCTGAGAAAACTGGAACATATGTAGGAGAATGAAATTTAACCCTTATCTCTTACCTGCACAAAATTCAACTGAAAGGCTTAGGCATTAGACCAGAAATGCTACACCTGTTAGAAGAAAATATAGGCCCAACTCTCCATCATGTTGACTTGTGAAGCAACTTCCTCAATATGACTCCTAAAGTGCAAGAAGTAAAATTAAGAATCAACAAATGGGATGGAATCAAACTAAAAAGCTTCTTCACAGCAACAGAAACAATCAAGAAAGCAAAGAGAGAGCCTACAGAATGGGAGAAAATCTTTGCCACCTGCACCTCAGATAGACACTAATCTCTAGGATATAAAGAACTCAAAAAATTTAACACCAAAAACCAAACAATCCAATCAATAAATGGGAAAAGGTACTGAATAGGCATTTCACAAAAGAAATAATGAATGGTCAACAAATTTGTGAAAAAATGTTCAACATCTACAGCAATTAGAGAATGCAAATCAAAACGACACTGAGATTCCATCTCACTCCAGCCAGAATGGCAATTATCAAGAATGCAAGCAACAATAGGTGTTGGTGAGAATGTGAAGAAAAAGGCACACTCATACATTGCTGGTGGAGCTGCAAATTGGTGCAACCACTATGGAAAACAGTATGGATTTTCCTTAGAAAACTTGGAATGGAATCACCATTTGACTTGGTTTTTCCACTGATTAGTATAGACCCAAAGGACTTAAAATCAGTATACTATATGACGCAGTCACATCAATGTTTATAGCAGCTCAATTCTCAATACCTATGCTATGGAACCAACTTAGGTGCCCTACAACAGATGAATGAATTAAAAAAAATTATAGTACATATACACAATGAATTATTACTCAGCTATAAAAAAAGAATGATTTTGTGACATTTGACTAAAAATAGATTGATATGGAGACTATTATGGTAAGCAAAATAAGCCAATCCCAATAAACCAAAGATCGAATATTATACGTGGCTGCTAACACACAACAAGGGGTGGGGAGATTAGATTATCTAATCAATAGATTAGACAAAAGGGAATAAAGAGAAGGGAGGCTGAAAGGAATAGGAAAGACAGTAGAATGATTCTGACATAGCTTTCCTATGTACATATAAGAATATAGCACAACGAGTCTCTACATCATGTGCAACCACAAGACTTGGATCCTAATGCAAATAAAATGTACTCCATGATTTTATAAATAAGGCAAACTGTACTCTATGGTCATGTATAACTTAAAAGAACAAAATTTTTAAAGTTATACTAATTAAGAATATATTAGGTGTCACTGTAAAAAATACCTCATATAAATCAACTTAAAAAACAGGAAAAGTTTATTTGGTTCCTAGTGTTGGAGACTTCAGTCCATGAGATGGGCCTAGGGCAGCACAGTATATATCATGGTGGCAGCAGAGGCACTTTCACCTCATGGTCAGGAATTGAAAGAGAAGGATCAAGTGACTGGGGTCTTATATCCCCTTCAAGGGTATGCCCCAGTTACCTAAAACCTTTCACTAGGCCCCATATCCCAAGGTTTCACCACCTCCAAATAGTGCTATAGGTTCAGAACCAAATTTTTTACACATGGGCCTTTGGGAGACACTTGTACAAACCACAGTAAAGAAACAAAAAGAAGTAACATCACAAGTTCTGATAGCAACTCTATCCATAGATTTACTAATTCTTTGAGGCACTTTTTTGGCAAAGAGAGAAGGGTCTTAGGACCAAAAGTAGCCTTTTGGTCACTTGACCTTATAAAACATCTCACTGAGAAACCACTTGATAAAACAGCTATTCCCAAATATTTGTTATTTTAAGTTTCTTACCTACTTCCAATTCCCTGGGATTTTTACAGTGCTCTTACTACCTGAGTTATAATGAGAAAAAAATAGTCCATCATGTAGATCCTCCTTCAACTTTTGGACCCTCTTAATTTTAATGACACATACTCATGTTTATTCTATCACTTCTTTGGTTAATCACAGGGGGCAAATAACCTAACCTCATTCCCCAAACAAATGTTCAACCACTTCTTTCATTCTTCCTTCAATACACTCACGGTGTGCCTATTTCTGTGCACCAAGCACTGGATTCGACTGGAGATTGAAGAACTAGCTCCTATTCTTAAGAAACCCATATCCTAGCAGAGGACAGAGGTGTAGAAGACAATTGATCATTATTGTGTTAAATGAAGCGACAGAGACATGCATAAGGTGAGCAATGAAGACAGTTCTCTAGCCAAGCATGCAAGGGAAGGGAGAAGGAATGCAGGAGGAGTGGAATCTGGGAAGACCTAATGGAAAGGAAATACTTCAAAGGTAGATACTACTAGGAGTAGTAAATAGGGAGGAAGAATTTCCAAGCAGAGGAACCCATTCTATGGGACAAAGAAGCAAGAACCAGTACCATGTGTATAGTGAACCAAATAGTGCTCAGTAGGAAAGTTGAATCTGAAAGCTAAGAAATGGGGTCCTTTATGATACTTGTAATTACAACAAGGGTTCGGCATGTGAAAGAGAGTTGTGGGAGGATTTTGAGTAAAAAGTGACACGATAAAACTCATGTTTTAAAAGTTACTCTGGATGCTCTGTGCCAGAAGATGATAAGAGTGTGATGGCTGATACAGAGAAATCAGTTAGGAGGCTATTTCAAGAGCCAAGGGAAAAACAATCAACTTGGACGAGGGTATATGTGGTAAGAAATGCTTTGAGGATCAAGCTCATAGGATGAATTGATGGAAATTAGAATGACACCCACATTTTTGTTCTGAGCAACTGGGAAAATGGAAACAGTGTCATGCGGGGACTGTGACCCAGGAAGCAGGCTTCAGGGCTCATCAGGTGGAAGAAGATGCAAGACACAGTTAGGATAGTAGAAATGCTTTATTCAGAGGTGGCCACAGCCTCCAGCCTCAGCTTCCTAGCCAGTTCCATTTTAGTCCTCATCTTGCCCCCATTTTGTCCCCACTAGCCCCCAAGTCTTTTCTACAAGCCCTTTTTATACACAGGCCAAACAAAGAAGGCACACTGTCAACAGGTTACATAAGGGGGTGCACACTCTCAAACTAGTGTCTATAATCTTGAGTACATATGCTGAATCAGTGTTTCTGTCCTTGACTAACCATAACATAGCCGGTTCCCAGCCCTGGCTGCACACGGAACACATGGGCTGCTGGAAGTCTTAGCAAAGGAGCCTAACTACAGTCATTTTGCATCTGCCCCAGCACAGTTTATTGGAATGGAAAAGACTGGGAGAGAAACAATTTCTAGAAGCAAAGGTATCATTGATGAACATAGTAAGATAGAAAAGAAAACTGAGCATTCGAACATAAATTCATGTAGGCAACTGGATTTAGGAGTCTGAATTAAAAGATGTGGTCAAGAGTGTAGGTCTAAAATTTGGAGTGTGTGTGTGTGTGTGTGTGTGCGCGCACACACACACACACACACACACTGTTTCAAGATCTGAAGCAAGGTGTGATTGAAGGGGTGACTGTAAATAGAAAAACTAAAGATGTGATTTCTGGGCTCTGAGAGGTTTCAGCATTCAAAGATTGGTGAGGAGGGTCCAGGAAAGGAGACTAAGAAGGAAGAGCTGCCAATGGGATCAGAGAAGTGTCAGAAAATATGGTGTCTCAGAGAGAAGTGAGAATATGTTTCCAGGTGGAGGAAGTAATTGAATGCTGCAAACACTTTATTTTCAAATTCAAAGTTGGAAAGTGCCCCAGCAATTTCATTCCAAAATTGTTCAGAGTGTCGCTGGTCTTAGCCCTTAGACTGTGTTAGGTGTTTTAGTCCCTACACCAGACAACAGCTGATTTTCTCCCAGCAACTGAGAAAGTATCCTTGTAATTCTTAGCATCTCTTCCCACAGATATAATTAAATCACATTTAATATGTATCAAGGGGCAATGGCTTAATAGTGCAAAAGACAGCAGAAACAAAGAAAACACACTTGAAAAGCAATTACCTTGGACATAAAATTAGAAGTTATTTAAATCAGGTGAAATTTGGAATTCTTTAGGCTCTTCTAATTTTCTTGCCTCCATAATTCACTGAGCCAGCATCACATTGCAGTTCAGGGATTACCCCAATTTAGAAGCTCCCATTTTGAAAGTAATTCTGATCGATAGTATTAATATTATAATATTACATCAGAAAATCTATCTAATATATATTTTTGACAGTTTGCAACACAATTTTTTATCACATGAAATGATAATAAAAATTATCTGGAACAGTTCAAGCAATTTTCTAGACAAATTCTAGGATTGATGTAAAAGTTTTGTTGATTTCACATTGAAAGCAGAGACCAGCACATCACATGAGTGAAATTGACTCTCTGAGTCTGGTCTTTGGAGCAACAGAAGCAGTGTTATTTTAGAAATGCAAATTTTTAAACCCCAACCCAGACCTACTGAATCAGACACTCAGGGAGTACCCCAGAGGCCAGCAGTGTTTGAATAAGCTCTCCAGTGACAAAGTGCAGCCAGCACTGTGCAAAGGAGGGTGCAGAGTACATTACAGCACCCAGTTAAAGGATGGCAGGGGTTGGGGGGGGGACAAGGAATGGAAAGGAGGAGAAGAAAGGAGGAGGCAGGAGAGATGGGAGAGAAAGGGAAAACAAAGAAGTGGGGGAACAAGGAAAAACCAAGGGAGAGGGAAACTTGAGGGAAAAAACAGAAGGATATTGAATGGCAAGAAAGACAGGAGTGAACCAAAGGATGAATCATAGGTATGCTTTGACAAAAATAAGCAACTAGATGTCCACCAATAAAGAGTAGTACTTATTACTTTTTGGAAGGCAATTAGGATTGGATGAAGTCCTCAGGGTGGGGCCCCCAGTACTGAACTCCACATCTCCCCATCTCTCACCATGTGCCACCCTGGGACTCTGTCAGTAAGAAGACCATGAGCAGATAAAGGCCTCTTAACCTTGGACCAACCCATGAGCCAAAATAAACATTTTCTTCATGACTTTATAGCTTAGTTATTACAGTCTGTTGTATTATATTATCAATAAAAGTAAAAAGACTGGCAGTTATTTTCATTTATTTTCTCCTAGGAATTTTACTCTGTTTAAGTCACCTCTTGTCTTACTTTACTTCTGCTTTCACCCGAGAGCGTTGGTGACTGCCTTAAGCCCCCCTTCAGAGCCTATGTTTTAACTAATCCAGATGACTTGCAATACACAAAATTGGAAAGGCACCAGCCAGGAGTGGTGTGACCTACTCTGCATGTTCTAAGGTTCAGCATTGTGGTTATCATCTTGGCAGAGAAAAATAGATGAGACTGATATTTGTTTAAACTAAGGCAGGAATACTTTCCATCTAAAAGAGACAACATGAGAAAAGCAGAGCCAAAATGTTTCTTTTAGCATCATTTGACTTCCTTATGGAGACTTGAAGATTTCCTGGAGTTTTATTACCCACAGAAAGCACCTAAGAGGCCAACTAATTCCAAAGATTCAGCTCTTCTTTGTTGTTTAATAAAAACCATAAAATCCACCTGGCTAGGAAATTTAAAATTAAAAAAAAAAACAACTAATTAAACTTAATTGGGTCAGTCTGGTCAGGCTGATTATCCTGTTTGATTGGTCTCAAGAGAATCTGGTCATGAAGTCACCAAGTCCAGTCAGGCAAAGAAAGCCTGGAGTCAGGACAGGTGCTTCATTTCTATTTGAGGAGAGATGTAATTTTTAGTAAGAAATACAACAACAACAAAGAAACCGGCTGAAAAAGGAAAAACAACATGCTGAGATACATACAGCATCAACCACAAAAAATGTCATTCCGTTTTCTCAGAGTAGAGGAAAGAGAATTTTTTGAACAATTCTGATAGCAGGGTTATTTTATAGGAAGACTTTGATTTCTTTCACCTGAATTAACTAAATATATTTTATCAGTTTTTCTTTGCAAATTCTTTTTCCTGCAATTCAGGACATGAAGACAGCCCTATGGAATAACCACGCTTTTGGCAGAGGGTTCAGTTGGCCTCTGGTACCCAAATAATCGTATAGTATGGATAAGAGCACAGTCCCTAGAACTGGAAGATTTTACCTCACTGGTGACATACTTATGGGAATTGTTTATCCTGGAATTCTTTATTTATAATGAAGTAATAGTTAATTGGATAATCAATATTCATTTTAATTATATCAAGATAAAAATGTGTTTGCACATAGAAATGATTTTTGTACCAAGAGAATCATTTTAGAATTTCAGTCCTACATTTGCTTTACAGAAGAACTCAAAGGAGCAATGAATGGACTTTCCTTTTTCCAGGTACCCTCTGGAACATCTGCCTTAGAAGCATGGATTAAAAATACAGATTTCTAAGCCCCAACGCAGGCCACTAAATCAGAATCTCTGGTAATAGGTCCAGGGAAACTCCATTTAGAAAATAATGCTCCCAGGTGACTCTTGTTCACTCTAAACCCTGAGAAATACGCTTCCACCATGGTGCTGAGTGGCACAGTGGTCGGGACTTTAAATGCCAGCTCCATTATCGATGTGGCCTTGGGCAAGGGCTTTACCTCTTTGTGCCTTGTTACTAAAATGAGGATATTAAGACTTCCTATCCCAAAATACTGTTGCAAAGATTAATACGTGAAAAGTATTTAATACAATAACTGGCTAAATAAATCTTGGCTTCTTTTGGTACTAAGAGTGACCATAATTAAATAAAAATAATGTCAATGAAAAAGCAGTGCCTATGAAATCCAAGTTGTGGTCTTGTACTAGTATATTTTCATAGTTCCTGCAACATGCTAAAAATCTTCATTAAAAGCTTATTTGTACAGTTTCTTGAACTTTCTTCTTTTGTCTTTTATTGCACTCCTAACATAGCCATAGAGAGAAAATATGCAAGCAAAGAAATTCTCTGTCACTGAAAGACAACAAGGATAACCCCACAGACATGACCTTTAGGAAGTGCTCACCCTGTGGCAGGAATGTCCACATAGGACTGTAGAAGAAAGTTACTGTAGCTCTTATGACCCCCGCCCCATTGCCCAACACAAAGGCTGATGACCCAGAGAGAATAAAGACAGATAGGAACCAAAACTATCAAACATGAATTAAATTAGTTATATATGTTGCAAAATGTAAGTAATGTTTCTCAGTATTCTGGGATTAGTATCTGTCATAAAAAAAAAAAAAAACACAAAGATAATGAGTTCCATATCATAGAAAGGCCACATCTAAATTGTCTGTGCTTCGAAACCATGGTTTTTATGCTGCCCCTACAGATCCAAGTGTGTAATCTCATTTAATTCTCAAAAAACTGGGCAAGGAAGACATCATTCTTTTTCATGTTAAAGGAAATAAGTTGCAATGAAATTAAATGATTTTCCATGGTTAATAGTAACTGGCTACAACCAACAGTAACTAACAGTTGTAGTCAGCTTTTTCGATGCTGTGACTAAAATACCTGACCAGAACAACTATAGGGGAGGAAAAACTTATTTGAGGGCTCACAGTTTCAGAGGTCTTACCTCTGAAGCCAGCTCCATTCCTTGGGGCTCAAGGTGAGTCAGAACATCACAGCCGAAGAGTGCAGGGGAGGGAAGCAACTCACATGATGAGAGGGAGAGAGGGAGAGAGGGAGAGAGAGGTAGAGAGGAGGGAGAGAGGGAGAGAGGGAGAGGGGGGGGGGGGGAGGGAGGGGGGGGGGGGGAGGGGGAGGGGGGGGGGGAGGAGGGCAGGGGGACGGAGGGCAGGGGGAGGAGGGCAAGTCTCCACTCTGCAAACTATATACCCCATAGCCATGCCAACAATGAACCACTTCCTCCAGCCACACCCCACCTGCCTCCAGTTACCAATCAGTCAATCCCATCAGAGATCAATTCACTGATTAGGTTAAAGTTATGATCCAGTCATTTCTCCTCCAAACCTTGCATTGCCTCACACTTGACCTTCTGGGGGACACCACATCTAAACCATAACACTAATAGTAACTCAGTCAACCAGTAACTGGCTGCCCTGGAGTTCAAAGTCCTGCTCTTCGTCACTTGACCCAAATACTAAATACAGAGGATCTGCTGGGTCACTGAACTAAGGACTGTGGTCACCATTTGGAACTTTTCAGTCTACCAGGGAATGTGGAAAATGAACACTTCCTGATCAATCTTACAGGTGCTATTGTTCCTAGCAGAAATAAAGAGTTCTAAGAGCATATAACAGGGAGACTAACTTTATTGTGAGAGTGAGGAAAGAACCCCTCCAGGAAGGGACATTTTACCTGAGAAAATGAACCCATGAGATAGGTCAATAAGAGAAAGGAAAAGGGAAAGAATTAGAAGCAGAGAGGAGCCCCATGCATGAAAAACTTGGAACAAGAATGAATCAGATACTTCGAAGGAAAATAATAATACCAAGGAAGGCTGGAGTGCCTAAAGCTAGGGCTGGAAATCTGGTCAAGGAAAAAATAATGAGAGGCCTGTTGGGTCAGGTAAGCTCTGGGAATTCATCCTTAAACCAAGGGTAATAAAAATTCAGCAAAGGGATTAAGCAGAGGACTGGTGTGAGCAGATTTTCCAGTTTATGATTCATTCCCTCATCATTGACTAGCCCAGTCAAGCTAGAAGACTGGCTGGAGTTAGTGGGACTCAGGCTCCACTCAAATTATTTTGAGCTTTAGATCCATGGCTCTCTTAATCCCATACTCTTGCCAATTCGATGAATGCACCACAAATACAATAAATAGTATAAATACTTTGTAATTTCTACTAAACTATAGCTCCAAGCACGACCTCTTATCTAAATCTCAAGATGTACATCAGCTGTTCCTCTCTTGGCTTATTGTCCGCAGCTGTGTAATAACAGCACCCTGAGCACCCATTAGAGTCAATTTTATTGGTAACTTCTGCTTCCTCAGAAAGACCCTCATCAATCAGCTTCTAGAAATCAAAGCCAACAACAGCTTCTGTACTGACATATACTTGCAATCCACCAACCACGAGGACCATGTGGAAAGACAGGACGATTAAAAAAAAGTCGGTAAAGAGAAATGGCTTTTTTGTGTCACGTTAAGTCACTGACTGCCTTCATAAATTTTAGTTGGAGTCACTGCTGACTATAGAATGAAACTCATTGCGTTAATCTTGAGTAATGCCTTAGCCTCAAATGTTGCTTGCAGCTTCTAAACGTTTTTTTAACTTTGCACTAACTGATTAGCTAGAGATTTAAAAATCTGAAAAAGCAACCAAGCTAATTTTACATTCCTCCTTTGATTTGCTACTGAACCTAAGTATGAATCTGTCCTTTTTTCTTGCTGTTTCTATTCTCCTTTTTCTCAGGCATGCATCTGTCTTCTAAAATTTTCCCTTGGCTAACACCACCCTGTTTCCTAGTACCTTTCCTCTCCCAAAGTTCCTCTTCTACCTTTTTGAAGATTGAATTTATAATTAAAAGTTGTCAAGGATGTACCCAGCTTCTTGGAGGAAGAAGTCATGGAATGTAAAGTAAAAATGGAAAATAAATAATGTATGTTGTAATTTGATGTTGTGATTCCCATCTGAGACCACAGAGTAAATGCATAAAGATTGGGACACCGCCCTGAGAGAAGACATTCAGCATCAAGGAGGTATGGAGAAATACTCACCAGCTCTTCTACCCGAGTGGATTGTTCAACCAGCAGCTTCAAACTGGTCATTCTGAAATTAAACAAAATCCTGTATATTGTCATTGAGTCGTGTCCTTGCCCAATCTCCTCTTGAGTGCAGATGAAACATGCCCATGCTTCTAAATGATAGATTATGGGAAAGGTGATAAGATGCCAAGTCCTTTGTTAGGTTCCTTTAAACAGTAAAGGTGATGCCATGTCCCTCCTGTTACGTTACATTGTATAAAAATCTGACTTAGAAAACTGGAGCTAGTAATTTTCTAGTGGGTCTTTAACTAAGCTGGTATGGTATAAGGGGCCAACAAAGCAGGTCCCACAGCAAAGAACTATGGAAGGCTCTAAGCTGAGAGCAGGCCCCAGTCAACAGCCAGTAATAAAATGGGGACCTCAGTTCCATAGCTGCAAGGAGATGAATTCTCAAGAACTGGAGGGAGCTTAGAAGTACAATCTTTCTCAGTCAAGGCTCTGAAGAGAATGAAGCTTGGTTAACATCTAGACCCTGAATAGAAACCCTAGCTAAGCTGTGTCTGTAATCCTGTCTCACAGAAACCAAGATAATAAGCAGCTCATCAATTTTCTCTTTTCCTTCAACACTTTAGTAAATAGTCCATTACCTTCTTGCAACCAGGTTTCTGTTGCAAAAAGTGTGACCTACTTCTGATTTTTTATATTCCATAGATGCTCTGCTCTTGATCTTTTGTAGTTCTTAGAGTGTACTTTTTGCCTTAACCAAACTGACATATGCACAAATTGCACTTTCTTCCCCAGAGAGAACAGACAGACTCTTCAGAAATGGCAACATGAGAGGTGGGTGTAGTGGACCCCATCACCAATGAAACAACCACAACCAGTGAAAATTATTAAAAGGAAAAAAAGAGCATTCAAAGACTCTGGATGTTGTCCAGTGGGCATACAATAAATGAGAAAATAATTAAAAAGAACCTGTGAAATCCTGGTGAGACTCGAGTGTCTGTGGCATTTTTTACTACTACCCGCCCTTCTTCACCTCAGTGTGCAACACGAACACAGAGATCTCTTCTCCTAGGCTCTCAGGCAAAAGCTGCAGTACCTGTCCTGATGGAGCAAGCCACCATTACTTTGCTTGGAATTCTGTGTTGGAGCAGCTCTATTTCAGGCGAAAGTGGCTAAGCAGTTTGGGACTTCCTTGCTCCACCCAGCCTTCACCCAAATGAAGGTTCTACTCCAATTTCATGGGAAAAAAAAATTGTTTCCCACTGTCCTTGTCCCAGCTCACTTGTTAGTAAGACCTAGTTTTCTGTGCCCAGAGAGGCAAGCCAAAAGACCAGAGGCTAATGCCCCATGCAGTGCCAACTTGAAGAGAAGGGTGTCGCTTCTCAACAAGTGGGTCATTGTCCTTGCCTCCAGCTCTGAAGCAGTGAGGCAGAGGCTTTGCTGGTAAGCAATTTTGGAGGCTGGTGGCTCCATGAAAGTAAGAACTAAACCATAGGAACAATAGAATTGTAAAAGAGCTAGGGAAGGATATAGCTAAGAAGATCTCTCTGAGCTGAGAACACACCTCAAAAGCTAGCTTCAAAAGAACAGAACGCTCCTGCAAAGAGACTGAAATTTAATTAGATCAGACCATGGAGCAACTTATGTCCCAGGACATTGCTGAAAACAACAGATGGATTGGTCAGCAATTAGTAAAGGCTAGGTGCTGGGGGTGACACTATCAAAGGCAGACAGTTTAGCAGAGATGGTGGGGGAACAGTTAGAGAGACCCTGTAAAAATCATTGTCATAGCAGGGCGTCTTTGCAATGCCAAAGACTGTACCCTCCAAGCAACACACTGGTGGGGGGCAAACTTCACCAACAGAAGTCCAACCAAGCAGACAGTGGAGAGGAGTGAGTATCAGTATCCAGTTAGAACCAACATAACGATGGTAATGTGGCATACACAGCTGCTTTAAAAAACACTAGCAGTTCCTTAAAGGGTTAAAGTTACCATCTAACTGAGTAATGCTACTCTTACATACCTATTTCCCCAAAATTTGTTCCCAGAAGTTCATAACATTATTAATAACAACCAAAAATTGGAGGCAAACCAAATGGTCATCAACTGATAAATGAACAAATAAAATGAAGTATGATCTTGTAATGGAATGTCAGTTGACAACATAAAGGAATGTAGTCAGAATCCACTCTAGAACATGAATGAAACTTGAAAAAATTATGTTAAGAAGGGAAGCTAGTCACAAAAGACCATGCGTTGTCCAAAGACATGGAAGTAAATAAGTGGTTCTGAGATGGGAATTTAGAATAAAGAGAAAGAAATACTGAATCTTAGAGGAGATGCCCACAAGCCATTGAGATGCAGAAAGCATAGTTGTAAATCTTGAAAAACATGCCCTTAGTCCATTGCCCTTGCAGAATGAGGGAAATATGAAAGCACAAGGAAAACTGGCATGAAACCGTGAAGCTCCACCCTGGCTCCACCTCCAATTTGGTCTCTGATACAGCCCTTCTACAAATGTTGAATCCCCAGCCCAAGTAAGGGCTTTTTACACCTGCAATAGTCCACATTCTCCCTTGAACGTGGATCTACTTTCCTAAATAAACAAACCTCTGTCTTTGCCTCTGTCTGGTCCATACTGAAAATTCTTCTCCATCACATATGCCAAGAACTCTGCTGGTCCTGAGTTGAGGACCCCCTCTGCTCTGGGAACTCCTCAGACACTTCTCTAGAAGTGTCTCTTCTCCTGCAACAGCTCCATAAAACTGGAACTGGGAGGAGAAATGGAGAGTGTGTCCTAATAGTCAAATGGCTTCTTTTAGGGATCATAAAAATACTCTAAAAGTGATTGTGTTGATGGTTGCTTAATTCTGTGAATACACTAAAAATATGAAGTTGTACATATAAATGGGTGAATTGTATGATAGGTAAATTATGTCTCAATAAACTTAAAAAAAAAACTGTGATGCAACTTGTTACCTTCCTAATGGTATATTAGGAAGGTAACTCTATATATTCACTCTATTAAAACATCTTCTAAAATTTTGTTTGTCAGAGAATTTTTAGAGCATTCCCTTAGCTGTGTTGTAGAGAGAAGGGATAATTTTTATTTACTTGGCTCCTGCACAGATTTTTTTCAATAATAAAGTATATACTGCTATAAATGAACATATAACCAGAGACTTAGAGTTTCAGTATTGCTCAGTTTGCCTCAAAAGATTCTGGGACTTAGTCAATAGAACTCACATTGTCCCTTATGTTCGCAAATCAATGGTTTGCTTAATTCATCATTACTGATTCTATTCAGGCAAGCAACATGCTTCAATGCTCTGTTTTTAGTTTGAGAGTGCCAAACTTTAAAATTAGGCTTATTCACCACTCAAAAACACTGGACCTGCAATTTTGGATCAGCATACCACATCTGTGCTTTTGAAGAAGGCAGAGTTTCATCATTTACATTTAAGAAAAGAGATTGGAATACATATTTTGATATAGAAACATAACTTTATTATGACATGTGAACATAAGTAATAGTAACCAAAAAAACAATTCTTTTATAGAAAGTTTTCTTTAAGAAATAAAAACTGATGGCATATTTCTTAGTAAAGGAAAAAAAAAGACATTTCTGAGTCCATTTTCTGTTGTTACAGCTAAATACCTGTGGATGGCTAATTTATATTGGAAAGAAATTTATTGCTTGTAATTCTGGAGGTTGAGAAGTCCAAGAGCATGGTGCTGGCATCTCCTTGGCTTCTGGCAAGGGCTTTCTTGATGCACCTGACATGTCAGAGGGCATCCCATGGTAAGACAGTAAGTGTTCCCACTCAAGCCTCTCTTCCTCTTCCTGTAAAGCCTAGTGCCACCAAGGAGGCTTCACCTTCATGACCTCACCTAATCCTAATTACTTCCCAAAGATCCCACCTCCAAATGCCACTAGGGGATTAAGTTTCTAATATGTGAAGTTTGGAGGAACACATTCACACCATTGAAACCTAAGACAATGTGTTTTTAACACACATAACAAATCAAATCTCAATTTGTTCAAAGATTCTCTCCTGAAAGTTATTCTCAACAGTCCTCAATATTAGAAGGTCCAAGAGTCCAACTTCTCTGTCATAGGTAATCCTTCCCAGTGCCCCAAATTAATTAAGGGGAGCTATAGCTTACCATTTTAACCTACATGTATTCAGAACTTAGAGATCCTTCCATGCATGAGTAAAAAGGAAGCTGTCCCACCTCCCTTTACATCTCACACAGCAGTGCCATCATCTTTGTCTTCAGTCTTCTGAACCCCCAACCCCGCCAGTATTTACTTATTGGGGGAAGTCAAATGCAAATTAATGTATATACGCTTACATTTTAACAATTGGGTAAGTCTCATCCCTCACAAATTATTCTAAAGGATGAATATTCTGTAAATTTTCATTATATTGTGTGAATAATTTAAATAATATTTTAAGTAGAAATAATGCTTATCAAGTATGGAAAACTGCTGATCCTTACTGGGCATTAGTAAGATGCCTTATGTTTAACCAACCACATCCAATTCAGGAGCTTAGACCCTCTTGGTGACAGCAGCAACAAATTGATGGTAAGATGGATCATTAAATTCTGCTAATTAGTAGGATATTATTCCTTCTATCAAAAGTGAAGCATAATTGATTAATCCCTCAACTTTGAGATATATCACATCAATTTATTCTTCATGTCTCAGTAGCAATCTTCCCATGTCCTTTATACAGTTATTCCAAAAGAATAGACCAAGCAAGTGATACATTTTTACAAAATCCAAGGAGATACGATTTACCATGTTGGTCTTTTTGGAGAATACAGGAATACACAAAATCTCTTTTGTCATCAGGCTATTTACATATTGGTTGGATAGTTGAGAACTGCATTTTTATAAGCAAAATGGAAAAAGGAAAAGAAAACAAAAAGGACAAAAAGTAATATGTTTGCCAAATAAGTGTTTTGAATCTCTTTTCATCAATAACCTTCACACTGGTCTTGAGATTATCACACACTGGGTATTCACATTAGCTACCCAAAACCTTCATTATACTTAGCAGTTAAAATAGGAATGTTTTCAGTTCCTTCATAAATGAAAACTTCAATACAACTCAATTTCTAGTGGCAAGAGTCAGTTTTGTTTTGACTCGGCATTATAAAATATTGGCCTTTAAATTATTCATGGAAATATTTCTTAAAGCATTTTTATAACCAATTGTGGCTTTCTGCATTAAGCTGTCATTTTTACTACTGAATATTACAATAACTATAATACAGACACAAGTTTAAAAATTTAATCTTCTAAGCTAACTGACTCAACAAATTGCAAATTTGCTTGTAGTTCACACACAAGAGAAGCAAGACAGTGACAATATGGGCAACAGTTTTAAGAAAATAAAAAGTAGGCAAAGAATTAACTTAATGCCCATGTCTTTAACTCTTAAACTTTTTTAAAGTGGGGAGGGTCTTTCGCATCAGATTATTATTGATGATGGATGTGGCGTGACCCTGTGTTTGTACATTTCAGTCCACTGTAATCCCTGGTGTTATGACTCGTTCACGTCAAGGCAACTGCTCATATACAGGGAAAAGAAGCACTGACCTAGAGCTGCATTACCAGTTCCATCTCTAGTAGGTGTCATATCATAATTCCTTCCTCAATCTCTTTTTAAATTTGATTAAACAAAGAGCAAATATGTTGCCGCTGTGCCAGGGTGACACATTCATTAATCACAATACAATTTACAATTATGAACTACATTTGTTTATTATACTAAAATAATAGCTGCCACATGAGTAACTAATCTGATAATAATGGTCTATTAAGAGAACTCAACACTGCATTATAAATCTAAACTACTAAGAGGATTTTGAGTGATGTGAGACTTATTCTGTTAAATAGTAGAAGATGTCACAAGTTAACTATTGTCATGAGATGATCAATGAAAATTATACAGGGCACCAATTCCAATGTGAAAATACCTGTAAGTAAACATGCCAGAGAAATCCTACCTTTTATCTTTATGGTATCTTAATTTCAGTTATACACGCTGTTATTCGAAGAGTACATGAAGGCTTAAGGTTATTAAAGCAATATATTTCATGTTATGTGCATGAAGATAAAAGTTACTACAAATGCCTGATTTTTAACTCCTGCTGATAGTTAGGAATTTTCTCTTTCTCACAAATTCATGTTTCTTGCAGATAACAAGCTTCCCTGGGGAAAAGGGCCCTGGAGAGAGAGAGAGAGAGCTATTACTGAGAGTTTACAAAGTGCTAGACCCTATTAACATTTCTCATTCCCTTGGAGCCCATCTCTGACAGCTCCCGGAACTCAGCACTAACTACCCCAGCAGGTGGATGACAGGAGGTGATAGAGGCATCATTGCCTTCCAGAAACAACCCAAATTCAAAATCAAACAGATCTGGGTTCGTCTTATGGCTCTGACACCTACTGGATATGTGGCCCTGGACACTTGGCAACCTTTCAAGTTTCAAATTTCTCACATGTAAAATGAATAAAATGTTACTGACTATTGAGATAAAATGATGTAATACATATAAATATTTGCTAAATCATCAGTGTTCAACTGATTATAACAAGTATTCATTTGAAAAACTTAAAGGCTATCCTGTGTCAGGCACTATGCTGAGATACAGTAGTGAATAAAATACAGAGTATCTTTTGTCTACCAACTGTCCCAGTTGGGTTTGGACTTTTCCATTTTTAGCACAAAAACTCTTCCATCCTAGAAGCCCTTCAATCCTAGGAACACCAGGACAGCCGGTCAACCTACCAAAGCATTCAATCTAGCAGATGTTAGCTAGTTGCCAACAAGGATATGATCGTAGTCTGAAGACAGTTTGCAAGAGTCATCAAAAGGGAAAGCAAAATTATCATCCCTAATCCTGAGTTTAAATGAGCACAAGAAATTCTAGAATTATAAAGGGCTGGTAGGAGAGTCAAACAGGGTGGTAGGAAAACCAGGCGTATGAACAGCTGGCAGGGCCAAGCATGATGCCTTGAAACTCTAGCTTGTCCCTGAGGAAGCCTTCTGGAGGGTGGATGTGACTCCTGCAGACATTGACGAAAGGGGAAGGTGTAAAGGAAGTCAATGATTGGACAGACAAGCACACCACTTGGAGAGGAGTCACAGCACAGGACATATTTGCTCATGATTTCAGTGGACAAAACCTGAAGCATCCAGTCTTGGATAAAGCCTCCACAGTTCCTGTTTAGTAATCAGGGCTCTAGTCATTAACCTCAGCTTCTTCCTCCTTCACCATTGCTCCAATTGCAAGTCCCTCTGCTTTTCCTTCCCTGCCTAGACTCTCCCAATACTGCTCCAAGCTTGCTTTCTCCAGTATGTTCTCCCATGCCTTTCCTCCCAATCAACCTTCCTCCATCCTCTGGAGCCCCCACCTTTCTGAGGGACTCCCATCAGGTTTTATCTGCTTCTTCAGTGTCTCTCATGTCCCTTCCCTTCTCCAAGCCACTGCTGCTGCATTACTTCTGGCTGGTATCATGCTCTGAAATGCCACGCCAGCCTCTAGTCTTCCTCCCTCCAGTTCACTCCTTTCTATTTTGGTTTCCAAAGTTAGCAAAGATAGCATCCTCTCAAGATGCAGAGAGTTCTAAAAGGAAAACCTGATCATGTTCATTCCTTATTTAAAATTATTCAAGTGCCCTTCAGGATGTTCAGAACTCCAAGTCCATGGCCTTTTCCCCCCTGCTAGTTCTGAGTTTCTCAGTGTGCACCATGGAGCACCATTCCTCCATGCTGAAAGTGCTTTATTAAAACAAACAGTTCTTGGTACTGCAAGTTTGGTGCTAACTTTATTTAGTTTATTATTATAGCATTTTTACAATGTTAATATGATGTATATTTATGAATCTCCAGTATAAGGATGTAATTTGCTTTGTTTATCAAGGACAATTGAAACTTCAAACGGTTTTTGCAGTGCTTCTAGCAGGATTAATGTTCCTCAAAATATACTTTTGGGAATGTTGCTCTAACCTCACCTCCTTCATCCCCCTATAGAAGAAGCCTTTACCATAAGAAGCCTTATGGAGCATAAGGTACTTCTGGAACCCATCACACTCTTGAAACCCTCACATCTTTGCATTGACTATTTCCTATTCCTGAAATGTCCTGCTTTAACTCTTCCTGTTCACACATTTATCTTATACCTTCAGGCTCAGTTAAAATACACTTCCCTAGGCTTCCTCCATCTGTTTTAGATGTCCTTCTCTGAATTCCCAAAGTGCCTAGTTCATTCCACTTTACACCAAATTTCCCTGAGTAAAGGACCACTGACTAACATTGGGACCCACAGGGATTGGTCAAGTATCTGCCATAAAATAGATATTTGCTAATTGTTGAATAAATGGGATGGTGAAGATGATAAAGCAGAAATCATTGAACCAAAATTTAATAGGGAAAGATGAGATAAACAGTATAGCAACTGAATGTCTACAAACTCAATAAGAAGAAACAAAGCTGTCTTTCTGGAGTTCTCTTAGTGCAGGAAAATGAACTGCCCAACCTCTGGGGTCTTCCACTTGCCTTTGGAGTCTGTAAAGTTCTGGGAGAATAATACATATCTGTATGAGTTTGATCTCGTCCTTTCAAATGGATTTATTATTCTTTATTTAAATAATGTATGACTCACCCTTCCAGCTGAATACCAATAAGAAAAACAAATCTGTTCTTAGGTTTCCTAATATCTCCAAGCTAGAAGTGCATTCAAATTCAATGAGATTACAAGACCTTACATAAAAATTACTGGAGATTTCTGACCCCTGTCATTTGCATGCTCTGTCTTTTTCATGTTCATTTGGACTTTCTAAATCCTCTTACTGAGATTCTAAATTATCCTTTCTTGGCATGTTTAGTAAAAACATTTGAATCTACAGATAAAATTTGTATTTATAACCATCTTTTTCCCTGGCAGATACATTTTCCTTGTTCTTTTATGTCTTCTTTTTTCACTAATCCACTCTGCCAGAAATTTTGACAGCTGAAATATGTGATTAGTGCCTTTTTATATCTCAATGTATGGACTTAAATTTAGTCACAGCGGTTCTAGTTGAAGTTTTGATTTGTCAAAATATTTTAGTCTTAAATGAAAGCTACCCACACATGCCTTTTATAAAAACAATTCTTGCACACACACACACACACACACACACACACACACACAAAATGATTTACAGTACCCTTGCCTCTTAGTAATTCTGAACAGGTCACCTAGAGTGGCTGAAAATGACAGGTTTGCTTTCATTCTGCTTTGTGGGCTTGGATATACACACTAAAATTTTGTATGTATGTATACCCATACTTAAGACTCAACAAATGAGCTAGCTTTCCCACCTCCTGGAAAGAGCTGTCTCCCAGTTTCCCTTTTCCTATTCACTCTTCAACACTCCAGCGTGGCTTCCACTCCCCCACTTCAAGAGAACACTGTTTCAAATGCATGTTAACCTCTGTGGCATTTCTCAGCATTGGTTGATTGACTTGCAGCAAAACACCAAGGAGTTTGAATTCTGATACAAACAATAAAAAAGAAAATTTTGAAAAAGTGAGACATAGTCTCCAATAGTTAAGCAAGAATTATCTATATGTTAACTCCTTTACCTACATTCTTCAGTTTCTATTGGCCCAGAGCACATAAATTGTCACTCTTTTAAAGAGAAATATTATCACAATACTAGCAAAACCAGAAATTCCCAAATCTAATCTGTCAGAGAGGGAATGCATTATTGCAGCATATTAACCTGAAATTGCTTGTTTTCTAAAACCAGGTTTAGATGTGAAGTTAATACTTATGGAGCTAACATATTTTGAAAGTTTTGATGTCAATATTAATATTAAGTTTTGATGTCAATACTTGATGTCAATATTAAGAAAATATCCTCTTAAACCTAATCTTTAAATATCATACATTTCCCTGAAATAAAAAGCTGTTTTGTTTTGGTCTGGTTTAGTTTTGGTACTAGGGATTTAACCCAGGGGCATTTTGCCAGTGAGCAACAGCCCCAGTGAGCCACATCGCCAGACCATTTTATTTATTTTTATTTTCACACAGGGTCTCACTAAGTTGCTGAGAGCCTTGCTTAGTTGCTGACACTGACCACAAACTTGTGATTCTCCTGTCTCAGCCTCCAGAGCCATTGGAATTATAGGCATGTGCCACCATGTGCAACAGAAAAGCTATGTTCTATATTTTTTAATCAGGTATATTTTTTAATCAGGTCTACCACAGAGCTTGGCACATTTCAGTATTCAAACAGAACTTTATGCTGAATTTGAAGCAGGGAATTCAGGTAATGATTGCATACTTATGAATGGCAGTTATTAATTTCTTACTTCAATATCTATCTGTTAACCTTTCCTATGACTATTTTAAGGGAAGTTGAATTTAAGAAAATAGAATCAACTCAGGTAGAACATCTACAAGAAAAGTCCCTTCAATTAAATAAAAGAGAGCTGAAATGTTCTGCAGAGGTCAGACTATCTTTCTTGTGGCCAGGTCTTGAAACACTGGAAGGGATAACACAGAAACTCAGCCAGGCACAGATGCCAGGGTCACATCTTTAATCTTTCTTTTTCAGATAACTTCACATTTCTGGAGAAAAAATATACAGTGGGGTGCACTTACTTTCTCTCAACTTCTCAAGGTCCTCAAGATTTCCTGGTTTGCTTTCCAACTGTTCACAATGACCATTTCATTTGTCCTTGTTCTCCTCAAGTCCTGACTTTTCTCTACCCTCTGTTATTCCAGTTTTTTGCTGATAAACTAGAACCATCATATGGGAACTTTGTGATGCTCATCAAAAAAATCCACACACTTAGAGAGGCACTCAGATTAGCCTTTCCCTGCTTTCAAAATAGAGGAAATATTTCTTCTAAAAAGGGCCTACTGTCTTATCATCTCCCTTACCTGCCACCTGCCCAGGACTCCATGACTGGAGATCCTCTTCCACACCCCTGCACTGAATCTCTGCCCAAATTCTCTCCTTTCACACTTAAACATGTTTTGATTGTACTTATTTAAAAAAAATAATAATGTCCCTGTACCTCACATTCATCTAAATTTCTCTTCTCTCTCTTCTTAACTCTTAGAAATTGTTTTTGATAGTGTCTATTTTCTATTGACCCTTCAACCTATTTCAGTATGCTTTTGCTACTTCACTCATGAAGATAACTTTCAACAAAGTCAATAAGTTTTGTGACTCATTTTATGGACTTCTTAACAGTATTTGGCAGAATTGGCCTCTCTGACCTTTTTAAAACACATATTTCCTTGAGATCTCTGATCCCAGATTCTCCTGGTTTTCCTCTTAGTTTCCTATGGTTGCCATCTCATTCTCCTGTGATAACTCATCCTCCTCTACCCAGCTTTTCAAGGCAGGTGGGGGTGGGGAGGGCAAGAGGGGGAATCCCTGATTCTCCAGAGTGATTCTCTCTTCCCATTGTGGACTCCATTCCTAGCAAATGTCATCCATTCCTGCCATTTCAATTATTTTCTGTATGACAGTAAAACCAAAATTATGTCTCCAACCCCAGCCTCTCTCTGAACCTCACACTGTCTATCCCTGCCTAATTGAAGTCTACACTTAGGTATCTCACAAGTACCTGAAATTCAAAATGCCAAAACTGAACTTGTGACCTTCACTCTCAAATCTACTCCTCATCAAATGTTTCCTGTATAACCTGTTATATCCTTGAGCTTATCAAAAGAATGTGGGACAGTTAGGAAACAGAATCATTCTTATTCAATAATTAATTTTTTACTCACTCATAACATGTATATACCTAATGATAGAAAGGAGGTTCATGAATTATGTCCTACCCTCTTCAGATAAACACACACATACACACACATGTATACACACACACACACACACACACACATGAACAGAGAGTTCTATTCTGAATAAGTTTCTAACTTCAGACTTGGTAAGGATTGGAGAATGGCATATTTAGTCTACCTTTCTAGTCACTGTGTAGGACATCAAACCTGTACTCTCAGGAAAGACCAACTGGACTACACTTCTTCATCTGATTAGAGAACATGTCTCCTCCCTTCCCTCGGAGGTATCAGCCCTTTTTAAGCTCTACTCACCCCAAAAATCCCAGTGTCCTCCAGCATAGTGGAGTCATTCTCTCTTCCATCCATTTCTCCTGCTAGATGAGGAAAGGATATAAATTTAAATCACAAAATAGGAGGAAATAAAGGAAGATTTCTTCAAATGTTTAAGCTCTGAGAGGAAAATATTCCACTAGTAAAGTTTAATCTTACTGACTTACCCCCTTATCACACTGTGTCAATGCTATTTTAGAAGTTGTTCTCTATTTTCTTAAATAGGAAAGGCATGGAAGTCAAGAAATAATGGTAGTGAAGATAAGTCAATGGTAACACAACTTCCTCAGTAAACAGAATCACCATCCACATAGTCACATATGCCACCACTGTGGGAATTAGCCAAACCTGTTCCTATTTCACTCACTGTGTTAAGCCAATCATCAAAGCCTTACTCAACTTATTACACATTTTCGGAATTCATATACTTCTCACCATTTCTATAGTCACCACCCAAATCTAATCTGCTACCATCTCTCATCTAGAATACTGCAATAGCATCCCCCAAATTAGCTTCATGTCCAGTCCCATGTTCTTGTAAATCACAGTCATACTGCAGCCAGAGTGGTTAGATAACCACTTTCCCCTTATCCTGGAAATCACCCAATACAATAAGAAATAAACCCTCAAAATTGACCTTAATGAAATTCTCAGACATCCAAAAGAAAAACAGAGAAAGCTACCAAGTGTAATCCAGCTAAAACAAGAGTACAATAATCTACCAAAAAAAGAAACCTGTGGATGTGTGTCAGACAAGTTTACCAGGTTTTGTCTAACACATCCCACCAATATAAAATAGATGGCAAATCCTGAAATGCCAAACAAAATTGATCATAAGCTTCATCTTTTCTATTTGCTTCTGTAGACCCACTTTACATCTATTCCAGCCTTTTTACCCTGCCGTCTCCGGGTCTCTATGGACTGCATTATCCATGTAACTGCATAGAATTTCCAATTGGCTTTGAATAATGGGAATCACCTCAGGGAACAATTGAGAAGAAAGAATATATAGTTGAGATATTTATTTCCTAATTCTTTCCCTATTGAGCAATAGGTTGTTAGTCCTTTACCAAAGGATACAGATCCTGTTGGCAGATAGTTGTCTCTCACACTCTCTTCCCATAACATTCCATCTCCTATGCCTATGTCCTTGGAAATCCTGACTTCCTATTGCTGTTAGTCTAATGGTATTTCATCATCTCTTCATGTTTTCCCCTATATATGCCTACAACCTTAAAATCAAACTATTAAATTATCTTTAATTGCTCTATTTAAATGAGCAATTCTTTCTATCAGTTTTATGATTGATGTACATTATTTAGGACGATAGTAAAAGGATAAGTGGACTGAGGACTGGACGCTTTCTGGAACAAGTTTTGCACACAGAATGAGAAAACATGGACATATCATTTTTACAGACAGCAGTCTGCAGGTGAAACTAAGAAGAGACTGAATGATAGTCCATTTTGACAAGCCAAAGGTTTTTGTAGTGACAGAAAGGCAAATAAATTCTAAACAACTCACATACGAATAAATCTCCACCATTTATAATAATGCCCAGGTACTGCTCACATAGGCTTTGTGCAAAGCACTGATTCAAATGTGATTAGTTATCTCAATTAAGAGTGTGTTTTAATAGAAAAAGAGTACAGCATAGAATCATTTTAAAATACTTCAAGAGGAAAGGAACAGGAAAAAAAAATGGTAGACCAAAAACACAATATCAGGAAAAAATATTGCCACCAAATAGATGAAAATCTTGGCCAAGCACATTGCTATGAAATCAAAGTCACTGAGTGAATTAATCAAGGAGTTCAAAGAACTACAAGAACTCAGACAAAAATACATAGTGAGACAACAGAAGGAGATGAAACATAATCTTAAGTGTCTCAGAAAGAAATGAAAAAGAATCGAAAAATGAAATCCACCAGAGAAGCAACAAAAATGAGAAAATACTGCTGAAAACAGAAAAATGGGTATGAAGAAAAGACCTGGGGAAACAAAACAAATTTAAATGAGAGAAATCATAAATTGAGGAGAAGTAAAAAGAGGTATAAACACTAATGTCCTCAAATTTTATATGCAGAATATGAAATATATTATTTAAACTTAGTAAACTAAGGAAGGAATATAAGTTTATTCAAAGGAGGTAACAAACAGATACCTAAGAAAAATAATATCCATGAAAAAACACTGTGAAGGGAGAGGAGGTAATAACAAGAAAGTGTATACTCATTTCATTGTGTTTCATTCTAAAAAGTGAATGAATAAAAACTAAAGAAATACACAATAAGTACATTTGTTTATATGTAATACAAATATATCTACAACATTCTACCTATGTCTAGATTAAAGAATAGATGTATTATTTTAGAAAAAACTATAAAACAGGGCAGGGGGGACAACTAATAGAAACTTGACAAATTGAGAGGCAAACAAAAAAAATTATATGCATATGGAAGAATAGAATATTCAAGAACTGTGGAATAATTACAAAGGTATAACTATGCACAAGCGGAATTACAGAAAGAGAAGAAGAGGAGAGAAGAATATTAATTGCATAGAATTTTCCAAAATTAATATCAGATAATAAACCATACATCCAGAAAGTTCAGAAAACAAATATGAAAAATTCCAAAATAAATCAACAACTAGATATATTATCTTCAAATTGTAGAAATCCAAGTAAAAAAGAAAATCTTAAAAAATAGAAGAAAAATGCCTAACAATAGAGGAAAAGGAATATGAATTAAAACAAACTTTTCATAGATAACATTCAAGCAAGAAATATAATGTTGAAAAGTTTTGAAACAAAGAAAAAAATACATGCCGGGCGCAGGGGGCACACGCCTGCAATCCCAGCACTTGGAAGGCTGAGGCAGGAGGATCGTGAGTTCAAAGCCAGCCTCAGCAACTTAGCGAGGCCCTAAGCGACTCAGTGAGACCCTGTCTCTAAATAAAATACAAAGTAGGGCTGGGGATGTGACTCAGTTGTGGAATGCCCTGGGTTCAATCACCAGTACCAAAAAAAAATAAAAATACACAATGCCAATTTGGCTCTCTATAACAAGAACCCCAGTTACTGGGGATTATAGCTTAATTGATTTCTAGTAATACAGCTCTATTAATATAGCTTAATAAGGATACAGATGGCTATACATTAAAATATTTGTATGTATGCATATGTACATAGAACTAGCCTACATAGACATTCCCTTGCTCTGTCAACTGACAAGACCAAGAGGAAATGACTTTAATTTGTATGATCACACATAGAACCCATATCTTGTTTTACTTTCAATCTTTTGTTTTCGTGTTTTTTATTTACATGTGATAATTGTGTATATTAATAGGATTCAGTGTGATATTTTCAGGCATACACATAGCATGCATTATAGATCTTGTTTATCTTTGTTGCTGGTGTTGTTAGCTTTTTTTCATTTGTTTTTTAGAGAAGAAAAAGTTTATTTTGACTCACATTTTTAGTTCATGCTTGGCTGACTCCATATCTCTGGAACTGAGGTGAGAAAGAACATCATGTCAGAGGGCATGGCAGAGGAAGGCAGCTCAGGACATGAAAAACAAGAAGTAGAGAGAGAGCTCCACTCACCAACAACAAATAAAAACCCCAAAGGCACATGCCCAGCAACCTACTTCCTTCAGTCATACCTACTGTCCTATACCTACTGCCTAGTTAATCCATGTCAGAGAATTAGTGAACTTACTAGGTTATGATTTTTATAATCTAATCATTTCACCTCTGAAAATTCATACATTATCTTACCATGTGAATTTTGGAGAGACACCTCATATCTAAACCATGACATTCTGCCCCTGACCCCCAAAAGCACATGCCCATCTCACAATGCAAAATACATTTAGTCCATCTGCAATAGTTTCCATACTCTCAACAGTTCCAACATTACCCAAAAATCCAAGTCCAAAATCTCATCTGAGATCCAAGGCATGGTGGATGTTTTCTCCTCTGAAGACCAAAAGCAAGTTATAGGCATTCAACGTATAGTGGCACAGAGTAAACGTTTCTGCTCCACAAGGGAGAAACAGAGGCATAGAAAGAAGAGATGAGACCAAAGCAAGCCCAAAATTCCAGATGGTAAACACATCCTGTAGCTTCAAATCTAACATCTGAGACACACAGAATCATGATGTTCTCTTCAAAGAACTTGAGTAGCTCTTTGAATCTTAGAGGTCTCCACTGAAATTTTGGCTTTCTTCTAATATCTTCAAGAGCATCATTCTCTCACAGACAGCCCACAGGTATTCTGACCCTGCTACACTTTGCCTGACCCCCCTTGAAATATAAGTAGAGACCTCCATGACTCCCTAACTCCAATATCCTGCATTGCTGCAGAACCAGAACTGCATGGTTGACACCAAGGTCTGCCAGCATCTGAGTGCCTGCATGGCTGAGCATGGTGAAAAAACTTCCCAGCTCCCCACACCATGCAAGCAGAATTTCAAAGGAAAATTTACTTTTACACCATGGAGCCTGACATGGGCATTGTCTTGACAATAACTGAGGTTCCTTTTCCTATTGTCTCTGTGGAAAGTACTTAACATCTCTTTGGTAGCTATAAAGTCTTTAACAACCACAATTCACTTAGCCCAGGTTTACTCACGTGTTTCTAGCCAAACTCCATGTTTTTCAGATCTTTCCATTTTGCTTTCAATTCCTGGTTATCACAGTAGACTTGGCTAAAATCTGCCAGAAATATCCATGCCACTGCCTAAATGCTCTTCTGCCTTGAAATTTCCTCTCCCAGATAAATTAGTACATCACACTTTAAATTTATCTTCATACATACACAAAAATATCTCATGACAGGAGAAAAATGTAGACAACTTCTTTGCCAAAATATACTATGAATGGTTTCTAGTATAATTTCCACTAAAACCTACCTTCTCTGAAACCTCATGAGCCCAGTCTTTACTGCCCACAGCCCTATCAGCATTCTGTTCTCCAGAGCTCCATCAGAATCACCCATTAAGTAGTGCTTCAACATTCTAAAGATTTTCCAGCTTACATCTTGAAACTTTTCAAGTTTTTTCAAGTTTCAAACTTTTCCACCTCCTACCCAAAACCAGGTTTCTGAATCAAATGGTCAGGTTTCTCACAGCAATGATTCCACTTCTAGTAACAATCTCTGTTTTAGTCAGCTCTTTGTCCACTGCGGCCAAAATACCTGACAAGATCAACTTACAGGAGGAAAACTTTATTTTGACTCATGGTCAGTTGACTCCTTAGCTCTGGGCCCAAGGTAGAGCAGAACATCCTGGTACAAGGATGTGGTAGAGGGACAAAGCTCTGAAGATGTCAACCAGGAAGCAGAAGATTAGAGATTTTGGTTTCTAGTACTACTGAAAAAAAGAAAAAGGAATTAGGGCTTGTTAGAGAAATTACTGACTCTGGAATTTGATGATGATATGTATAGAATGAGCCTGGAACACCTTACAAACTTGTAAAGTAAGAAAATAGGAATGCTAAAAATATGTAGAAGAAGGAGGAGAAGGATGAAAAAGGAAGAGGAGGAGGGGGGTGAAGAAGGGGAGAAGAAGAAGGAGGAGGAGACAAAGAAAGAAATCACCATATTGGGTAGAAATAAGGCAAAGGCACACAGGTCCCAAATGGAAGATCTTCCCAAAACCAAAACTGGAACAACTGAGCAATAAAATAAATAAGAAAATGTTGGATTATAATCCAGAGTGTAAAATGAATATTTTTGAGCCCCTGCTGACATAAAGTCATGACTGACTACATGAATAAGTTTTGTAGAAGAGATAAATCCCCAGTGCGAACTCCAAATAAATTATGGGGAACCTCTGCTCTCAAGGAGGTGGAGTATAGCTCTTTTTTCATTAAGGGCAGGGTTCATATACAGGCTTCCTTATAAAGAGTAGGGAAAATCAAAAGTAATTTTACAATGGTAATGTCATGAAAATGCTCTTCCTCCCGGGAAGACATAAATTCACTCTACTTATGAAGAAAATTTCAGATAAACTCCAATTGAATGACTTTCTATGAAACCTAACAAAAAACCTAACACAATATATAAACACAAAAAGATGAAGCCATCAAAACTAGAAAGTATGAGAAACTTACAATAAAGAAAAGCCTACCCAGGGTAGAACACACCTATAATCTTTGCAGCTCAGGAGGCTGAGGCAGGAGGATCACAAATTCAAGGTCAGCCTTAGTAACTTAGCAAGGCCCTAAGCAACTTAGTGAGACACTGTCTCAAAGTAAAAAATAAAAAGGGCTAGGAATGTGGCTCAGTGGCAAATTGCCCTTGGGTTAAATCCCCAGTACCCCCTCTGCCCCTGTCCAAAAAGAATGCCTAAGAAGTCATGATGACTTTGGTGTCCTAGATGGGATTCTGGAATAGGAAGGAAACATTAGGTAAAAACTGAAAAAGTATGAATAAAGTACAACAATAAGGTATCATTTTCAGTTTGTCAATTGTGACAAATGTACTACACTAATATTAAATAATATTAATAGAAGAAAATTTATATATGTTATATGGGAATTGCCTGTACTATATTCATTATTTTCCTGTAAATCTAAAATGGTTTTAAATTAAAAGTTTATATATACATAAACATAAACACACACATGTACATTTGACATATACATGTTATATATATTTCATTTATATACACATTATGTATTTATGTATATTTATATATTTCATTTTATATTATTACATTATATATTATATTATTACATTATACATATTATTACATTTTATATTATTACATTATATATATTTTTATATATATATTCTATATGTGTATATAAAATATAACAGAACAAACTCACAAATTCTCTCAAAACCAAAACCAAATGTGGGCTATATGAAAGAAATGCTCATGCAGTTAAATAAATTTAACTTTGAAGATTGAAAATGAAAGTATGACAAAGAATTATCTAGCACATCCAATTTTAAAAACAACAATTTAAAAAAGTATGAAAATCAGTGATTGGTCCTAAACATAATAGCTAACCACGCTGACTACAGAGACAAAGGTAACAATATAATGTACTGCTGTATTAATGATGACATTTACAATATACTATAAAGATGTCAATGCTGTGAATATCTTTTTATTAAGTATAACACTGAAATTCCAATCATTTATCTCGCTGTTCTTATTTCTATCATTTCTAGCATTTCTTCACTATGTCTTTTGAGGACTGAAGTTTTTGATTAGTATACTTTGATTTTGTTTGCTATTTTTTTCTCCTGTATTTCTCTTGATTTTTTTACTCACCTTTCTTTCCCTAACAGACAAATTCTATTATTCACACTTTCACTCTTAATTTAACCCTTTACTAGTATTTTCTCACATCCACCCTCTTAATTATTACATCCTACATCTCCTTTGCATATTCTCTCTTCATCTTTTTGAAATAGCAAACTCTTTTGGGAACATAATGTCTCTACTGTTGGCAATTGCTTACCATACCATTTCTGTTTATAGTGCCAATTAACATTGTAGAGGCCAAAATAGGAACTAAGTATATAGTTTAATGCTGAATATTGATTGCATTGGTTGTGTTATTATTTGTCTCCCCCTAAATCGTGAGGTACTAGAAAACTTCAGGAACACTATAAATTCATAGGATAGAAGCTCTGCCACCTCAGATTTTTAATTGATAAATGGGTAGACATACAACAACATGAAAAGGCCAGGGAACAAACCATCCCATACAAATCAAAATACCTCATTAACAGAATGATAACACAGTGGAGGAAATGTCCCAGAAGGAATTTAGAGAGTTCATAGTTGAACTGATCTTCAAGGTAAAAGTGAAATCAGAGAGAAATTCCAAGTAATGAAACATCACTTCAATAAGGAGATAGAAATCCTGAAGAAGAATTCATTCAAAAATCTCTAAATAAAGGAATCAATGAACCAAATTAAAAACTCAACATAAAGCATCACCAGCAGAATAGACCACTTGGAAGACAGAGTTTCAGCCAAAGACAAAATATGTAATCTGGAAAATAAAGGTTACCATGGAGAAAAGAGAGTACAAATTTCAGGAAATAGAGACTAATATGAAAAAACAAAATTTAAGATTTATCAGGATAGATGAAGGCTCAGGGATTCAAACCAAAGCAAGGTACAATCCTTTCATTGAAATAATATCAGAAAATGTCCCAAACCGTATGAATGAAACAGAAAATCAAATACAGGAGTCTTACAGGGCTCCAAATATACAACATTGAAACAGACCTACTCTAAGTCATACATTATGAAGGTATCTGACATACAGAAAAAGGATAAAATTTTAAAGGCTACTAGAGAAAAATGACAGATTACATTTAGAGGGAAACCAATTCAGATCTGAGCTGATTTCTCAGTCCATACCCTAAAAGACAAGAGGTCTTGCAATGATATATACCAAGCCCTGAAAGAAAATAGATGCCAGGAAGAAGAATTCATTCATGACTAGAAAGTTCCATACTACAAAACATACTCAATAAAATATTTCATCAAGAATAAATAAAATTGAAAACTAGCAAAGGGACAAACTATGCTAGAATAGTCAATCAAAGGAGAAAAGAATTCGAATTAAAAATCAGAAATAAATCAAAATGACAGGGAATAAAAATTACTTCTCAATATAGCTTTGAATGTAGATGGCCTTAGTTCATCAATAAAAGACATAAAAAACAAGACTCATAATATGCTGTCTCCAAGAGACTCACTCATAGGCAAACACATCCATAGACTGAGGGTAAAAGATGGAAAAAAAAGTATCATTCACATGGATCTTATAAACAGGCAGGAGTTTCTATCCTCATATCAGATAAAGTAGACTTAAAGCCAAAGTTAATCAGATAGGACCAGGAAGGTCATTTCATAGTACTTAAGGGAATTATACAACAACAAGAAATAATGGTCATAAATATTTATGCCCCTAAAACTGGTGCATCTATACACATCAAACAAACCCTTCACAATTTTAAGAACCAAATAGACCACAACACAATAATACTGGGTGACATTAACATGACTCTCACCACTGGATAGATCATCCAAACAAAAACTAAGCAAAGAAATTATAGAACTAAAACATACAATTACTGTCTTTAACTTAACAGACATATTTAGAATACTTCATCCATCAATGACTGAATACCCTATACAAATTCTTCTCAGCAGTACAGGGGTCATTTTCTAAAACTGACCACATCTTAGGCCACAAAGCAACTCTCAGCAAATACAAAAAAAATAAAGATAATACCTTGCATTCTGTCAGATCATAATGTAATAAAATTAGAAATCAATGATATAATAAAATAGAAGCTACTCTAACACTGGAGACTACATAATATGCTACTGAATGATCCATGGACAGCAGAATAAATTAGGGGTCAAATAAAAAATACTTAGAGGTAATGAGAATATTAACACAACATATCAAAATCTCTGGGACTCTATGAAGGTGTTTCTAAGAGGAAAGTCATAGCACTAAGCTCATTCCTTCAAAGAATAAAAAATAAATAACCCAAATAAAAAGAATATAAAAATAAATAACCCAATACTACATCTCAAGGCCCTATAAAATGAAGAACAAATGAACACTAAAAGCAGTAGAGCATAGGAAATAATTAAAATCAGAGCCAACATCAATGAACTTGAAACAAAAAAAATTTTAAAAAATCAATAAAACAAAAAGCTGATTCTTTGAAAAAAATCAATAAAATTGATATATGCTTAACAATGCTAACCAAGAAAAGGAGGGAAAAAATTCAAACTTCTAAAATCTGTGATAAAAGCAGAAAGATCATCATCAACACCACTGAAATAGGATAATCAGAAACTATTTTGAAAACTTAAACTCCAATAAAATAGAAAATCTTGAAGATATCAACAAATTTATAGAGACATATGACCTACCCAAATTGAAACAGGAGGACATAGGAAATTTAAACAGATCAATTTCAAGCAATGAAGTTGAAGATGCCACTAAAATTACCAAAAAAGAAAAGCCCAGAATCAGATTGGTTCTCATCCAAGTTCACCCAGACCTTCAAAGAAGAACTAACACCAGTCCTCCTAAAATTATTCCATGAACTAGAAAAGGAGGGAACCCATCCAAACTCATTCTGTGAAGCTAACATCACCCTGATGCCAAAACCAAACAAAGACACATCAGGGAAAGAAAACTTCAGACCAATATCCCTGGGTGAACATAGGTGCAAAATTTCTTAATAAAATACTGGCAGCTCACATAGAATAACATAGTAAAAAGATAATGCACCATGATCAAGTGGGTTTTATTCCAGGGATGGTAGGTTGGTTCAACATATGATATCAATAAATGTAATTCAACACACGAATAAGATTAAAGACAAGAATCACATGATTATCTCAATAGATGCAGAAAAAGCATTTGACAAAATGCAGCATCTGTTCATGATCAAAACACTACAAAAACTCGGGATAGTAGGAACTTCCCTCAACATTGTAAAAGCTATATATGCCAAACCCACAACCAACATCATTCTAAGTGGAGAAAAACCAAAAGCATTCCCTCTAAAAACTGGAACAAGACAGGGATGCCCTCTTTCACCACTTTTATTCAACATAGTCCTTGAAATTCTGGCCAGAGCAATTAGGCAAAAGAAAGAAATTAAAGGGATACAAATAGCAAAAGAAGACCTCATTATTCCTATTTGCCAATAACATGATCCTATAATTAGAAGACCCAAAAACTATACCAGAAAACTTATAAAACTCATAAATGAATTCAGCAAAGTAGTAGGATATAAAATTAATACCCATAAATCAATTGCATTCCTATACACCAATGATGAATCCTGAAAAGAAATTAGGAAAACTATCCCATTCAAAATAGCATCAAAAAAGAAAAAAACCTGGGAATCAATTTTTTAAAAGAATTGAAAGACCTCTACAATGAAAACTACAAAACACTAAAGCAAGAAGATGGAAAGATCTCCCATGTTCTTGGATAGGCAGAATTAATATTATCAAAATGGCCATACTAACAAAAATGCTATGCAGATTTAATTGAATTCCTATCAAAATTCCAAAGATGGTCTTCATAGAAATAGAAAAAGCAATCATGAAATTTATTTGGAAAAATTAGAGGCCCGGAACAGGCAAAGCAATCCCTAGTGAGAAAAGTGAAGCAGGAAGCATCACAATACGAGACCTTACATGATACTATGGAGCTATAGTAACAAAAATGGCATGGTATTGGTACCAAAACAGATGGAAGACCAATGTTACAGAATCGAAGACACAGAGACAAACCCTACATAATACAGTTATCTCATACTAGACAAAGGCACCAAAAACATGCATTGGAGAAAAGATAGGCCTCTTCAACAAATTGTGCTGAGAAAACTGGAAATACTTATGTAGGAGAATGAAATTTAACCCCTGTCCCTTACCCTGCAGAAAACTCAACTAAAAGTGAATCTAAGGCTTAGCCATTAGACCAGAAACCCTACACCTGTTAGAAAAAAAATGTAGGGCCCACTCTCCATCATGTTGGCTTGTGAACTAACTTCCTCAGTAAGACTCCTAACGTGCAAGAAGTAAAATCAAGAATCAATAGACGGGATGGAATCAAAGTAAAAACCTTCCTCATAGCAAAGGAAACAATCAAGAGGGCAAAGAGAGAGCCTACAGAATGGGAGAAAATCTTTGCTACCTGCACCTAAGATAGACATCAATCTCTAGGATGTAAAGAACTCGAAAACTTTAGCACCCAAACCAAGTATGAATGGGCAAAGGAACTGAAGTGATACTTCACAGAAGAAGAAATACAATCAATCAACAAATACATGAAAAAATGTTCAACATCTCTAGCAATTGGAGAAATGCAACTTAAAGTACACTGAGATGCCATCTCACTCCAGTCAGAATGCCAACAATAAACATTGGTGAGTATGTGGGGAAAAGAGAACACTCATACATTGCTAGTGTGATGGCAATTTTCCCAATCACTTTGGAAAACAATATGGAAATTCCTCTGAAAACTTGGAATAAAAGCACCACTTGACCTGGTTATCCCACTTCTTGGTATATACCCAAAGGACTTAAAATCAGCATACTACAGTGATGCAACCATGTCAATGTTTATAGCAGCTCAATTCACAGTAGCTGAGCTGTAGAACCAACCTAGGTACCCTTCAAAGATGAATGGATAAAGAAAATATGATATAAATACACAATATTACTCAGTCATAAAAAAAAAAAAGAATGACTTCATGATTTTTCCAGTGAATAGGTGGATCTGGAGATTGTCATGCTAAGTGAAATAAGCCAATCCCCCAAAACCAAAGGTCAAATGTTGTCTCTGATATGTGGATGCTAACACAATAAGGGGAAGGGGGGGAAAAACAGACATTCAGTGGATTAGACAAAGGGGAATCAAGGGAAGGGAAGGGGACAGGAATAGGAATGACAGTGGAATGAATTGGACATAACTTTCCTATGTACATATATGAATACATCACAGTGAATTTTCACATCATGTACAATCACAGGACTGGGATCCGAATTAGAATAAAATGTACTCCATATTTGTTTAAGTATATTGTCATGTATAACTAAAAAGAACAAATGCAAAAAAAGTTATGGTTACTCACTGACATGTATTATTTATCCATGTGGGTATTTTACTTAATATAAATTCATTTTAAGACTAAACTTGATGAATTATTTTTCTAAAATTTCATGTTTCAAAATAACACAAAAGAGAAATAAACTCTAAACAGCAATTATTTTAAATAAAATAATTTTCAAAGGCTTCTCTTCAACAAAAAGTATCAGTCCTGGACAACTCCACAGGGAATTGATAGCTTGTCTTAATTTTTTAACCCCCAATAGGTCATAGGTACTGTGCCATACCAAAATAAAACACAAAAGAACAGAACAGACCGATCTCATTTATCAATGTTGACATAAAAATTCTAAATAAAATAAAAGAAACTGATGAACAATTTCTTAACATGATTGTACTGAGTGGAAAAAAACTAGAAGCATCTTTCTAAGATTAGCAAAACAATGAATCTATCAGCTCTCACTACCCTTACTTATAATTCTTTCAGGAAACTAGCTAAAAGAAATCTGAGTAAAACATAAAAAGGAAGTAAAAATTTGAGCAGAAAGAGGAAAAATAATTATTTACAGAGGAATTCTTAGAATTCAACAGAAACAAATGAAAATAACAAACAATAAAAGGGTACAAAATCAATACAGGAAAACAATGGCCTTGATATGCAAATAAAAATCAGAAATGTAATGGGAAAAAAATGCCATTTACAGAGGTAATTTTGAAAAAATACCCAGGAACAAACAGGAAAAATATAAAACCTGTATGTAAGTTTCATACGTAGTATTACTACATAATACCTGTATGTAGCAACATTTAAATGTTTCTGAAAAACTCAAAAAGACTAGAGTAAGTGGAAAACAATCCTGGTTCTTCAACCTCAAAGCTTCATGAATTAATTTATAAACTTAAAATGACTCTAATAAATTAAAAACAAGTAGTACAGCGGAGAAAGGATCGTCTTTTCAATAAACAGACCTGGGAAAGCAATAAATCTTCCCTTTTACTTTGTACCATGTGCAAAAATAAATTCTAGATGGATTGTAAATGTAAATGTGAAAGAGAAAACTGCCAATTTCTTAAATGAAAAACATAGGTGAGCAATTTGTTACATTTGGGATAGAAGGCAAAAATTTCTGAAATGTCCACAAACTATGCTCTCCAAAAAGTAAAACTTTGTTAAATTTAATAGTTCAGATTTAAAATTTATCTATAAACATACACCATTAAAATACTGATAAAAGGCAAACTGTAGAATGCAAGACATTTATTTGTAACAGATATACACGCATAGATTCAAGCACATTCAAAAAAGTGTTCAGATGCAGATTAGATAAAGCACTACTATCAGTAAGAAAAAAAGGAGATAACCTACTAGAGGACAGGTAAATATTTTAAGCAAGCAGTTCATAATAGTTATTTCCAAATGACCAATAAATGTGAGATGATGTTCAGTTTCATCACATAAACACAAATTTAAACAATATTGCATTATCACCATCTTATAGTCTGGAGATAAGATGTTCTCCAAAAGCTACTATGATAATATAGGAATACTGACAGGTAAATGATTGGATTAGGAGAACTCTAACCTAATCAGTCTATCCTAGTTTGGTGGAATGACTGGGTGGTAGCCTGGGAAGGTAGGGCGTGATTGAAGGAGGTGGGTCTCTTGGGCCATGTCCCGGAATGGCACATCTTCCTGCAGCCCCCCACCCCTCTCTCTCTACTTCCTGACTCCCAGGAGCTGAGCAGCTACCCTCCCCATGCCCTTCCACCATGATATTCTGCCCTACCTTGGGCCTGGGCCAAAGGAGTCAGCCAATAAGGTACCTCTGAAACATGAGCCCAAATAAACTTTTCCTCCTGAAAGTTGTTCCTCTCAAGTATGTTGGTGACAGCAACAAAAAGCTAACACACCGCACATCTGCCATCATAGCTAAAATCCCAAAACAAACAAACAGAAAACAGGCAATACAAATGTTTAGTGAGGGTGTGGAGCTCATCCGATGCTGGTGGGAATGTACACCAGCAAAACAACTCCAAAGGCTGGCGGCATCTACTGGCCTGATCACATGTGCACACTCTCTGACTCAGCAGCTCTCCTTCCAGATGAACACCACACAAAGATAGCACATATTGCCCAAAGGCCAAGTACAGGGATACTCATGGGGACCCTATTCAGAAGAGCCAAAGATCAGTAACAACCCAATGCCCATCATTAGAAGAATGGATATGTAATGGATGGTATATTCACACAATGTACTATGATTCGGCAATGAGAATAAACAACCTACAGGTATCTGCAACAACGTGAATGAAATTTATGATTTTTTTTTAGTCAAAAAGTAAAAAGCCAAATGCAAGAGAGTATCTCATGTAGAATATCGACCTCTGAAAGAAGTCACAGCTAATCTGGTGCTAGAGCAGGATAACAGTCAATCACACTCTGAGGAGACAGGGACCACAAGGGGCTTTCCATAGAGCTGGTGACTTTCTGTTTCTTGACCTGGGTGAGGATATCATGCTATATTTATTTTGTGAAAATTCATCAAGCAGTATAATTGATATGTGTATGCCTCTGTAGGTAATTATACTTCAAAAACAAAGTTTACTAATGCAAAATTTTAGAACATAAGAAAAACTTTTCACAGAAAAATTAAAATTAATAACTGGGAGATAATGAAATTTGAAGAATAATTCAAAGGAACCAGTCTTTTATTAAATCATATTTGATAGGCATAATGGTTTAAACTGGTCGTTGTCTGTTTCCCCATCAAGATCCGCTATCTGCCTATGTCTACCCAGCTTTATTTTCCTAGGAGATTGAAACTCTCTGCATTTATCAGAGATGCCTAGGATTAGGTTTGACAATGCAGGCATCAGCCAGAGCAGGGTGGGAAAGAGGAGTAAGAGGTCAGGTGTATATTCCCAAGGTTCATGCTGTGCTGAGGCTGTGATTTTGCAAGTGGTTGCATTCATCTATGGAGCTATGTCCAGCTTCTTCCCTGGCTGCAGGCTCTCTGGTTTATGGCAATGTGGGTCCTTCTCATGTCCCTTCAGGGATACACGTATCAAAGTCTTCCCACTGTTGCTACTGCCTGGGTGCTTCACTCCCCCACTTGCTGATTCCCTTAACTTTGCTCAGTCCTGTGTGTATACTACATTAAGTCCTCTTCAAACAACTCTTGGACATTACTATTTCCCACACTGAAGCCTGACTGATACCAACTATTAATATGAATAGAATTATAGCTCTCATAAATAGAACATTGGAACAGATAAGAAAATTCAAAAACTTTTATAGAAATTTAGTATGTTATAAATATGGCAAGTGCATCAGGGAAGTTACCAAATGCTATTTAAGTTTTTCCATCTTTAAAATATCATTCTAAGAAAAAGCTCCAAGATACGTCCATTCCTGCTGTAAAATTATACCAATCTAAAATACAATGGAACAGTCTGCTCTTTCCTGAAATCAGGTGGAGATAGGTGTTTCAATCTAGACCAGGGATATGTTACATAATCACATTGCAGTCTCAGAAGCATGGCTGGGTCTTCACAACAAATACAGAAGTCAAATCCTGGATTGTCTGTTTGGAACTATGCAGTTAATGTTTTTCACCCTTCTAGTGAGATTGTCAAGCAGCTTAAAAAAAACCACTTGTTGAAAATCTCAGAGTGGAATAATGATCAAACTCTTAGTCCCAAGGCAGTCCTCTCTCAAGAAAACCCAAGAACCCAGGTCATGGAAGACTTTGCTACTGGGTGACTTGACTGTGAGAAGTCAGTCTCTTCCCCACCCTCAGGAAGAGACCAAAGGGGAGAGGAGACGCTTGCTCATACTGATTCTGTGTTGTTCTGTCATCAACCAAGAGTGGCCTCAGCAGATAACTGATCCTGTCACCTAATCACTGTCAGAAAGTATGGCTTAATAACACCCACTCCAAAACTTTAATAATCATTTTGGCAGGTCTCCAAAGCATAATTGGCTTACACTTAACAACTTTGGATCATAGGTCAATTCATTTAGTTCGCTGGGTATACCTTCTATAACCAGTTTATCTTGGAGATGTACTAGGAAATGTCTTTGATTCCTGTCAGGCATTCTGTTGTTACGTTGATATTTTTATGCTCTCATGAATGATCGGAAATGCCTGCTGTGACTATTTTTTTCAATATAAAATTATTATGACCATGTTATATAAATTTTATACCAAACTCTACTCTCTGGCATAGAATTTTGGGAACTCGAGTGCCCTTATATTAATTTATTTGACTAAACCTGACAGAAAAAAAAATGCATTAGAATCACATAGCTTGTCAAATATGCTCCCCAATTTAGATAGCAATTAGAGGTTAAGAACAGACCTGACCTTAATTGACTTTCTTTTTTCCAGGTTTTTGCCAGAGAAGATATTTTCAAATTACTGGATATTCAATATCTTAGAATTGTTTCACAGGAAATGAAACTAAAAGGATTTCAGTTACCCACATTATGAATCACATAACCTGTTTCCTATTGCCCTGTGAACAGCATCAACACGTCTCACTGTGGGTTAATATGTCTATTCCATCCTCAGCTGGGCTCCTCTTTCTTTCAGCCATACCAGCTTCTTCATTATTTCTCCAACACACCCAGGTTGTTTCCTCTCCTGAGATCTTACAACATTGCTGTTCTCCACACCTGTAAACCTTTCCTCTGAGTCTTGTCATGCCTAGCTCCCCTGCGTCATTTAAATGTGCCTGCAGTACAATCTTTCAAGAGGCTGCTCCCTCCCCACCACGTGTTCCTCTGCACTGTCTCCTTAACACCCACCACTTTTTGAACAGAGTTCAGAGGCTTGCTCATCACCTCTTTCAAAACAGGCTGTCGTCTCAGACACATTACCTGCCTTGTCCACCAGTCTGTCTCCAGGATAGAACAGATTCCAGCACACAGCAAATCCTCAATATATATTTTATATATTTCTTAATTGAAAAAATAAATGATGTTAGATTATCAGAGTAGTGAACTATTTTGGAGGATAAGTATCCATTAGATCTCGCAGTTTGGAAACAGTTTGGAAAATTGAATACATTTTATCTCACCTTAGTCCAAAAAAAGATTTATAGGAGATATTTGTCCTAGGGATTTACACACAAGACCAACTAGCAACTTTTGTACTTTCATCTGGGATCATATGTATTTTACAACCAATCTTATTTCTGTTCTGGGCTGCCAAGAAACTCGGGGCCAAATCTGAGACCCAGCTCCAAAAACCAGACAGAAATTTATGGTGCACATTTGGAGTCCTGCATTCCCCCATTGAATCATTACATAGTATTTATTTATCCATTTTTTTATTGGTTTATTTGTTTTTTTGTTCGTCGTTGTTTATTTGTTTGTACTGGGGTTTGGAGCCAGGGCTGTTTTATCACTGAGCTATATCCCAGCCCTTTTTATTTTTATTTTGAAACAGAGTCTCATTAAGTTTCTGGAGGACTCAGTTGCAGATGCTGGCTTCAGACTTCTGGTCCTCCTGCTTCAGCCTCCCAGGTAACTGGGATTACAGGTATGCACCACCATACCCACCTCTTTATTTGTTCTACTTTTATCATGTTGTACTGTATGCTTTTCTGTAAGTCATCTCAAATCCTTTGTGAATTGACATAAATCAGAAAAATTAACTACATAAAATATATATGTCTGTTTAATACTTGTGGCAAGTATTAAATGGCTCAGGATCCCTTCTCTGTGAATCCACCAGTGTTTGTCCCCAACTCAGAACTAAGGCAAGCTCTTAAAATTCTTTGGCTACAATTCAGTATTTGACACAAATGCTATCATATGGTATGTTCTATTTATTTCATAACATAAATCCTATAAGATTTTAAGTCCTTATGCATTTATATATGTTCTCCACAGCACCCGAATATATATGCCATATAATAGACCCTCAATAGAGTTTTATTAAATTAATAGATAAATAAATGACTAAATTCACATGGCTCAATAAAAGGGTAAAACAGTGCTTAAATGTCTAGACAAAACCAAAAATGAATCAATCCTTCTAGTATTCTGTAGTTTCACCTATCAAATGAATGGAAAATTAGGAATTTCTTTTTTCGTCCTGTAAGGGGCAATTTTTTGTTTTTGTTTTTCTTTTTTTTTTCTTTTTTTTCTTTTTTTTTTTTGCAAGAACAAAGAAAGTACTGATGATGTTCAACTACATAAATATTAAGAGACAGTCTATGCTGTGCTTTCAGGATGCAGAATTTTACCAGGCACAGATTCGTCAACTGTGCGAAGCTTTTGTATTGATTCTAAAGTGCTTTTTGGATGAACTTTGAAAGCCATTTGCTGAGTGTGGGATTTTGTAGGCTTGAGGTTGTCAATAAATGTGTTTTGCTGCAATTAATAACTATATGCTCTTGCACCTGTGGAGAAGATGAAGCGTCTTTCTAATTTCATGTTCAGCAATAAACATGAGCAACTGTCTGCATGATTCCTCTTTTGATTCCAGCTGCCAACAGTTTGGAATGCTTTGAGTCCAGCTACCTCTTCATTCCCTCATTAGCTGGTGGCCCAATTTATTTTTCTGCCTAAATGGGTACAGAAGTCATTTTGTTTAGCTCATTCGGATCTGTTGAGAAAGATACCAGCAAATCAACACCTGTCACTTTTCAGTAAATCCTAAGAGGAAGTGGGCTTTGTAGCAGATTTGCCTTGGCAGGGAACAAAATGCTCAAGGATTGCAATAAATGACTGGATTCTATGAAACTGCCATCTCCTACTTTAAAGTGGGGAATGTGCATCAGTCTATTATGGATGTAATTAATCCAAATCACTTATAAGACAATAAAATTTAATGATGGGTTCCTATTAAATAAGAACCCGCCAATTATTGTTAATAGGCTTTTCCTTGATCATGGCTAGTGAGTCAAAATTGTTGAAGGCTATTTCTCCAACAGTTAATTTTTTTTTTAATGAAATCACTCTATTTTTAGTTAAGTGGCTTTGGGTTAGCATTGCGTTGTAGTGAACCAAATACTTTCTAACCTCACTGTAGCTACTATATTTTGGAAAATATTTAAAGTTCTAAATATATGGATGGTTTTTGTATAATTGGCATTTAGATACCTTCTATCTCTATTATCTGTGAAGAGAAGTACTTCCCTCTTATCTGAGCAGCTGAAGATCTGTTTCTATATTGATCTTTAGATATCTCTATGTTTGAAAGTGCAAACGTGGCAAAATATTTCAAAGTTCATTCTGATTTTATCAAATCCTATAGTAGGTCAATTGTTCTTTAATCCCTTGAATGTGTATTAACAAGAACATTATGGATCTAATGACCCTTGTGTCTACAAAGGGTTAAGTTGTGGTCAGAAATTAGTAATTGATTTTGTAAAACTACCTTTAAGATTTAATACTTATTGAGGTTTTGCTATGTGCCAGGTACTTTTCTAGAGCAGGCTACATGAATTATCTTATTTATCTACAATACAGTTCTATAAACTAGCTATGACTTCCCCCAACCTTATCACTGAGGAAACTGAAGCTGAAAAGTTTGGATAGCTTGACAAAAGTTATGTGGCAAGTCATTATTAAGAGATCAACTTTAAACTCAAGAAATCTGGATTTTAAATATTATATTGCAGTCCTCTCACTTGACACCAAGGTAAAAGAAATAATAATACATAACGCAGACACTCATTTCTTGAAGTCACATCACGTTCTTACTGTTACAAAGAACTGTGATTGATGCCAAAAATTCCTATATGTGTGCATGCTGTGTATAGGTGCCTCTTTAGAAGAATATGTCCAAAGTGATTTTTAGAGCCATGGGTATAGTCTGTTACCTAGATCTAGGTATGCAACTGTATCAGAAATGCCTACCTATCTTCTAAACCTCATCCAAATAGTTATTTCCAGTAATGATTCTGCTTTGCCTTTCAGTCAGTCAAAATTACTATCATCATAGTCCTTGACCCCTGTTGACTTTAAAGTATCACCTAGCCTCTGAAAGCAAAATATTACTTTGTGCTATGGAGGAACTAAATGTGTCTTCAATGAAGAAAGTGTTGTTCATACACTGCTGATGAGATTTACACTGTGAAAGATGTTCACAGCAAGGATAGTGAGCATGCAAGGACCACTTCAGACTCTTGCATTGGTTGTTATTTGCAAATTGTCCATTTGGAGTTACAGGTGCATGACTAATAATTGAATATGGCTGGGAATTCCCTGCTACTCCTCCAACTGAGAGGTAGAGTAATTCCTCTCTCCTTGAATTGTTTTTTTTTTTTTTTTTTATGTTTTTGGTTGTCCATGGACCTTTATTTTCTTTATATGCAGTGCTGAGAATTGAACCCAGTGCCTCAAAGTGCTCTACCATTGAGCTACAACTCTAGCCCTTCTCCTTGAATCTTGACTGTCATTAGTGATGGATGTATCTAACCAACAGAATGCAGAGGAGAGTGACATTCTGAGAGTTCTAAGATTGCACAGTAAAAAGACTTTCACTCCCATGGGGGCTCTTGAAATGCTCACTCTAGAAGAACCCAGCTGCCATGTCTCGGCCTTGAGGCTGACATATTAGAGAGGAGAAGTGAAGGCACTCTGGTTATCACCATGGCTGGGCCCAGGCTTCCACCCACCCGTTTCCCAACAGCACAACAATCTGAGTGAAGAACCTTGGATTTTCCAGACCAGCCAAACTACCAGGTTAGTACCACAGAATGACCTCAGCCAGCGCCACAAGAGAAGAAGAATCAAACTGGCAGATCTGGTCCAAATTTCTAATCTACATAATTATGAGATAGAATTAAGTAGTTATTTTAAGCTAATAAGTACTGTGATACTTTGTTATGCAATCATGCCAACCACAACAGAGTATGGTGTATGGTTCTGTTGCAAGGAAATCAAACCTGACATTCTAATCCTATCATCACCAAACACAAAGACAAAATGCCCAAGGAGGTCACTTCATATTTATAGCCAGATTCCACTTCCATGTTTGGATGTGCCTAAATAACCATGTAACTGGACCCTCAGAATATATCTCCAGCACATTCAAGAATGAGCCCATAGAAGCTGGCTACTGTCCTGTTTGATCTCTCTATCCTCTGGGTCCAACAAAAGACTTTCAGATTTTGAATGTAATTCATATTTTCATTAACATCCTCACTAGGATCCAAATTCAGGTCACATAGTCAATGTGCAGAGCATCCATCTCTTCCTTCTGTTTATGCATCCTTCCCACACTCCTCCCTCAACTCTTTTAATCTCATCCCTGCACTTGTTTACTCTTTCTTGTTCTGCTGTATCTCCCTCCCAGACTCACTGCTTCTCCACACTCCTCCCCTCACTTCGTGTGGCCTCAGGCAGTCACTTCACCTCTCTGAGATCTACAGAATAGGGATGCTGTAAGCATTAAATGAGAACACGTACTTAAAATATCGGCATATTATGGGATAGGGTAAGTGCTAAACACATATTCACCTTTATTTTTTGTTATTATCCTTTAGCCTAAAGCAGTAAACTCAAACCAATAAGCACCATGTGACGACCAGCTAAAACACGCCATCACACATTCCCATCCAAATCCATATTCCTTTGGAGTTCATTCAATACCACATCTGCCATAACCAAAGCCTTCCAATAAAAGTAACCACAATGCCCAGAAATCCACAGCAAATCCTGAACATGGTATAATGTCCAGCCCCATTATGCATAGAGACTCTTACCAAAGTCACTAAAGCCATTCCTGTAATCCAAATTTGTGCCAATGAAATTACTCTTATAACATTATGATTTTGTTTCATGACATATTATTTTTGATGGACATTCAAAGTTAATTTTATTTTACAGAATATTGAAACATTTCATTTTATTCCAAGTAATATAATATAATGTTAAGAAAGTTCTCATATATTCAACCAAGAGTAATAATAATTTATAGTTTTATAGCTCTAGAATGCTTTTTTATATAATTGATCTCTAAATATTTCATTATTACATCAACTTCACTTTTATATTGATAGGAAGTCCATGATAACTATTAGGATTTCCTTTTTTACAGTTCATGTAAATGAAATGTAAAAAGATAGATATTTAATAAGATACATACATACTGATAAACAATCTCTTGTCTTTAAACCTAAATATACAATTGTCTCCTAGACATCTCCATTAGGATATCAATAATAATAGCAATAAATGGTGATGATGATAAATGCCTAGCACTTACTCTGTACTCAGAACTGTTCCAAGTTCATAATTTATATTTTCTGTCTAAATATCACAATACCCTTATGGGTAGGAATTATTCTTCCCACTACAGAGGAAATCGAGATATGGGAAATTTAAATAACCTGCTGAAGATCATGCAACTACCAAGAGTCACAACCTGCATTCAAACCCAAGAAAACTAGCCTGTTGCCGTGGGGCACACCTATAATCCCAGTGGCTTGGGAGGCTAAAGTCAGAGGATCGCAAGTTCAAAGTCAGCCTCAGCAATGGCAAGGTGCCAAGCAACTAAGACCCTGTCTCTAAATAAAATACAAAACAGGGCTGGGGATATGGGACTCTCAGTGGTTGAGAGTCCCTGAGTTCAATCTCTGGTATAAGAAAGGAAGAAAGGAAGAAAGAAAACTAGCTGTAATATCTGGTTGTTAATGACTGTGTACCATTTCCATTCTGCCACTAATGGACACTGAAATGCACAGGTCCAAAACATGACATCTATTTCGGCCTACTCTAACTTCAGGCTCTCCAGGATCAAGAAGAGAAAGAGAGACCTCTCACCTATTTTTTTTTTCCTAGTCTATAATGTGAAACTTAGAATCTTAGTACACACTCTCACTCATCCAAATACATCATAGCAGTTCTTCCCCTGGAAATACCATTCCTCAAATTAGATTGTCTCTCTCCCTCTCTCTCCCCATCCCCCTAACCCCTCTCCCTCTCTCTCTCCCTCCCACCCCCCACCCCCAACCCTCACTGCAAAAGCCTCTTAGTCTCTCTGACATTCTGGTACAATCTATTCTTCAGTCAAAGTGAGTTTTCCCAAAATGCAGAAGAACCTTCTAACTTTAAACACTTCGGCAGCTTCTCATTTTGCTTAGTGAAGTATCCTAGCTCCTCAACATGGCCTACAAGGCTCTTTTGATTTAGTACTGTTTCTCTGACCCCACCATCAACCATGTGTGCTCAATGCTCCCGTCATACTCACCTTCCTTAATTCCTCAAACACAATGTTTTCTTGCCTCAGGGTCCTCATGCACATTGTTTGTGCTGTGTAGAACACACTGATTCTTATCTCCTGGTAAATTATTTTCTACCTTTAGTTTTCAGTTTCTCATGGAAGCCTGCCCTGATCTATTCCTGTCTTATCTAAACTTCCATTACTACAACATAAATCAAGCTCTATTATAATAATATGCTTAAACTCTATGCATTTATCACTGAACCATAAGCTTCTGAAGTCCAAAAGTGTTCCATATAATTTAAAATAACTACTCAATAAATATTTGTTAAAGTAATTAATGAAGGTTAAGAATCAGAGGAGTGAAGTGATACAGATATTACATGCCTAAAAGCACATACTCCTAAATTATCTATTTTCTGTCAAATAATACACTCACATGAATATTCTTTATGAAATACTCTACAATAGAAATTGTAAAAGACTTAAAAGGAATAGTAAGTGGCCAAGAGCAAACTACATGAATAAAGAATAAGTGAAGGTATGGATAAACTTTCAAAGATCCATAAATGCATATTAATGTCATGAGCATGAAGATTACATGCATCAGCTGACTGGAACAGTAACTAAGATGGAAGATAACATATATTGACCTATCATAGCCTTGAAGAGAAAGTAGATTGAGATTTGGAACAATTAATGTTTATCAATGTTTCCTTTAAGGGCAAACTGCTCTAGTTTCTTGAGTACATGAAGAACGAGGATAAGAATGGAGGCCCAGCCTAAGCTGTGGATTAAGGTCCCTGTAGTCAATAAAGAAGGTAAAAACCTGAAACTAAAGGAGAAGAGAGAAATATAATCCTTCTGATCAAAGACTTCTCACCACAATGATATTTTAGTATAAAGTGTGTGGGTTCAATCTCATTTTGAACAGCAACTGTAATTTAAGTTCTGCAAACACAACTTCCAATAAGACAAACATGCCTCCGCCTTCCATGAACTTGTATACATCCTGGAGACTCATAATGTGCTCTCAGCAATAGGTGTCAATTTGAAAAGGGATGCTAAGATGATTTGGAATTATTTATAGCAACCACCTTGATAGAGCAAAGAAAACTGTCATTGATTAAAACCAACCCATCATGCTAATATTAATATTATGAAGACAGTAACCAAGAAGAGTAACCAGAACCTTTGTGCTTCACGTATTTCTGAGAATACCAATTTGAAAGTAGTTTTCCAGAGTGAGCATAGTAAAACCCAACAGGATTTATCAGGGACCATTTCAGGAGGAGGTAGTCCACACGGTACCATATGTTTGCATTCACAAATTTCCATGGCCCCCAGATCCACAAATTTCAACAGAACCAGACACTAGAGTTAGCCAGGTACGTGTGGAATGAACAGGACTTTGCACAGGACATAAGGCACGTAATGATTGATGTAGCACAAGATGATTGCTCTGGAGGCTTCCCCAATGTTGAGAAAGTCAAGTCAGTGTTGTTTATCTCATTCTGATCCAATGAATAAAATTTAAGCCTAATTTACATCAAATACTTAACAACTCATGCTTTCAAAAATCTCTACAAATTCTCACTCACATTTTAACCGGAAAAACACTATTTCCCCTGCAACTCCCTGTATGTTTTAACTAGGAGGGGAAAAGGAAGGGAATCAAACATTATACTTTATGTCCCTATAATTGGAAGCTATTTAAAAAAAAAGAGTTCATATACAAATACTCTTGAATGGGAAGATTAATATTACAGTCCAATTAAATTATTCCATAGATATTTCACTTGCAGTATTCCACGAGGAAATGTGTAAAACATATTTGTTACATTAACGATCCCCAAATCCTGCCATATTTCATTCCAGGGGCTTCATAGGCAGGTAGAAGAAAGATTGCTAAAGAAATGACTGAATTCCTTTAACTCGCAGAGAAGAGAATATACTTATCTGGGCACTACATACTAAAATGTATCTTTTATTAACAAAATAAAAATTTCAAGTTATTTCTGTCCTTTGATAACATGTTTTAAGCTTGTCCTTTTTTCCCCTTTCTGCATTTCAAGGGCATGGTGTCTCAAGGTTTTCATTATTGCTGCCCAACAGCTTTGTGTGGGAAGTTGTCCACAGGGGACACAAGCATCTTTGGCTGTTTTGTGAGATGGCTGTTGTTGCTGCTTTGATGAACAAAACCCTCCCTGTGGTTTGTATGTTTCTTCTAGGAAATACCTTAAAGAAATAATTTGGTGGGCTGGTAGTTTCAGGAAAAATGGACCTTTACTGATGCTGGGGAAAGCCCTTTTTCGTGTGAGCAATTAATAATTTCCTTTGTGGATTAAGTCCTTTATAAAATGAAAGTTGCTAAGACTCAAAAATCATCTTAAAGCAAAACAATAAAGCATGCACAAATGGTACTAATTTTGGCTTGCAGAGACTTTTTTTTTTCCAATTCCTGCATTGATCTCAACAGCTGTAGGTACTTAAATTCTCTTTCAGGAGCCCTTGCACCCTACATTATGCACAAGAGAAGAAGTAGAGACAATTATTACCAATCTTTCACAGAGCCCAGGGAGCCACTCAGAGGGAGTGTAGACATCCTTCTCCTGCCACATTCCCTCCATACTCACCAGCCTCAACAGCGTCTTATAAAATAACACAGTCATAGTAATAGGAAAAACAGAATTTTTACACATAAGAACAAAGGGGAAAGAAATGGTAAGAGAAAGAAAGGAGAGGAATAAAGTTGAGCTAGTCCTTTTCAAGCTAAGTGTGTCTCAAATGATATGTAATGAAAGGTCTTTGTGGGTTTGATTGGGTGTGTGTGAGCATTTATGGCACCTGTGCCCGCAGGGGGCCGCACCAGCAGCCAAATGGTAAGGCTGGTGTGTAATTACAGAGCACTTAACTGCTTTCAGACATGGTTTGTTTCTCTGATAATTTCCACTTTCATTGTTCAAGAGGCTGTGGACACTGTAGAAGCTGAGGTTCAAGTACCTGCAGCTGTTGAGATAAGTGAATGGTGTAGCCCTTTCAAAAGTTTCCAGTAGGAATGCTGCTGGAAAGTTTGACAGAAGTACACTTAAACTATCCTACTTACCTTTCCAAAGCTACAAAATCCTCAATCTATAAATGGATTGTTCTTCATTCCTCCTCTTCTTTCACAAGCTGGCAGAGCTCCTGCTCTCTACCCAACAGCAACCATTCTCCTTGCATGCTGCTAAATTCTCTGTATGGAAAAAGCTTCTTGGATTTACTACTCAGATCTACAGACACAGTTGCTGTGTTGTCTGCACTTGTGATATATTACGTTTTAAAAAAACGTGTTAACCTGTTTACAGGAAAGAATAAATGTGTTCCAAAAAGGACAAAGCCTCAGCAGAACTGATAACAAGTACGTTTCTTTGCACTTTCTTGCATTTTCCACCTCTAATCAAAGGTATTGAATGCATTATTTATTGGTATTTAAGTCTTTTTAAAATTTGGAAGATTAGAAGACAGAAAGGAAACAAAAACAAGCATTAACATAATTCTGTTTTCACCATCATTAAGAGGTTTTCCAAAGATTCTTGGTTTCACCCACAAAACATAGGGTTCATTTAGAAACAAAGTTGCTGATTAATTTGTATTTGCTTCTGATTTTACTGTATTTTACAAATATTTTGTTCAAATCAATATAAAAATTAAGAACCTTCATTAAATCCCCACAATATAAAAATTAAGTATCACTTCAAATATTATAAACTGAGTTACATTTCAAAATTTGTTCCCACCAGACTGTTTACTTTTGGTCAAAATGCAATTTTTATTTTCCTCTGTGAGTGTGAATATGTGTGCTAGTTTTGTGAGTGTGAATATGCATGTGTGGGGTCGGGGGTGTACGATTCATACGTATGACAGTGTTATGGTTTGGATATGATTTAAGTGTTTCTCCCCAAAGGAGCATGTGTTGGACACTCGTCCCCAGGATGGTAGTGGTGGGAAAATGGAATGGGTCTTAGTGGGAGATCCTTGGGTTAATGGGGGCATGCCCTTGGAAAGGAGTAAGGTACTTCTTATGGGACTCTGGTTAGTTCTCATAAGTGTGTTGTTATAAAAACCTAATCCTGACCTTTGGGTCTCTCTGGCTTCCTATTTGAGGAAATGATCTCTTGCTCACACAAGCTTTCCCACTGATACAATGAGGCCCCAAACAGAGTCTAATTCTAACATCAGGTCCTAACCCTCAGAACTGTAAATCCCTTTTCTTTATAAAGTTAGCCTGCCTTTGGTATTTTGTTACAATAACATATGCTAGAGAGAAAGAGAAAGAGAGAGAGAGAGAGAGAGAGAGAATATAAAGCAAATAAAATATTATCAATAGGTAGATCTAAAAACTAAAAAATTTTTTAAATACTTTACTTCTGAAATTTTTAAGTGCAAATCTTTTTCCAAATAAAAAGCTTTAAAACTTCTTTCTTGTTTAAATATGCACAACTCAGGGACTCCATCCTCAACCTCTCTGTAGCCCTTTCTCTCCACATGTAGCTGGAGTTCCAATCACATCGGATTATTTGTAATTCCCTTAAATGAATGTCTTCACTCTGGGTCTTCAACACAGTAACACCGTGCCACCCATGAAGTCCCCAAAATGCCTTTCTCGATCTCATCTGGCAAGATTTTGTTTTGTTTTGTTTTGTTTTGTTTTGTTTTGTCTTGTGTTTTGTGTTTTTGCTATGACAAATGATTTCTTTTTATGTCTATCTGATCAAAATATGAACTACAAAAAAGGCCATATTTTGTGTGGTGTTGAGCATGTTCCTTAACTTCTGTATGTCTAAGTCTCCCTGATCATGATATAGCAATGACAGCACCTACTCAGAGGGATATTTTGAGGATCAAATGGATTCATTCTTGTAATGTACTTAGAATTGCCTGAGAAATAGCAGGTTCCACATTTTATTTATTATGGTAGTGGATGGTGGTGATATTACTGGTGATGAGTAACATACTAACAGAAAAGTACCAGAAAAACTAGAGTAGGAGGGATCATGGCTATCCTACACAAAGCACCTCAGAAACTCACTAAGTGTCTTCAGACAAATGTGTGAATGATCATGGATTACATTTATAAAATTACAAGGAAGCAGCAATTAATGTCTCCTCCACAGGGGTAACAGGGAGGAGATGGAGAAAACAAATCCGAAACAATTTCAGGTAGATCTGTACAAAATGGTCAGCAATTGTCTTTGGGGTGAGAGAAAATGAATAAAAACTATTATGGCATCACTCTCTTGGGACTGTCACAAAGTCACAAAGCCTGGTAAGTCTGGGATAGAGTATCACTTGGCCCATTGGCACTGTCTCCATCAATGTGTGTCAGCCTCTGATTGTGTTCAGTCACTCTTTCTGTGTTATACAAGACTTCTCATAAACGTGTATTACACATTGGTGAAAATATTTAGTCATTTAAAAAAATAAAATATTCAAAAAAATATTTATATTAGTGAAAATATAACTACACATTTGAAAGGATCCAGATCAAAGGTGTTATATAACCACACACCGATATTATAAATTTTATACTAATACCAGAGGGATAAGGACCAGGTATGGTGGCACATGTCTGTAAATCCAGCTACTCTGGGGGCTGAGGCAGGAGTATTACAGGTTCAAGGCCAGCCTGGGCAACTTGGTGAGACCCTGTCTCAAAAACAAAACAAAACAAAACAAAACAAAATTTATGGACTGGGCATGGAGTTGAGTGCGCGTCTAGGATGTGTGAAGCCCTGGGTTCAATCCCCAGTATTACATTAAAAAGAGACAGAGAGAGATAAGGAAAAAAAGATGAAATATAGTAGCCAAAGCTCCACAATTTTCAACATTAATTTGCTCAAATCCTGTATGAGTTTATATAGAAAAAAAATAAGCAATGTGATTGTGTCAGCCTTTTCACTGCTATGACTAAAAGAATCTAACTAGCACCATTGTAGAGGAAGAAGAGTTTATTTGAAGACTCAGAGTTTCAGAGGTCTCAGTCCATAGACAGCTGGCTCCATTCCTCAGGGCTCGACGTGAGGCTGAACCTCATGGTGGAAGAGCGTGGCAGAGGGAAGCAGCTTACATCATCAGGAAGCAGAGAGAGAGACTCCACTCTCCAGATACAAAATATATAACCCAAAGCCATGCCCCAATTCAAATCTCCTCCAGCCACACTCTACCACTCCAATTAATCCCATCAGGGAGCAATTCACTGATTGGATTAAGATTCTTACCACCCAATCATTTCTCCTCTGAACCTTCCTGCATTGTCTCACATGTGAACTTTTGGGGAACACCTCACATCCAAACCATAACATGACCCTGACCCTAAGCCCTGTGTTATCATTGAAATGAATTGATTGCATATATAATTAAATAAAGAAATAAAAGACTGTAACTGCAATGTTTCTGAAGAGTATTTTATTTAAAAGCTCCAATTAGAGCACTTGTAATAACACAAAACATTTAAAAATGACAAAGCCTGCCCAGAAGGAGAACTTTTCTAGTATGTAAAAGGAATGGTGTCCCTGTGTTCAAAGAGTGTGAAATTCATAGCACACTGTGGGACAAAGTAGATCAACAGAATCCATTACCCAAAAGGAATAAGCAAGAGTTCCAAGTTATTCCAAAATTGGAGGAGAGGGTGAATAACACAAATCTAAAGACTTCAATTTGCCCAGGTAAAACTCCAATTTAAAACAAACAACAAACAAACATTTAGCTATCTCAGTGTTTTCTACCATCAGTTAACATACTCCAAAGACAAAAGCAACAAACCGGTATCCTGTGAAGACATTCTTAACCTAAAGGCCTCTGTCATATTTCCCACATTCAGTCACATGAGAATGGAAAGTGATGTTTGTGAATTAACCAGATAGGTGAGAATTATTATCAAAAAGAAGCAATATACAAACATCACGATGAAGTAGTTCATAAATTAAACCTATATTTCATGTTACCAAAATTTATAGTATTCTGCACTGTTAATGTGTCCTGAGTATGGCAGATACTATTTTAAATGCCAAGAGTATGTTTAAAGTACTGAGAGATAGAACAGCAACTTTTTTTTCCTACCTTGATTGTCATTAATCAGCACCATAAAATGTTAACTGCAAACATAGGTAAGCCTAGCCCACCAAAAACAGGTGTTATTAAATGGACAAAAATCTCATGAAGAATGAGTTACTTAAAAAGAACTCTGATCAAGTTTTGACAATTTAATTGTGAAAGATATGAAATATTAAGGCATAACAAGGTAAACTGAAATAAAGTTTGATATCAGTATTCATCTCTGGGAAACAAAGTTGGGAATCAGTTCATTTTGATACAACGTGGCTCAGGTTGATTGAAGAATGGGACTGGGCTTCTGCTTCCCTACGCTGCTTTGCCTGTGCTGTACTGCCTGTAGTGGAATAGACTCTTGGAGTCCACGTTGCGAGATTTCTGCACAGCTTCAGCAAAAAGTTTGGTCACCTGCAAATAAAATGAATAAGAGTCTTAGCAACCCACATGAGATGAAAGTGAATGTTTAATGAACAAGAAGTGAAAAGTCACAAGTGTCTGCTCCCAGTTTTCAAAGGGATATGGGATGAAAGGAATAAAAATTTTTATTTCATGGAGATTTTTCCCCATGTCTCAGATATCACCATGAATAAGCTTATTTCTCCCCCAATAGGGATTAATATTGATTTTGTGTGTGTGTTTATATGTATATGTATATATAATGGACAGAAGGTTAATGAGTCTCAAGTCTATGAGTCTACCTATGATAAATTGGTGGGTCATGTCCAACTGGAACTGAATGGACCTCATGAAACTATTTTCTGTGAATTGGACAAGCAGTTGTGCTACATCTGGACCTTCAATTATTTATCTGTTGCTTACATGTGGTTGCTTTCATTGACAAAGAGTGGAAAAATGTTGCAACCTTTATTCCATACCCCACTATCACTTTTTATTCAAAGGGCACTTGTATAAGTAATGGAAGAGCCATGGTTATTCAAGACTTTTGATGATCTCAGTTGCGTGATCACCAACTGTGACCATGACCTACCACGTTACCACCATTATTTTAGATTCTATTAAAAATTCCTCTCTATTCTGAATATTGCAAGGAAAAGGAAAGAGATATTTATATACTGATTAACATTCTTGGTAGAAGACCAAAAATAAAACCTAGGTGCAGCCTATACCCAAAGGAGAGACCATACCTGAAAATTAGTGAGGAGAGCAATGCCACTGTCAACAGCTGTCCTCCGAATCACATAATTATCATGGACAAATTTAGTGTTGTTGTTGGGGAGGTTAATCACCAGGTCAATGCTGCCATCTTTAATCAGTCTGGAAGAATAAACAAAATAAATTAAAACTTGTAATGTATATTGTATAATTTGCTTTTAAAATACTAACATTAATGGTTCTTTTAGTCATTTAAGTCAATGTCATATTGAGTTGACTGCCACCTGCCCTCCTCTATTCCTAAGTAAATGTTCAAACTCATTTGGGAATTATAACACTTTTAATGTGTTCTTGAAAGAATTCATGTGAAAATTTAATTAATGGAATGTAAAATGTTTCTATTTAAAATGCTATCTGAGCATAATAAAAATTGATAATTTGATACTTTGTTTTGTATAAAGAGGTGATCCCTACAGCAGTGAAGGCCCTCGTACCCCACAATCCCTCCTCACATTGCATCGACTTCACTGCCTGATTCCCAGGGCCTCTCAGCAGATGGTGTGAAAATGTAGGTCACTTGATTTTGAGTTAAACTATTTCACATTTTGTTACTGGGCTGCTACATACACTAATAGATAGTTAAATACCAAAAGCATAAAGTAGTACTGATTATTGTCTTACAAAGTTCTAAGGAGAAGAATTATACCATCTTGGGAGGCCTGCTAAGGTCTGTACATGATGTCATTTTTTATTAATTTAATAATAATTTGTAGATTGGCTTTCTAAAAACTCAAATAGTAGAGTGTATAAAATTTGGTATAATGTAACCAGTGGGTAGGTTGTAACACCATGGAACAACTGAGAATAGTCTGCCATGCACTTATACCACACAGTTTAGTATTGACCTGCTGGTATTCCTGAAGGCTCACACAATGTGCTGAAATAATGTCTTACAAAATCTAATTGTGATGTGGCCTAAGGCATAACAATGTGATCAGACAATGACCACTTTAGAAATTTGATGGATGGCATTACCACAATGCTCACTACAGTCTTGTACATGCAGCAAGTGCTCAATAAATTGATCCATTGATGCACATCAGTGAAATGTAGATGATCAATCTTATACTTGATATACATGAGTTTGACATGAAATAAAGTACTGCATGACATTCATTCTTGCTTTTTCTTGTGTCTGTCAATAAAACGATCCTTACCAAGAAGTACTTGAAAGATGTTTCATAATACCATGGACACAATAGGCAAAGTGTATTCTATAGTATTTGAAAATTGCATAAGTGAAACTTTACATCCACAAATAAATTCATTTTTTAAATTGGTTGATTAAGAGAACTTTTCAAAGTCTTGCAATTGTAAAGTAAAATATTCATATCATATTCATTCTCACAATTAATCTTCTATGTGCCCAACTCAGAAAACAGTCAGTTAGTTCTTACTTTCTTATAGAAGACAGGCTGGGATTCTGTCCTTCCTGAGATGGCCATGCCACTGGGGTGGCAGGGACATTGTTGGCATTCAGCCAGTCTGATGTGGCTTCAGTGGCAAAGAGCTGCATTTAAAATGAGAAATCAGTTATTGTATCATAGGTAAAATGTTTGTAGATCAAAGAAACCCACTAGGATATATGTATCATTTAAAATGTAAACAGGAAATTGATAAGCATGAGAAGTAATATGGTGCCATCAGTAGAGACTGGGACTCAAAAACCAGAAGAACAGGCACTCTAAATACTTTTAAAATATTTGCACTAAAAAAAAAAATTAAGAACCTCAACTGTAACTGTTTTATAGAAGTGAAAAATATAGAATTATTCATGGCTTAGAACTTATTTTTATCAGGTCAACAAAGCCCCATGGTCACAGACCCACCCTGAGCCGTGAGAATAATTTTGCTTTACTCAACCAGGCTTTGTGTGCAGGTATTCACTGCAAAGATGTTTTGCCTGTAACCATAACAGCTGGAAACTATGACCTCAGATGGAAACAGGAAAATAAAAAACTATGTGGAAATTCATTGGAACTCTGTCCCAATTAGGCTTCAGCTAAACTTGCTGAGATTTTAGCTGACAACTTCTATTGCGTTTGTGGTAATTTTGTTAAAACTAGTCTTTCTAATCTTTTCCTTCTATTGAAGTTTCAAAACTACCAAGTGAGTTAAACCTTTCAGGTTCAAATGAAATATTTTAATGCTTCTAATGTATTTGGTTTTGTGGGCAGATTTCAATGCCAACAAATAAAAGTACTTGAAAAGAAAATAATATAGCATACCTTGAAGCCTTCATTGTGTAACTGCTCAGCCACACCAAGGAATCTTGGACGGAATGATTGCTGAAATGGAATTTAACAAGATTCACTCTCTAGATGTACATGCTCTTTATTTAGACATATTCAATATGGCAGTCCCTCAGACCATCAGAAAAGACAAAGCCACATGCTGCTGAGTAGTTTATATTAAAGATGACAGGATTTTTTACTTTTATTCTCCTATACTGAATGTAAGTTCTTATTTATTTTCCAACAGATGAAATTTCAACCACACTGATTAGTTCTCTGCTATCACAATGTCTCCCTGTTGAATCTACTTAGTCTTTGACTGTAGGTTTAGATCTCCCCCAGTTCTACACAGATCTTTTCTCAGGTCAGGGGCAATGTAAAGACACCTGGGTTAGAATATGAACACCAAGTCTTCCTTTTGAGCTGTTCTGCCTGCCCAGCCTGCTCTAATTGCTGAGTTCTAATTTCATACTGCCTTCAATAACTCAGCCACTGTCCAGTAGCTCAGGTACAGGTCCTGGCAATTGCTCAATCACTTGGAACTCAATTTTGCATTTACTCTGAGGCAATAAAAGTTTGTGATTAAAGAATGAGTTCTATATCACACACGCACAAAAAAAGAGCTCTGGAATCACTAAGCTGCATATCAAATCCTGGCTTTACCATTCACAAGTAGCATGTGCTTAGAAAAGTTAATATCTTTGAGCATTCATTGCTAAAGCAGTGATGACAATAATGTTTCTACTTCTTGTGACCTCACAACCTACTAACAAAATAAGTCCCAAGTTTTCAATTCTGCTAATATTTCAACAAAATCGGCACAGGTTGGAAATCATAATCTACAGCTTATATATCCTTTATATTTTTTCATATATATTTTTAAATTCTCTAATCATTCACCTCTTACTTTTCTCAAAAGAACAGATCTCTAAAAACATAACAATTATTTCAAAGTTACCACAAGTGGTATATTTGTTGCTCCATTTAAGATTTTATAAGTGCCCCAAATCTGGGATGATTGGACAAAATGGGTTGAGCAGCTTCACCTATCTCTTAAACAGAAATAGCAACAGTACCTTGTCATAGGGTCAATGTGATTTTCAATAATGTAATTATAAACAGTATATAAGTGCTAATACTACAACTGAGCACAGTGACTGGCCCAATAATAGTTCTCAATAAATGTTTTTATTATTATTATTATTATTATTATTATTATTATTATTAAAATCATTCTTTTTCCAGTTTCCTATATATTAGACTTCTTCATCTACCTCCTAGTTTCCAAGCCTGGGATCCTAGAGCAGCTGCTACACTAGTAACAGTTACACTGTTACCCAAATCAGCTTTCCCACTGCATATAAATATTTCACTGCCACACAGGTTTCCCTAATGTTCCAGCTCACTGTTCAAATATTTCCTAGTAGTCCATTGCTGTGCCCTTCCTAGGATCCCAGCTCAACCTGTCTAGTTTCCAGGCCCTACCTTCCCTGGACTTCTGCCCGTTATAATCAGGGGATCCCCACTTCTGAATATACCACCTGTTTCCAAGAGCTAGTCTTTGCAAGACAGTAGTCAGGATGAAAGAAAACAAGGCTAAGTGACCTATCTAAAGACCAGTCCTTGATCTTGACCTTAACTGAGCTATAGTATTTAAAAATCACATATATTTAGAAACATATCATCAATTCTTCAAAAAGGTTTTAAACAGATGATGTAATTTCATTACTTCAGTAAATGCCTTAAAACTTATTTAGAAATCATATTATAAATGGTTGAAAAAATCATGGATACAATCTTATTTCAGAGACAAAAAGTAGGAATTGTGATAAAACCTATCAAGATCCTTGTACAATTTTAATAATGTTCAGCCTATAAATATAAAAATGTTCATATTTACATGCAGAGGTTCTCTGAGATCAGATTTAAATCCTAGAGAAAGATCCCAAAGACTATGTTCAAATACAAAATTCTTTCAGATTCTGACCCTCTCAGTCCAAGAACTGCAGTTTTATGAAAGGAAACTATTGTCAAATAGAAAAGATAAATGCAACAGGACTGATCTCAGCTAAGGCAGGCTCAGGGGTTATTCATGACAGCCTTCTAGAACGTGAATCAAAACCATGCCCAGGATAATAGCTACCCATGTCCACTCAGGACCAAACAGGAATAAATGAGCTTGGATACAGAATCTCATGACTAGACACTTTAAAAATAGAATAAAAATAGATAAGTAAATAATAGAAAATAACTCTTAGTGATATTAGGACTATTTAATAAGGTATATGGCAGTCTCATAAAAAATAGGGAGAACAGAACAATCATATGCTCAAGTTTGATCCTTCTGGTAAAGGAAGGAGCTGAACTAGATGAAATATTAAGTTTTCTTCATGGTCTGAAGTATTCAAAATAAAAGGCACACTTTTACATTGCTGGAGGAATTGCAAATTGGTACAGCCATTCTGAAAAGCAGTGTAGAGATTCTTCAGAAAACTTGGAATGGACCCACCTTTTGACCCAGTTATCCCACTCCTCGGTTTATACCCAAAGGACTTAAAATTAGCATACTACAGTAATGCAGCCACATTAGTATTTATAGCAGCTCAATTCACAATAGCTAGACTGTAGAACCAAGCTAAATGCCCTTCAACAGATGAATGGCTAAAGAAACTGTGGAATCTATACAAAACAGAATATTATTCAACCATAAAGAAGAATAGTATGGCATTTGCAGATAAACGGATGGAACTGGAGAATATCATGCTAAGTGAAATAAGTCAATCTCAAAAAACCAAAAGTTGTATATTTTCCCTGATAAGTGGATGATGATATATAATCAAGTTGGGGGGGTGGTAGGGGGTAAGAGAAGGATGGAGGAACTTTAGATTATGAAGAGGAAATGAGAGGGGGTGGGGGCAGGGGTATGAAAAATGGTGGAATGAGACAGACATCATTACCCTATGTACATGTATGATTACATGAATGGTGTGAATCTATATCATGCACAATCATAGAAATGAAAAGTTGTACCTGTTTTGTGTACAATGAATCAAAATGATGTCTGTAAAAATTTTAAAAATAAATAAATAAATAAATAAATAAATAAAATAAACCTCTGAATTTTGTTAAACCCTGAATGTGGAACATTATATTGTGACCTTCTGCTAAACACAGAACAGATGGAAGTACGTACCAAATCAGATTATCAGATAAAACAAAAGTGTTCAGCAAACTTACTGACTTATTGACTAAATGATACATTAATTGTGAACTTAACTATTAATCTCCTAGACTTCCTTAGTAAAAAGTCACTGAAAATCTGGTGATAATAATAGTAAATGATGACTTTATTTATTTATTTTATTTATTTGTGGTACTAGGAATTAACTCAGGAATAATCTACCATTGAACTACATCCCCAGTCCATTTTTATTTTTTTATCTTAAGACAGGATCTCACTAAATTGCTGAGGCCAGCCTTAAGCTTTCCATTCTACTGCATCATCTTTTGGAGCTACTCAGATTATAGGTATGTGCCACCATGCCCAGAAAGTGATAACTTTTAACTAGGTTTCTAAAATGCTATTTCACCAGTAAAGTGGTTCTCAAAGCACATTTTGAGAACAGCAGCAAGCATTACCTAGAACTTATTAAAATATGAAAATTTAGGCTCCACCCAGATTTATTGAATCAGGAACTCGAGGAGTATATCCCAACAATCTGTAGTTTCACAAACCCTTCAGGCAAGTCTGGTGCACATTAACGTTTAGATATGGAAAAAAAATGGAGGCTGGGCAGATGATCCTTCATTCATTTTGCAATTTAAGGTCAAGATGCATTAACCTTGGGCAAAGTCACAGTGAAAAATGTTGAGGGAGAGTACTAGAATGCAATTTTTTTCTTTGCCATTTTAAAGTAAAATAAGTCAGCAAGTCCTCTAAGATCTGCAGACACCAGGCAGAACCTCATTATGGAGCTGTTTCAGTGCTGTCCCCCAAGTGGAAAAGATAAATATCCAACATGACAGTATTGGCAGTTCCCAGCCAGGGAACCACTCTGCCTTCTGGTCTGGGGTGTTGGCTTCCATAGACACATTATAAACTTCTATCAAACATGTATTGAACACTTGTGACACATAAAACAGCCTCTCTACAAAAAGAAATTACAGCTGTCAGCTTGCATCTGAGTAGCCTCAGATTTAAAAGCTGATTGAAAATACCTGTGTAAGAAACCATTTGTTACTAAAGGTGAAAAGTACAAGCTGATTTATTTTCTTGGGAATGTTTACAAGGAGGAATCCCTTTAAAAGTGAAATACATATATATTTCCTCCAATGATCATTTTTCCATTAACCCACCTGCTAGCTGGAGAAAAGAAAGCCAAGTTAATACTAAGTAATGCCTGTAGATTCTACAGGGACATGGGGACTGACAACTCTATGGTTGTTCCTAATGATGCTGTATTGAAGATAAAAGGTTATTCATGTCACTTGGAGTTGTCTTTTCAAGTAAAATGCTTGCTTTGTGTTTCTGAGCAATGCCGAAGCGCAGATGTCAGGTTGGTGCTTGCCATTTCACAAGCATCCGTGAATAGCCCAATCAGAGGGGGAAAAAGCGAGTGCTCTTGATCTACTCCAGAATGAATCATTTATTGTTAAAGGGTGTTCCAGAAAACCTCAAAACAAGGCAGATTGCCTACTCATAGCAACTAAAAATAAATTCTGATGGGATGAACAGAGGCTGGAACTACTGCAGGAAAATCAAGCATGATTTTGTTGCCACATAAACCTACATGAAGCCTTTCTTACATTGGAAATGCCTTGGAATATGGGAAGTCTCTTGGTAGAGAGACACAGAGCTTGAAACAGTGACGTTGACGATCCCTTGTCAATAGGTAAATTCTGACTTTTTCTGCTAAATCCTAGTTATATAAGATGAATACGATGGTACTACAAATATTTATATTTCATACTTCCCAGGTAATTTGACCCATAGGATTTAACTTTGGAAAGGCAGAAACAAAGAGTTTGTAAATTAGTAGGGTGGAAAAGAGATGAGAAATTAAAATTTACAATGGTTGCCACAGAACGTGCATACACACACACACACACACACGCACACACACACACACACACAAGCACACTTAATATACTTATTACATATTGAGAAGCAGTTGAAACCTGCTAGTAATAAATGTCTATTTAAAACATATATGGAGCTTGAACAATAAGAATGTTTCCTGGCTCAGAGACACTTTTTCTTCTACCTCATATCAATCTGTTCCTCCAACTGTCTCTTGAAACTTGCTGTAAAATTAATAAGTCAAGGTATCTTCACTAAATCCTTCTGCTCATACTGGGAATTTGTCAGAGTGAGTGGGGAGAAGAAGACAAAGGAAGACCTTTATGTCAAATGGGATAAATAGTGACCACTTCCCCATTAATACATTAAGGAATAAATTAGCAAATTAACTGCAACAAAGTTGGGCACCAATGTTCTTCCATGAGTGAAGATCACAGAACTTCATATTAAATAAATGACTCCCTTAAGAAATCAAAATGTAATAATGGGCTTGTTCTCTCAGAACTTTGTTACCTAATTCATCTTCAATCAGATACTTTCCAATGTATTTACTCGGCCCAAGCCCCATTTCTATATTAGTAGTATTTTATGCCCTTTTCAGTTTTGACTTCATATATTTTGAAAAAGTTTGTATCAATTCTCTGACCAAGTAAGACCATGCTCAATAAAATGTTTTCTAAACATTTTAGGTACAGTGTATCCTGAAATACGAAACTTGATTCACTTTATCTGTAGCTACTATGAGGGTGGGATAAAAAGATGAGATTAGATCTAGTTCCTTTCTAGCTAACAAGACGTCTGGTAAGTTTTATGGCATTAACTCTCTAGTTAGAATATTCTGTCATGCTGAGACAGTCTCTGTTGGCTCTGGGGGTGCTTGTAAGCCACAGAAGGTTGTGGAGGGAGGAGAGCTCCAAGTGTGGCAGCACCAGGGCAGCCCAAAGCTGGGCTGCATTGAGAACCTCAGAGCCTCTCAGGAGTGGCTCTGAGGGGTGGCGAGATGGGGGAAGGAAATATTCTGTCATGTTTTCCAGTTTAAGGTATCAGATTAAGCATTTTTAAAAATCATTATGAATGAAAATCCCCCATCCAGTAATGAAGAGACTATACATTATCTGTTGAGGATGGCAAGTTTCCTTGCCTCCCATACAAAATAAGTTTAAAAATGATTCTTGTCTATCTCTAGTGATTTACAGTCCTGTCAATTTTCCACAGTTGTAAATATTTCATTAAGTATAATTTTATCAAATATTTCCTCTTAAATTTATTTTTGACTCTATATTTAAAAATGTATTTTAAATCCCAAATATTTTGTATTTATACACAGACAGAAAGTCCTTTACCACATTCATGTAGCTACTAGAACATTGATACCTTTAAAATTAATATCTTTTACAAAGAATGTATTGAAAGGTAGAATTCCAATGGACAGAATCGTATTGCTTTAAGAAAACATTCTTTCTCTTAAAAAAAAAAAAAAAAAGAAAAGAAAGAAACTCTCTTTTTTGCTACAAAGCAAAATTCTGTTCACTGATGCCAAAATCACACAAATACTTCATAGGGATCAAATTAATTTTGGCTTCACATTTCCCTGCAGCGCTGGAACCAAACAAGGCACAATTTTATACATCACTGCCTTCTTAAACTGGTATTTTAAAATGTTAGCACTATTATGATTAGTCTGAAGATCAGGGCTAAGGGCATGGTCTCCTCTGAATGCCCCCAGGTCTCACATTAAACTTTAAGCCATAACTGGAAGTTGGGCAAATATTCTCATACTTGAGACTTAATAATACTTAATATGCGTTTATAACGTGATGAGTCGCTCAGATGATGTGATTTGTCTCTGAACTGCCGTTAAGTTTCGCAATTGCAAGTCATCTTGTTAGCCTCTGCTCTAACTCTTCACCATCGCCCTTCTGGCACCTCAAGAGTAACCTCAAGTTACTCTTTGTGGAAACTTCTCCAAAACCACTGCTTGTCCAGTCTCCAGAGTCTAATTTGCTAATATTAAGACACCCTAATGAGATGGCATTTATAATAATCACCTACTGGCTTAAGAATACCTGTTACTGTTCTAATTATATTTTTATTGATTTTTTAAGGTAACCACACAGGGTTTATGCTTATTAAAAGCATAGCAGGAGTGTTATATAAGGCCACCCATCATTTTTATAGGACCCAAGAATTACTAATCTCAAATAAGAGTGAATGACCAGTTGAGAACCACCTAGTATTTTTTTTTTCAGGAAATTTATAAACAGAACAGTTTGTACACTTTTCCAATAAACATTCCAAGGGATAATAGATGTTTTCTGTGTACCATTTTATCCCGATTCACATTTGACTTGCAATAATAAACCTATAATGCCCTTTTCATTGAATATGATATTCACTTATAAATATTTCTTCCTGCTCTGACCTAGAAAGCTTACCAAATACTAACATTTTAAGAACTTCACAATCTACTATGGAGTATTTAAGTCACAACCCTGCAAGAATGTGCAACCTGGAAAGTTAGAATGAGAACATTTCTCAAATAATTTCCATTTCTTCAAATTTGAATCTTTGGCATTTAGTAGAGATTGAAATATGAAGGACTGGAAATATGAAGGACTAAATGGAAGAAAGGAAGGAAGGAATAAAGGAAGGAAGGAGGAGAGGAAGGAGACAAAGGGAGAAAGAAAGAGAAGTCAAGAAAGGACAGATGTAGCCAGGTGTGGTGGTGCCTGTAATCCCCAGTGACTCGGGAGGCTGAGGCAGGAGGATCTGGAGTTCAAAGCCAGCCTCAGCAAAAGTGAGGCACTAAGCAACTCAGTGAGACACTGTCTCTAAATAAAATACAAAACAGGGCTAGGGATGTGGCTCAGTGGTCAAGTACCTCTGAGTTAAATCCCCCATACCAGAAAGAAAGAAAGAAAGAAAGAAAGAAAGAAAGAAAGAAAGAAAGAAAGAAAGAAAGAAAAAGAAAGAACGAACCGACATGATTTCAATTTGAGAAATGTTGGGTTAGAAACATTCAAAAGAGGTAGACAGCAGATTGCTGGAAACATTGGATGGTTAAGGAGAAAGATTTAAAAGTTATACTTATAGCTAGAGAGTAGATACTACAGACACAGATGAGATGGAAGGGAGCTGATCAAGAGCAGATAGGAGGGGGAAATGGTGTGCAACTTTATTAAAAGCCAATGTTTAGGGGCTAAGAAGGCAGAGCTATGAGCAAAATACACAATTACTCCTTACCAAGGAGTAAGAGAGATTGCTGTTTTGTTTTGTTTTTTAAGGTACACTGAGTCCTTCTTAGAACAAATACACCTTCACTACAGACATTTCCTTTCTTTTTATCTTATTATTTGACTTTTGAATTGGCTGCTGTAACAGGAGAAGAAATAGAAGAAACAGGGAACAAACAGAAGAACAAATGCCCATTTTTCTATAAGTTGGTATTTTCTTTAGTGGAATGTGAAACAAGTGTCCCCCTTCTATAGCACAATTGACCCAGCCACTCTGTGCGACCCTGGGAACGTGCACAGTCACACACCCTTACCTGGATTCCAATCAGGATGCCTTTCTGAGGTATCTTAAACCCTGTGGAAAGCATTGCCTTCAGGAAGGCTGTATGAATACCTTCACCAAAGCAAGCCACCTGTTTAGGAATAAAGGAAAAAATAAAATAGGAAGCAAATAGCAGTCAACTGCACTTACCAAAACAAAGAAATATAAATGGAAAGCAATTTGCTCATAGACTTCTTTCCTAGATTTTATCGATGTTGCCCAAAGACCAGGCAATCTGAATCCAGGGATTAAAAGACTGGCCAAGGCAGATGTATCTTATGTTTTTAATTAAGCATAATGAATGAATAAGCAATTCTTTCTCTATTCAACAACACTCAGTGGAGCAACATACTGGATTCTACTGTGAGTTATTTGGATACAAATCATAGCTTCTGGTCCATAATGTGGTGAGTTTCCAAATGTTAATATGACTTAATGTTTAAATAACAGTGTATGTCATACATACTACGCAGCAGCGCATGAATTCACAGGTCAGTAGTAGAAATGACTAACTGTTGATCAATTGGTTAAGAGTCATTTCATACAGCTTATGGAAAAGCCTTCTGGGAAATTCAATATCATCACAAAAATCTCAAAGGAGCTTGTTCTTTTTTTTATCATTTTCATAAAATGAACCAAAATATCCTGCAACTAGTCCTGAATGCTACAGCCATAAGTTTAAAAAAAGAAAGATTCCAAACTAAGACACATTAGGATGCACAGAGGTTTCATGGAGGGTAACGGTGCTACAATCTAGCTACAAGTCAAATAGCCGCCATAACTAGAGGACAAGTGGTATATTTCAAGATGATGAGAGTCATTGCTGCCATGCACATCATCATTTGGCACAGGTACAGAACCACCATTACAGTAAATAACACGGATGTCTGAATTCATTCTTTAAGCAAATGACTCCCTTACTGGGCAAGGAGAGTGCTCATGACTATAACCTTCACTGACCACAAGTGCATGCTGCTTTTCACTCCACAGTGAATATTTCAATCAGTCATGTATTGACCAACTATCTTAAATAATATCACCCTAAGTTAACAGATCAGAAATTTTATTGAAATGAATTGTGGAATCCAATCTTGAAGTGCAGACGCAACCACACAGAGGTGGTTTCAGCAATTTTCTGTGAAACCATAGAAAGCAGTAAATATTCCAGGAAAGATTAAGACTTGCATCTGCATTTTACCACCAGAAAAATAAAATGTCCTTTCATTAATCCAGGAGCTGGAGTCCTTCGTGATCCTGGAACAAGCCATTTAGACACCAAAAAATATCTCTGAAGCATAATCGAGATTTCAAAACTAGAATTATTATTCTGATTTCAATTATAAAACAGACCTTTAAATATGACACTTGATGACACTTGGAAGTATGCTCTTTCTAGTAACAGAGGAATTTTCTCTTTTTATACTTAAAAAAAAAAAAAAGGTACAACCAAGAATGGAGCTCAATTTCTCATTCATATTTCAACAAATCCAAAAATGTATGTAGGGGGCAGCAAGGACAAAGGCACTGAAACCAAACTTGCCACAGTGAAGAAATCTGCATGAAAGAAAACAGACTTTCCCCAGGCTAACCCTGGACCAGCTGAAAACAGCCCCACTACTACTGACCACAGGACTGAGAGGAACCTGAAGAGAGTCTCCTTAACCTGACCACCAACAGAATGTAGTATCCGTGTCTAAAGTTAGGTTTTCTCACCTGTTATATTAAAAGAAGTAGCAAAGGAGCCAAGAGTCTCCTCTTCTAAGAGACCAAATAAAAACAGGAGAGTCATTTATTCCTTACTGCCTGCCTTCCTGTCTCACTTGGCTTCTCCTCACAGATCTTGCTTGTAACCAGGCAACCATATAAAACATCACGTATTTGTTGCAATTAAATATTCTCCTCTTTCAGGTTTTCCTTAATACCAAGAGAAACAACGACGCCTCACAGTCTGATGTTGCCACTCTAGTGTGCACTGATGAGGATCTGAAGGTTGTATCTAGTATGTCTGTCAAGGGCTAGGTGATTCATAAAATGTCCTGACACTGACATGTAGAGAACTTTCCAGAATCTGACAGCTCGCTATAAGAAAACACATTTCACATTCTCAAAGAAACCTTCAGTTGACACAGTCCCAACACAAGTGAAGAGGGACATCCAGTGGCCAGTTCCATTATAGTTTATAGAAAATCCCCAAGAGGTTAGAATTGCTTTAAAAGTGGTCCTGGGATTTAGCATGTATTTGCAGATTTCCACACTATGTAGGTCTATGATCTCTTTAATACTGTCATTCTCCATGTTGCCTGTAAAAATACAATGATCTGATTTCATGATAAAGTGGGGAACGAAGTGCTGTTACCAAGAGAACTCAGAATCTTAAAATCAAAGGAAACACACGGGGTACATTTACTTAGATGTCTAGAGAAATATTTGAAATTTTGTAATGTGGAAATGAATTAAGACCACATATATATTTTTCCATGTTGAAATATAAGTGAGAATTTAGACAGTTACAAAAGAAATGATTTTTCTTTAATCCAAAATTCTTCAGCACTTTGAGACTCTCTGAAAGTAGAAGTTTGTGTTTCTCTCACTACTTACCAACTTGCTTTACTGTATTCACATCATAAAACCATAGATTTCAAAGTGGATTTGATGAAAGTACTCATGGATCATTAACTAGTTACCTCTCCAGTGGAAGCCATCTCACATCTCAGAATGGGGTCAGCATCCCTCAACCGGGGCCAGGAAAACATTGGAGCCTATCAGACATAACAAGGAGGAAAAATATGTGAGGCAAAGGTACAAAAGGATAAGAAAGGCTAAATACATTTAGTGAATCATCTCTCACAGAATTCATTTAGGCTATGGAAGACATAAAAAAAATCTCTTTGGTCTAAGAATCTGACTTGAAAAATAGCTTTAAAATTCTGTTCCAAGAATTTGTTGTGCTCTTAGCCAAAAACTTGGGTTAAATAATCACAAATTATTTCTGTAAATAGGTCCCCTGTGACCAGTCCAGACCAGTGTTTCTAATCTGGCCTACACATATTCTAATTGGAGTGATTTCAAACAACGTCTACTGGGCATTGGTTTCCCCAAACACAGAGTTCAAACACATTTTCTTTTCCTTGATAGGCTTTTGGAACATTCTTCTTCTTTTTCTGATTATTTGAACTTGTAACAAGCCACCTTGCCAGCACTGGCTGTCTGTAAACTGACTTCTGAGACATTAAACTGTTGTTGACACCTCTTAAAAACTTTGAAAATATTCTACTTGGAAACACTTTTTCCCAGAACTTTCATATGACCTGGAACATAGGAGTGGTTCCTTTTCATTTATTTCCTCAGTGCAATTCATTAAGAACCAAGTTTTTGTATCTTGCATATGTCCGTTTATCTGGTCTAGACTATCCCTCCATTGATTCTGTTATCCCACAAAGTTATCATGGGAATTCTAACTTGGGTTCATTTCACTGGATCATCTGAATCAAATTAGTATACACTCCTGAACTTCAGTTTCCCTATTCCTCCTTCTGTTGATTTCCATCAACCTCACTAGGGCTATTGACTCTGAAAAAAATTCAAGATTCATATACAGTGACCACTAGGAAAGAAGTAAACTGGAAAATACAATGCATTTTGGAAAATGTTTATCCATAAATATTACTTTTAGTTAGAAATTATGCATACATATTCATATATATGCATATCAATTTATAAGAAAAATAAGTCATATATTTCTATACCTACAAATAAAGAAACATGAATTTTAAAATTCCTGTGTATTATATATACTGAAATATATATTACAGCACCTGCTACATGTTTGTCTCAAACAAAAAACAATATATATTTATTATATACACACACATATCTATATTTTTTTGAACTTATAAAAGCTTTACCAATTTATGTTTATGTCATAGTCTCTAGGAATAAAATGCTACTCTTCTCCCCATATGAAGGGACATTCCATCTCAATGCACTATAAAATCCAAAGTATCCTAAATTGTCCACTTACTTAAGTTTAACAAATACTCTGATTCATAGCTTCAAATTGAAGTTCCCACTATAAAATTCAGAGGTCAGTCACTTAGCCCCATAGAAGACAATGGCACATGAATAAATTACACAATATAAATTAATTTCATTGCGTGTTTCATCTAAGAAATTCAAATGTATTTATATATTTATATCTTTATAGATAAATATTTATATATCACACTAGTCCTCATGCATGTCCACTGAAGAAATTCAAGGCCACAGTTATAAATATTCCATGCATGGACATACTTAAGCAGTCAGAGTTCTACAACTTTATTTTTAAGGTACTATTAAAATATAATTTCAATCCGTCGCCCTCACAGCACCTCTATAAACAGCAACTTCTACCTCAGTTTTTCAAAAGGAAAAATTATGCCACTGAAGAAAATGCAAATTAAGAAAGGTGACCAAAGTGGTAAGCACTTGATCAACTCTTCAGCGTTGCCACCTTTACAAGCGTCATGCATTCCTCAAGATTTGGCACAATTTAAAAGTGGCACAATTCAACCCTTATCACAACAAAGTATGTCTAGGATTTCTGCTTACCAACTAAACTGGCATCATCATGTGTCAGCTGCATAAACATAGTTTATAATTCACTTGCAAGTTGGTTTTGACCTTATGCAATTCTCGAGGTTTGGGGGAATTCTGCAAATGTACAACCATTCACATAGAGTTTCCTGTAATATAACTGCATTGCATCATTGAAAGGAAGTATAAATCCCCAGTCTATCACTTTAGTTAGAAGGTTTATAAAGTCACTAAATTTTTGACATCAAATTGTTCCTTTCATTTCATGAGAACTCATAAAATGATGATTGGATTTTTTTAATACATTACCTTAATTGCAACATAGTCAGCAGGAATTATGGGATGCTCCAGCGTTGGAAGACGCTGCTCATCAATGTTCTCTCCAATCATTACCTTTGTGGCCACATCAATGAAATCGACCCCAAGGGTTTTGGAAACAAAGGGGAAAGATCGAGAAGCTCTCAAGTTGCACTCAATCACCTGAAGAGAAAGCAAAATTCAACAGGAGAGAGATGATGACAGCCAGGAACAGCAGTATTTACATTCTCCCTGCCACTTGGTTTCCAGTTGTAATTAACTAAAACCCAATCCTTGTTTCGCTAATCCTGTCCCTTTTCTCCCCACTGCTTGGAGTTTTTCTCTCTGGTTTACTCTTCATTGATATCTTTGGACTCTTGTGTTTATTTCATCTCATTTCCCCAATTCAATCCCACACACTGCTGATAAATTCATTTTAATACAGAGTTCATATAATGCTATGCCTCTACTGAAAGGTCATTTTAGATTTCCACTGGCATCAAAGTCTAGTCCACAAGAGCCTTCTATCCTCTTGCTTCAATACTCCTCTCTGCTTTTTCTTATACCACTTTCCATCCCTACTCCCACTTCAAAGTTTACTTCCCATTTTTTACCTTGAAAAGTGACCCAACTAAACTGAATATTTACTATCTCCTAAAATACACTATTTCCTTACCTTTGTAGATGATCTTCTATCTATTTATAATATCCTCTCTATCTTCTTTATCTTGTCAAAATCCCAACTATTCTGTAAGGTCCAGCTCACAAGACAAAACCTTCTTTGAAGGCTTTTATGATCCACCCCAGACCAGGAAAATGATATTCAGGCTCATGCACATGTGTGAACACACACTACCAAACATAGTCTCTCTGTTCTTGAACTCTAAAACCATTTTATTTGTATAACCCCCCACCAGCAACTACTATACTCTATCTGATATTTATTTACAAATTTATTTTCTTCACAGTCCTAAGTTACAAAGTTTTGGAGAACAGAGACTGTGCCTTATAGATCTTTGTAGCTATCATATAACCACATAGTAGGTGGTGAATAGATATTGGTTACTAATTGGTTAAATATATTAATCATATTTATAGGAATAACCTGGTTAATTTAAATTTTATTTTTGCATTTACTTTTTTAAATGGTATCCAAGACAGTTTTCTTCTCTGAGTAAGGAAAAAGCAGAACTTCAGTGAATACATTTATGAATACTCTATGCATGCCTTTAAGATAGGCACTGTGTATCATACTGTGGATGGAAGAGTATACAGTCCTCTTCTTTCCAATGGATCAGAGCTTCACAAAGCTGTGACTGACATATCAATGTCATCAAGAGCCTATGCCTTGGAACAGGACCAGCATTGTAAGCTGTGCAACATCACTCTCGACACCAGTGGCTGCAGGGGTTTTGGTGGCTCTATGGCTGGTGTTCACAGAGTTTAGCAGAGGGTCACACGCCAAAATGATCAGGCTGTACTCTCTCAAGCACATTGATATTTCTTACCAAGACATCATTTCCTTTGACAAGAAACTGGACATTGAATGGGCCAGAGATGGCAAAAGCCTTTGCAATCTTTCGAGTAGCATCCTTTACCTAGAACAAAAGACAAATGAAATAGTGCTAAAGAGCATAGCTTAGATTAAAAACCAACAAACAATAATGTATAACACCCTACATTTATACTGCTTTAATTTCTCTTTATGGAGACCTACATCTGTGATGATGATGATGATGTTGATGATGATGATGATGATGACAGGAGGCATTATTTGGCTTCTATTAATAAAATAATATGTACTATATAAGCAAAACAGGATAGCAGTGGAAAAGACAAATAATAACACAGGATAATCTGCCTGTCAAATGTCCTTATCTCCTACAATTATATACCCTGGTCTTATACAGAGGGTTAAATGAAATCCTTTCTGTCTACTTGCTTCAGTACCAGAAACTGCAGTCCAAACTCTATATCAATCTAATGACCTACCTGCTGAGAGGTGCAGGCCCTGAAATTACATGGTACTGCAAAGAGACCAGGGAGATTTCTTTTATGTTGCTTTTCTGTTGCCCTAAACTCTACAAGAGTAGATATTATGGTCAGAAGGAAATGGTGTTTGCCTGCAGGGAGACCCTGCATGTCTGCATGTCACATCTAGGAATTTCTAGACCCAACCAGAGCCAGAGGTCCCTATGCTAAGAGGGGGCACTAATTTCAAGAAGCAAGAGCTCCTTGCTCATTACCGTTACAGGAGTAGGTCAGCAACTTAATTGGGTGTGAAAGGAAGTGAATTCTGTGGCACACTGACCTCTGAGAGATTTGGAAAAAAAAAATTTAGTTTTTGAAGTCATTTATCCTGACATGAGAAAGTAAAGCATATTAGAAATTCAGGGACTTTTTTTTCTTTTATGCTGCTGCTATTAAAGCTCATCCTGTTACTACCACATTCTAATACAAAGCAAAACCTTCAGGATACAGCCCAATGTACAACAGGCCCATGTTGATTCTTATATAGCAGGATCATTGGAAAAAGCCAAACCTGAATTAATGTACCTGAAGACCAACAGGATATCCTTGAGAGTGACGCAAGCTGAAAGGCCCTAGGTGCACACCCAGCTGTGCACACTGAGTGCTGAGGCAGAGTCTACTTTCTTAGGAAGTTCTTTAAAGAAGTGACTCTCAGTGATGGGTCAAAAGAGTATATGAGAAATTTGCTGGTTGGAGGTGAGGGTGAGGGTAAAAAGTGAAAGCCCAGGTTCCAGAAGGTTCCAGAAGATTCCCAGGTGACAGACCGCTGCACGCCTGCTTTACCACTCCTGAGAAGCATCACTTCATACGCTACTAATCTGTAAGTGGCTCTCAACCACTAGAGTCACCTGAGGCAGCCACTCTCTCAATGTGGTCCCCAGATCAGCAACAATGACATCACTGGGGATGAATATATTTACTGGGGAACCTGGTAAAAATGCAAATTTAAGGGCCTCACCCAGAACTACAGGATTACAAACCCCGGGGTAGAGCCCAGCAATATGAATTTTATCAAGCTCCCTAGGTGGTTTGGATACACACTATGGGCAGTGAAAGAAATTATCTTTAAATAAAGTACTCAGTTAAATTTAACCTGAAGGAAGGCTTATATTGCTACCTAATTTTTTTTAAAAACTGAGTTTTTCTGTTTGTTCATCTTTTGCTATTGCCCTTCACTTTCATTTATAAATGATGACCTTTTCAATTGCTCCTTGGCTGATGGTTTGTGTGGGCAGCATCAGAGTTGCATCTCCCGAGTGGACTCCTGCATCTTCAACGTGTTCAGAGATGGCATGGGAGATAACCTGGCCAAAAGAAGATTTTAGAAAGAACTGTCAGGCACCTACTCCCAGCAAGCTGCTCCCTCACCCAACCCTTTGATCCTAACAGATGCCTTCTTGCTTGGAGCATTGACCAGTTCCCTTGCTAAGTTTTTGATGAAAGCAGGAGAATGAGGTGCACACACACTATCCAGGGCCGCTGCGCAGTGACACTTGCCTCCAGAGGAAGCTGAGCGTGGCTGAGAACTGCCTTCCTCTTCCACTGATTAACATGGACATAAATAACCAGAAATCAAGAAACCTAAACCAATCCATATGGACTTTTGAGAACAGGACAGGATTGTACAGCATTGGAAAGGCACAGGGGATATCTTTATCTTTTATAACTAGCAAAGAAAAGAGGACAGGAGAGGGGAATATCTAGTTAGGTGAATGGCATAACTTAGGTGGACCAGAAAGCATTTTGGATCTGATCAAGACATCTATAAACAAAAGTCTGAGAGAGGAAGGATGTATGAGGAAAATATTCTTGTCCTCTTTTAGAAATATGGAAATAAAAGCAATGCAAGAATAAATAACCAAGTTCCTCTGAGCAGCAAGTGACTGAGTTAGGATGAACCCTTATCTGTCAGATTCCAAAGTCCATAGCCTCAATCACTTTCCTGGATGTTAATAATATGTGTGTGGGGGGAAAAACGAAGCTGAAAGTAAGGTAGAATAATTGGGTGACTGTAAAAGACTCACGTAAATTATATGGATGATTTGCTTATCAGATTTATAAATGACTTAAATCAGAGTAACATGGAGTCTCTATCTTTCTGTTGTCACTTTTGAACACTGAGAGCTGGGCAAGGTGCTTTATCTACTTAGCTTTGGTTTCTTTCTTTTTTTTCAACTTAGCTTTGGTTTCTGACAAGAGAAGAACAATGGTTCTTGTCTCACAGAATATTTGTAAAGATAAACTGAATATATATACAATATCTGGCATGATACCTGACACAGAGGAAGAGCTCATGTGTGTGTGTGTGTGTGTGTGTGTGTGTGTGTATGTGTGTGTGTGCAGGCGCATGTATGTGTGTGTGTGTTTATGATTGTGTGGAAAATAGGAGGCAATTATCCCACTGAGTTGGGAGTAATCATAATGTACCTGAAGTTCTATGCCCATTTCTGAATATTATAGTTTAAAAACTGTGTGAATAGCCTGGAACATACACATAACAGAGAGTACAAGAAGATATAGTGGTTTGCAGCTGATAGCAGCTAGAGCAAGCTGCTATCCCAGCATCCTGGAGCCAAATCAGACCACCAGAACAGCACTCCTTTACCTGCACAATATTTGAATAAATGCAAACATCTCTAGGACAGCCTCACATTCTCTCCTTCCATAGATGTATAATCATATTCCTCTTGTTTACATCTGAACCTTCAAATATTTAAAATGTTGAAAGAGAAGAGACTAAATTTCAGCTCTGAAACTCAGGAAGTCAGGGATGAGAGTTCCAGCAAAAATAAATAGACAAGTAAATAAATACCTCCAAAATATACTCCTGCAGTATTTCACATTTTTTGTGTTATATCACCAAAGAGTTTAAAAGAAATCAGATGACTGCCTTCTGAAGACGTTGTGAAAAAAAAAAAATTCTGTCCTTGGGGGAGAGGGAGGTTGGAATAAATTATCTTTAAGAGTGCTTCCAATCAAGATTCCATGCCTCTGTGGTAAATAGGCACTAGATTTTTTAAAAAGAAAAGTAAGAAAACTCTATTCTGAACTGCTATCTGGACCAAAAAAGAGAGGGAAAAAAAACATTTAACATCTTCCATAGGGTTTTGAAATATTTGCAAAACAGAAGATGAAGGCTAACTTTTTCTTTTTCCTTGATGACATGGGCTTCTAAACCATAGCTTCCTATATTTAAAGATAAATCATAAATGCCTTATTAACACAACTGGCGAGCTGAAGTGAAACATTCTTCACATTTTCATTTTTCCCTGAAGCTGTCGGCATGCTTTGCTGTATTAGTGATACCAGATGTGATATAGTAAACTAATTTTATATTATTATCCTATCCACCTTTCTCTGTTTTGTTTTGCCTTTATTAATTCAATAAAAAGGGGCAGGGTGGGAAATCAAGAGAGAAGAAAACAAGGGATTCAATTAGAAACTTCAGAAAGAAAAAATATTGGGTGTTTTTATAATATTCATTGAAACATAAAAGGAAAACTGCAGACAAAAGAAAATGAGAGAGAAAATCTATTCAAAAAGAATGATGAGAAGAGGATGATAATTAATTCTGAATATCATCAAAGAAAAATTCTAGCAGTATGAAACAGGAAAGAAGATACCCATGACATAGCAACTTGTTGTCAGCGAATTTAAATTTTTTTTTTGACTCCACTGTTGTCAGACCTGTTTAGTAGAAATTATGAAGTCTAACCTATGAATGCTTAAAGATTGCTAAGGAAAAAAAAGAATTGATGGAAAGGCAAGAAAAGGAGAGATGGGGATAAGGAACTTACCCTTCCATCTTTGCCAACAGCATCCATTTCTACTTCCCGGGCCCCCTCAACAAATTTTGTCAGCACTACTGGGTGCTCCTGTCAACACAGAAAACACAGAAGAGAAGAACCTTAGCTGAAATTATGTGCATCATATCAAGTAAGTCGTGTACTTTGAGTAAATACCAGAGCAAGCCTTGCAGAAATTGTAAGGCAACAAACACCACATAAACTTGTTAGCTGGTCTGTTTTGTAAGAACAAGGTCATTCTCTGCTTACAATGAGACCAAGGGTCTTTCTGCAAATGGAATATGAGTTCTGAAACCTCAAATAATGACTTCTAGGCCAGTTAGAGGAAGCTAAGAAGAATATAAAGTGTGCCTTCCTTCTCTGTTACCAGAATCATGAAAATTTTTCCTCTTTATCTATAATTATATGTAACTATTGTTCAGTTCTTTGAATCTTCCTACCCTCATTTTTTTCAAGCACTACAACTTTCTAAGTAAGTTTCTTACATGATAACTATGAATGAACTAATTTCCTTCACTAATTTTAGCATATGCTTCTTTTCCTGTGTGTTTCAGATTGGCACTCATTTCCTCCCACACTCTTTTCCTCCCACACTCATTTCCTCCAGGACAGTATTGACCGCTATTTGCTTTTTCCAGACTAAATGAAGATATTGCCTGACAACCTCCCAAGTTTAGATGCCTCCCACTTCCTTGGTAGGACTCCTAAAGCTCAGGAAATAGCACCAAAAACTAATAAATGAAATGGCATCAAATTAAAAACCTTCTGCCCAGCAAAGGAAACACAAGCATGAAGAGAAAGCCTAGAGAATGGGAGAAAATCTTCACCAACTTCTCTGTGTCCAAATCTCCAGCAACCAGGACCACATGTCACTTTCTTACCAGGCTCTGAATCTCCCTGTCTCCAAGTCTCCCTTCCCCTTGTCTCCTCTACCTTTTCTCCTCAGCTTCATCTTTCAAATCTCAACTCATTTTTCAAGACCTGCCTTAGATGTTCTCTATCCTCTACAGCCTGCTCTAAACATCCTGTTTTCCTCTTGAAGACAAACACCTCTGGCCACCATCATGGAACATCATCTTGTGTATGTGCTCAATTTAACATACCCTGTCTCCTTGAACACTTTAAACAGAAATTAATTTTGTGGAGAAGACATAATAAAAATGTTTCATGCCATAAATAAGATCCTTCCTTCTTAAAATTTATTATTCAATGAGGTAAATTTTAATACTTCCTTCTCTTCAGAAGACCATTGGACAGGCAAGTGTTTATTAGCAAAGAGAGAGATTTTTTTCCATGTCTTCCCTCTTTTTAAAACATTGGATGTTTCTTATAGAGGTCCTAGTTGAGCTTTGTTGAGACCAATGAGGAGTTTTCTTGGTTGTCTTTTTTTCTTCTATATCATAATGATAATAGCATAACTTCAAGACAAGGGGGAGGGGAGAGAGAGAGAGAGAGAGAGAGAGAGAGAGAGAGAGAGAGATGGTTTATCAGCTGTCTTGTCAGTCAGATCCTCTAACTAAGCCTGAGATGGAGATCCATGTTCAAGTGATTTATTGAAGGAGTTAGAAAGCAATGTAGAAAAGCAGGAAAAACTATCATGTTTGTGGTCTCACTGAACATGGAACTCAGTCTTACTCCACAGGGTGCTCTGCAGCATGAATTACACCACAGGATTAAATCCCCCCTTGAAGTAAAGTCAGTCATTGTCTAGGGTTTTGAAAGTAGACATGAGGTGAGGCATCTTGCCTCCTGGTTGATGAGGCTCCCATTTGAGAACAGTTTCCAGAGAAGAGTGCAGCTGGGAAGTGTTGTCAGCTGTCACAGCAGCTCCCACAGGTAAAGGTATTGGTGTGAGCAAGCAATGGCATTCACCATCCTGGCCAACTGAATAGACTTGTGAAAGAGTCCTATGTTGAGAAATAAAATCTCCTAATAAATTTTAATCAAACAATACACATTGAAAAGAAAAATACTTTCTTCCTTTGGTATCTGGAAACTACATTTTCATGTTTCTTTCTCAGGGTCTGTCAGTGTTCTTGATTTTCCACTGAGCCCTAAAATGCTGGCATTCCTCTGGTGTCTGTCTTAGCTGTTCCCTTTTCTAAACTCTTCTTTAGTAATTGCTTCCACTCCCAAAGGTTCAATTGAAATGATAAGCTATATTTCAAACTATATATTCATATCTCCATCTCTAACCATGATCTTGATCATCAATTCTAAATCTATATAACCCTCTGCCTTTAAATCATCTCCACTTGGATTCCCCACAGGCAGCTCACATTCGAAAGGTCAAAAATTAAATACGTGATTTCCTCCCCTAAAACTTTTTCCTCCTCGAGTGTTCCCCACCTCAGTAAGTGACACTACTACCCATCAATTGTCCAAGACAGAAATTCAGGAGTCATCCTTTATCCTCAAACTCCATCCACTCACTAATTTCCTTAAATGCACATCCTCAATATTTCTTTCTCTACCTTTATTGCCATTTCTCTCACTAAGTCATTGTCATGTCTACCCTGAGCTACAGCAACAACCCACTAAGCTTTTTCCATGAATTCAGTCTTGCTCTATAATTCACTTTCTTTGTACTACAGCAGCCTAATCAATATAATCAGCACATATTTGGTGTCCTGGTCATGTAATGAATACTTTATCAGTTTCTAGAAATTCGATGCTCTTTCTCATGTTCAAATCTTTACACATGCTGTTTCTTTCTTCTTAGTCTCACATACAATATAAGATTTGCACCCAATTAACTCTCAACCAACGATCAGACATAATTTAAAATTCCTTCCTCAGGATCTGGACAGCAAGACTTTTATACTCTCCTTATGAATCCCGTATTTTATCTATTACAATGCTCACTGATTTTTATATTTAATTGTAATTATTTGAAATTTTGATGTTCCTAACAAAGAGAGCAGAGACCATATTTTTCCATGAGTATATCCCTTGATAATGGGAACAGTGTCAACAAATAGCTTCTACTATATATAAATGAATACAAAAGTAGAAGAGTGATTTATAGTGGCTGGTTTTATTCTATACATATTGAATCAAGTAATTCAAATTCTGCTATAGTTTGATGGGGAGACTTGAATCAGAAACTACTCAATCAGGATATCTGTATTATACAACTTTGGTCCTGTATGGGTTCTATCAATAAAACTGGAAAAAAATATATTTTTAAGTAGTCTCCTAAGTCCTATGAGAGTCAATGTTTCAGGCAGAAAAGAGGGGAACCCTGCTCATTGTTTACATGAAACCAGATGGGTATAGTTTCTGGTCCCTCAAAAGGGGAACACTGCAGGACCTCTGGCAGATATTATGTCGTATCTCATTCTAGACAGTGTTGACAAAAAGTGGGCATTAAAGAGATTCCCTTCTTAGCTATCTGACTTTCACACCAATGTGAATTCCAAACCCACATGGTTTTTCTTCCTCAGCCTCTTCTCCTTCTTCATCCTTACCCGCTCTCTTCTTGACCTGAGCATCCCTGGGAAGCAACTATCACAGAGAAGAATAATCTGGCTTCCTGTGTGCAGGAACAATTCATGTCCTTTATTCCTTTTTGAAATGACTCTGATTTTACTCTCCAGCCCCCTCCAAATTCCACTTGCCTAACATGAAACTCTTCTGAGTTGGTCTTCTTTTTTTTTTTTTTTAACCCCAAGTAGCTTTTGAAAGCTTTTAAAAGGAAAACATTACTTTCATCCTCCACAGTACAAGGTCTGCAGATCAATAACCCCACTGGGTAAATGGATCATGCCAAGGTAATGCCAAGGGAGAAAGTAAAAGCTGTGGGCAGTGAAGGAAGGTGGTGGAATCACAACAAAATTAAAAAACATTCTTATTAGCTCACAAATGAAATGTGTCAAAATGGAAAAAAAAATAAATAGGAGAGTAAGAGAACTTACTATTAGAGTTGCATGATCAACTTAGAAAAAATCCCCAGGTATGAGAATTAAAAAATCAGAAATGCTTTCACTGGTTAGTGATGATCTGGTTGAGTAGACCTTGAGACTGGAAATCCCAGGAATAACTTTATCTATGTCTAACTCATGAGAAGAATAAGATGTTTTCCAGCATCTAGCAAGGATGCTCACCTTTACAGACTCCTAAATTCTAAAGCTGTGTAAACTTGCTTTAATCAAACACATGAAGACCTTAAGAGTTTAGTTATAATTGGGCTCCTTTGAGTATTCCCATTCTCACCTGTAAGAGACCAGTAGGTAGAAGAGGGAAAAGAAAATCATCCCAACAATACGGTGTGAAAAGATGAACAACATACAAAATTAGATGGCAATTAAAGAAGAGAGCAAAGTCACCAGGAGGAAATTGGATGCTACCTGAGAGACTCTAGTGGCTTCCTCCAGGAATCTTTTCATTTCATCCTCAGAGAATACCACATTCATTGCAGATCCACTGGGAAAAGAGGAAGCGAAAAACAGGTTAGGTTCTTTTGCCACTTTGGAAGTAAAGCATGCTAGACTTGATCAATTCTCAGAATAGTTCCAATTTCTGGTTCTGGTCTGGACTAAATAAGGTGACTTTCTAAATTGAGATTTTACTGCATTGAATAATCAGGACAATCAATCAACATAAAAAGTCACCAGAGTTGGGATGGGCCCAAAGGGAATCCTGGTGGCTCTAAAGGTAGCATTTTCTCAAGGTTCACTCTTTCTGATTTACTATTTTAATACTTTGCTAGTTCCAGGTCATTATTAAACCTTAGCAGGATTCAACCCAGAGCCTAATTCTCTAACCCTGTTTCCTCTGTCATTCCCAAGGGCTGACCTTAACCCTTAGCAAGTTGTCAAAGCAAGTCATTCTACTACCTCTATTACTAAAGAATCAAGTTTTAGTAACATTTGCAAATAAAAGGTACAGTATTTGATAGAAACTTATCCAACTATGTCCTTCCTTCTAAATAAGTAAGAAATAATGTTATCTGACATCAATTTACACTGGACTGTTGACATTTTCAAAATGGGATGGGAAAAAAGAAGGAGCAACAAGAGGCACAGAAGAATAAGATGGATAAATTACTTTCCACTTCCTTTTTTAAAAAGTAGTATTGCTTTACCTTTACTACCCTATTATAAATTTTTGCATAAAAATCTTTAATTGCTTCATCTGCTTAAGACAGGAAGGCTAAGCAATAATGCTGATAATCCAGAGTATAGAAAACTGGAACAAAGATATAGATTGCAAAATGGGAAAGGAAATGCAATCAGCAAAGCTGTTTTTTCCCCCAATCCTTCCTTAAATGCATGTTGTTTAAATTAATTTACATTAATTCCTCAAAGAACTAGTACTCTTAGACTGTGGTTTACACAAAATGACATTTCAATAAAAAAAGGAAAGTTTTCCACCTCATTTGAAATTTTTCATTATTTTAAAGGATCCCATCTCAAATTCCATTTACACTTTCAAATTGTGCACATCAAATTGTGTTTCTCTTATTATCCCCTGTTCAGTGAAGTGGCTCCTTACATGTGGTAACATCTGAAGAGAGGAAGTGATAATTCACAACTTCTCCTTTGATGATAGAACTTAGTTTCAAAGTTTAATATAAAAGATCCTAACTGCCCATGTTCCTCACTGTTACAATTTATCTATTTAAAAAATCTGATCTCGAAAACTCAAAATTGCTAAACAAAACAATATCAAGAAGGTGCTGACATAGTCAAAGAGAAGCTGTCATTTCCGAGTACCAGAAAATAGATGCTGGCAAGAGACCTTCTAATTTTTGTTTGAATTATCCTGTTTTCTTATGTGACACTATCCTCCCCTCAGTCAGTTTGGCAAGGAGATGTCTGAAGCTGTACTTCTAGATGCAGGGCTGTGGTCTCTCCCTATTGCCACTCCTTGAAGGAAAATAAACTGAAGGACCACAGGTTGGTCCTCAAACTGGCTGTGATGGTCTGGAGATTGTGGATGGATTCACAAATCACTACACATCAAAGCCTAGTGCTATCAGCATACAGCATGCATTTCTGTATCTCCCAATGTTTAAAATCTGTCTTGGAAAACAATACATTACCTCAATACATAGGAAGGTCTCAACAAGCAGGGGTAGCCCACAGATTTTGCAAATTCCAGTGCTTCGTTCTAATTAATAGGAACAACAACAAAAATGTGTGAATTGCTTAAAATATGCAATCAAAATGCAGACTGGTATCTTAGATCAAGGGATAACCTAACTCTTTTTATTCTTTCTCTCAAAAGACTCCATTAAAATGTAAATTGAGCATTGAAATACATAAAATTCCTAGTTCCTAATTCTAAACATCAAATCTAGTTCAAAAATAGTTTGAACTTCTTTTCATTGTCTGAATCTTAATGAGAATACTGCTATCTATTTATAATCAGCATTTAAAGTGCAATCATGGAAATACAGTAACTTGGCAGTAAATTCACTAAGCATAGTATGCATCCCGCCTGCCCTCTCCTTAGTGTCTTCGGTAGTTAACATTCAGGTTCTGATTCTGGAAAAAAAAAAAAAAAAAAAAGAACTTTGAAAGGAGACTCTTGCTTCTCTCCTTACCAAAGTATTAACAGCTTTCCATGGTGCCTGGGCCACCTTCAGTTCATCCAAGACAGCCGAGAAGATGGAGCGATCCTCAGCCCTGTCGATCTGCAGAGGGCTTGTGCCCATGATCTTCACGCCATTCTTGTACAGAGGGACTGCGAGGTTGTTTGGAATCTGGCCCCCAACAGATATGATGCAGCCACTACATGCCTGGAAAAGACATCCACAACATCAGCTACAGGAGTAACTTGATCATGAATGGACTGCTGTGCTAATAGTGACATCAATTCCTTCCTGAAAATCTTCAACCTGAATTTGATGTTTCCATCCTTCCTATGAGGGATAATATAAATTATGCCACAAAGACATAAATAAACTTAGTTTTTACTCTCTGGGCTATTACATCCTAAAATCTATGCAATGCTTTCATGAAGTTCACATGGTGAATATCACTGGCAACATTTGCACCTGGGACAACTGGAAAAGAAAACCAAGTTGATGAATTTGTACTCTATACTACAATCAATTACTTTCTGGACTACTCACATAATTTTTTCTAAATGAATACTTTTTCTCCTTCCAACATGCCTCTCCTGAACCCCTTCACCCAACACTTTACATTCAAATTAAGCCTCCTACAAGACTGCTTTACTAAGTCACTCCAGTTCTCAGAGTTCTCCAGAGGTTCCTATTGACTAGAGAAATAAAGCACAAATTCTTTACCCTCAGGTCATTAAACTTTCCACCCTTGGCTATCACTACCCTTCTCAGCCCCAGCGACTCCTCTATTCCATCCCCCAAGGACATACATTTCCACTAGCAAACTCTCTATTCCACCAAAACTTTTTAGGCTGTTGCTCCTTCCTTCTCTGCTTGTAGTTATCTAGCCTCTGGTCACCTTGTTTACATCCCACTTCCACTCCAACAGCCAACACCTCCATCTCCTCCCCTTTGCTGCCACCTTAGAATCTGTCCCCACTACCCAGTACCTATTTTAGTTCCTATATCCTTCCTACTTGCTTTATAACCAGTGCCTTAATCATTACCTTTCATTCAAATGTTTGATTAGTTTAAATTTTCCTTACTTAAAACCAAATCTCCCATTAGCAGTCTAATATTAAAGATCAAAATATTAAAGATTAAAAAATATTAGCCCACCAAATTTCAAAGTCTCTTAAGATTGATGTTGGAATAATAAAGATGAGCCACATGTAAGGGTGGGGATTGGATTTGCAGTCAGAAGGCTCTTCCCATCTCAGTTCCCTCTGTTTTCTACCCTCCTCACCCTGAGGTTCAGTCTTCTTGTGCATAAAATTAGGGTCACAATACCTTCCTACTTCACAAGATTGCTATGTAGATGAAATAGGATAATAAACATTAAAAATCCTATGCACACTTTAAGTTTATGAATAAATAAAACATAAGTGCTAATATTTAAACTATAATATCTAACAGTCCATGGATCTTGGCATAATTTGTGTTTGCCCTAATGACCCACTAATAAATATTAGTGAAATTACTGAAGTGATAGATATGTGCCAAATACATTTTATCATTATTTGAAATTGTTCTGAAACACTCTTATAAGGGATAAAGCTAATTTTTCTCTGATGAGAGCAATTATAGTACTGCCTAAACAAACACCCTGCAAGTGAATGCTTTAAGGCATTGTAAACAGTACTGAAAATAATAATCCAAGGTTCTGCATATTTATAAGTGTACTTAAGCTACTTTTATCATCATTTTAAAATATGTTCAACACACACTTTTGCAAAACCTTTAAAAAGAATTACTCTCTTTACTATATTAATCTTTTTTCTTATTATTGCCTTTGGTTTATTAGCAGTGTTAAGGTTTTGAGGCATGAAAACAAATTTTTTATGTGAAACATTTCAGAATACTTTTCTAAAAATAAGAGAAAAGTAGCAAAAATTGTAGTTAGTTGGACTAAATGGGAGCTTAAAGTTGAATGAAAAGGACTTCATTGATAAATACATCAATATTTTTTCAAAGTGGCTTTATTACACTGATTTATATTTTTCAAAACATCGACTTTCAAAATAAGAATAGGCTAATTGCTGCTTCTCTTTGTAGTCGGGAAAATCTGTTTTGACCTTCACGATAACCTTCTATGGTGACTATTATTAACTCCGTTGTACACCTAAAGAAACTGAGACTCAATGAGGTGAAATGACTTGCCCATATCCCTTCCCAAGCAGTAGAGAGCGGTGTGTGAATTCTATTCTGTTGACTGAACCATAGGTATGCTCCAGTAAACTACCAACTATTCCCATCTTAGGGTAACTCTACTTTGCTGGCTGTTTTCAAAAATGTTTAATTTTAAAGGATAAGAGAAAAGTTATTGCTAAAACACTGTTTTAGAAAAGTGATAGAAAATCTTCCAGTGCACAACCAAATTCTCATGGTTGACCTCCAGATATATAGAACATCATTGGGACAATAAATCATGTCCACAGGAATGTTGCAGAGTAACAATGTGAAGATGTAGTGCAGGTTTTGCCCATACAGCAAAAGGAGTTCAGAAGGAAAACATGCTTATTATTAGATGCAGTCTAACTTAGGGCAGTTTCATAGATCTAATCTTAAATTGCCCTAACTCCAAGCACAGGGCTTGTAGGGACATAAGGACGGGAACCTGGTATCCCACACAGGTAAATCATCATCATTTTGATCACTTGTCTCTAAGCAGTTATAAATAATTTACTAAAAGAAAATATTCTGAAGTTCAGATATCATTCCACAAATTTCTAAAATATTTAAAATGATACATTAGGTTCCCAAAACTCTTACCTAGATTCATTTTGTGTTTTTTATTTATTTTTGTAAGAGGGTTTCTTTTGTTCTATGCTTGTGGTGGTGCTTGGAATTGAACCCATAGCATCAAGCATGCTAGGCAAGTGCTCTACCACCAAGCTGCATCCCCTGTCTGTGTATTATTTATACTCATTTTAATTGCCTGTTCTTTAAACCTGATACCACCAAGTAAGGTAACACAGAGTATTTCTGAAACAGTAGTCATGCTGAAATCAGACCAGAAATTTATTTTAAGCACTAAAGAATTAAAAGAAAATGTTTTAAATTTATTTGAGATCATCTTCATTTCTCCTAGCCACTAATCACTTTGGTCAGTCCTAATTAGATGCAGTATTTTAGGCAGAATGTAATGCGAGAAAATTTATCTTACTAATAGAAATAGCATTTGCCTCATTAAAAACAGCCCTGATTTTTACAATTTCATGGAATGATCTCCAATTTACAAAATTCCATTATTTATGCATCTGCCAATGAAGACAACTGTAGTTTATATTTTAGTAATTTGAATTTTCTCTTCTTTTTTACTCTTTTGCTTACAGTATTAGGGATCAAAATCAGGGCTTCATGCATGCTAGGCAAGCACTCTACCACTGAGATACATCCCCAATCATTCATGCTTAGTAACATGTTATTTTACATATACGGTAGAACTTTAGGCTTATATTTAATTACAATTAAACCAAATGCTAGAAATGAACCCCAATGCTGCTTAGAGTCATACCTTCCCTAATGAGTTTTGCCTACCACTAATTAATATCTGTAATTACTTAGTTCAATTAACTCCTGTGTTAACAGAATTGCCATTGTCAACAGGTATATATATTGTTAAAATATGGCAAAGAAATGGTTAAACAGGATACATTTTTATGAAATATAGTCAGGCAAAGTGAGCATTAAAAAGCAAGAAAAAAAATATTCAAGCTGGACTTTAACCTCACTATGTTACCCAGTGCCCAAGCTGGTCTTGGCCTGGACTCAAGCAATTCTCCTTGCCTCGGCCTCCCAAGGAGCTGATACTGTAGACATGCACTACTGTGCCTGGCCCAAATCTAACTTTTAATAAATAATTACAACATGAACTGAGAAATGAGGTTTGGATATAGAAAAATATTGTGGTTGGTTGTATTTATAACTTTTAAACTCATGAGTGTTCAAAGGAATAAAAGGGAAATATGAATTTAAGAACAGATTTATATGGTTCCTTTTTATTATTGTAGCCTGTAAAGATTATTGAATAATTTATCCATAGCAAACAGATCTAGTAAAAAAGAAGCACAGTGTTGCAACTTTATAAACAATGTAACAATTTCTAGCTATGGACCTCAAAATACCTTGAGAACGCCTTTGTCCTTTGTGAGAAATACCCTAAGCTAGAGTGCAAACTAGGCAAAACATCACCATCATAAAGGGGTGACACCAACTTCTTTCTTTCTTGACTCTTCTCCACATACCAAACAAGCAAACAAACAGATAAAAAAAAAATCAAAATTTAAATCTCTTCTCCGAAAGTAGAACCTATAAACAATTACAAGGAATAAATGACTATGCGTAAGGGGTCATTCTCTAAAGCAACTGATCCTATGGTCTAAGTGAGTGGAACATCAGTGAGTGGAGTTCATCTCTATAACATTTCCATTTTACATGAAAAACTAAGAACAAGCGGGAGGAAGGAGATTTCAGCACCTTCTTACTCTACACGGAATGGAAAGCCTGTTCCACTGCCGCCTGCTTCACCTCTGTGGTGCGTTATTTCTCTGACTCCCCCTAGTGTTTTTTTTTTTAATTTTTTTTTTTTATTTACTTAATGATTCATTGAACACAAATGGAGTACAGCTATTGTTTCTCTGGTTGTACACAAAGTAGAGTCACCCCATCTGTGCGTTCATGCATGTACACAGGGCAATGATGTCTGTCACACATTCTGTTATTATTCTTACCCCCCCACCCCAAGCCCACTCCTCCCTTCCCTCTATGCTATCTATCCTTCCTCCATTCTAGCCACCATTCCCCCCCCCGCATAATTCATCATCATTCATTTATCAGAGAGACCATTTGGCCTTTGGATTTTTGGGATTGGCTGATCTCACTTAGCATAACAGTCTCCAACATCATCCATTTACCTACAAATGCCATAATTTTATTCTTCTTTATGGCTGAATAATACTCCATTGTGTATATATACCACAGTTTCTTTATCCATTCATCTATTGAAGGGCATCTAGGTTGGTTCCACAATCTAGCTATTGTGAATTGAGCATCTATGAACATTGATGTGGCTGCATCACTGTAGTAATCTGATTTTAAGTCCTTTGGGTATAGGCCAAGGAGTGGGATAGCTGGGTCAAATGGTGGATCCATTCCAAGTTTCCTAAGGAATCTCCACACTGCTTTCCAGAGTGGCTGCACCAACTTGCACTCCCACCAGCAATGTATGAGTGTACCCTTTTCCCCACATCCTCGCCAACACCTAGTGTTTTCTTTATGGGTTCTTCCTTGATACCATAAACAGCCTTGGTCCAGAACTAGACCAAGACCCAGACCAGGAGACCCATTGTACCCATAGAGCTATGCATCCTCAGGAAAGCCTATTGCCCAAGTGACTTATATGTGTGTTTCTGAATAAATTTAGACATGCTTCCAATTTTCTACAAATTTACAGCTGAATGCCTTAGTACTTGCAGCCTCACTAGGGGCAGCCAAGGTAAAATAAGGGCAGTCCCCTTCAGGTGGCAGTACACCCATGATCAGAAACAGCAGAGCAGCACTAGGAAGCAGGCTGTGAGGAAGGACACACCTGCCTCAGAAGAGAGAGCACACACTCATATGTACCTGTGCGTACAATAAGGTGTGTACGGTGATTTATAACATTTCCTGAGGTAGTCTAAAGAACACATCAAAGGGATAATGTTCTTCCATTCCAACATAACATTGTAAATTACCTCATGATATATAGGAATACTATTTTAAATGCCAATTAGCTTCAAAGAAGGAGCAACTTATTTCTTTCTCTAGTACTGACTTTGGTTATCATAGAAGAATCTCATTAATAATTGTGTGTAACTGCATCCAAAAGCAATTTTAGAAGCATCTTTTCTTAAATGATTTCACAAGGAAATCATTATGTGTTAAAGTGCCTGCTGCTATCGCCTATAATTTTTTTTGTATTTTTGAAACTAGTATTTGGTTTTTCACATATTTATATCATGAATCCCAGTTTTATTGTTAATATCTTAAAGATGGGAGTTTGATTTTATAGCTCTCTATCTTGCTGAACCAGGCATTTATAAGGTACTCAAGAAGTGTTTGTAAAATGCATTTGTTTTGATGCCCACCCATCTTTCTGAAATGAATATTAAAGAGGCACAACAAAAATATCAGAAAGAAGACTAAATACAGTCTATATTCTGCATAAAGGAAATCTAGGCCTAAACACAATTCTGAATATATATATATACACACACAAGTATATACATATATATCCTATTTCTGTTTCTCTATATAATAATAAAATCATCACATTGCTATAGCACTACAATTCACACTTTACAATATGACTTCAACCATAAACCCCATGTTACCTGCACAGTGCCTGAAAGTAGCATGCTTTTAAGTCCATAGGATGCATTAACAAAGAGAGAAAGGGAGAGGGAAGGAGGGAGGAAGAGAGAGTGAGGAAGAGAGAGAGAGAACAGAGAATTCAAATAACTTGCACAACGCAATTAGTTTTCAAATCAAAACTAAAATTCAAGCACTATGGCTCCAATTCAGCACTTTTTTTCTCTAAGTGACCATATTTTATAGATAGGGATAATTCTCTGTGGTAGGGAATTAACAATGATGATTCAAGGCATGACTACTGGACATCATTTTGGAATCTTCCAGTAGCTATTTTTTAAACTATAAGACAACTACTTGTTCTACAGATGTAGAGTAACCTACAATCATGTAAATCCACAGTGAAAATACACTTGATAATATTGGAGTGGAAATGGAGAAGCAATTGTAAGAAAAGGCAGTAAAGGAAGCAAAATCATTTCGAATGGCCTCATTGATCTTAAACTGAAGACTAACAACTTCATCTGATGGACCAGGCATTACTGGTCCTTGGTAAACAACTTAACTCTCTCCTCTGGGAACTGCTCCTCAAACCACGTCCCAGGAACTAGAAAGAAGCTGTTTATTGTGTGTCTAGATGATCAATTAAAACATTCTGCAAAATATTTATGAGAGGCCACCTTGCTAGCTAATTATGTGGCTGTACATGGACCAAGTAGAGTTTTCAATACAGCCAGAATGCTTAGAAAGAAAAAGAGAATTTTATATGAAAACAATCACTTGGTGCCAAGGCCTCAAGAATATAAGGCTGGATTGATTTTATTTTAAAGTTTCACTACAAAATTAAGCAGTGGAAGACACTGGCAACAATTTCTCCTAAGGGGAAATACAATATAAATCTACATACATGAATACAGATATACATAAAGTGTACACTGTATATATTTTTTTTCTTACCTCCTGATGGTAAATGTCTAGGATCCTCTCCAAAGACAACTCTTCAAAGTATAGTTTGTCGCACTCATCAAAGTCGGTGCTCACAGTCTCTGGATTGCAATTCACCACCACCGTCTTCTTGCCAAGTTGGCGCAGTGTGCGGATACTGGAGACAGCACACCAATCAAATTCCACACTGCTGCCTGCAGAGACCATGAGATGGGCAAAAGGGGTGAGAGATGCATCAAGTTGCAGCACAAAGAGAAGCAGAAAAATATATCACCAGTCAGTCCAGGCTAAGGAAGCCAGTGCCTTTCAATTTTTCAAACAGCAAAATATAAATTTCAGACCTACGAGGTACACTATGTTCACAGTAGGAAAACCAAGGACTAATTAAACAATCATGAAAATGTTGGCTTGTTTTATACCTGGAATTCTACAATTGGTAAAACCTCAATGTTAATAGGAAATAGCTTTAATGATAAAAATAATCCTCATGTACTGAAAAGAAATTCAAAATGAACACAATAACCTTGACACACAAAAAGAACTAAGCCAGTGATCAGAATACTTGTGCTCTTGCTTCAGCCCTTCCACTTAATCCACTGGTTGAGGGCTAAACCATATAATCCCTGAGTGCCTTGCTGATCTGACATATCATGATTGATTGGAAAGTCCCATCCTTTCTAAGCATATCCTTTTAAGCCTGGCAAGACCACCCCATGCAGAGTGAGTGACCTTCTATGAAGCAATCTGAAATACAATATTGGCCTAAGAACCTCAAATATCACCTCTTCTGGGATGCCATAGAACTGAAAGTCCTGGTACTTGTACTAATTCTTTGCATTAGTACATTTTCTCCTAAAATTCTTGTCAAAATATATTGTTCCAATACAATAATACATTAATTCTCACTATAGAGCAAGTATGTACTTGATTATCAGCTCAGCTAGTCTTCCTTGGACACTAAGGTTAATGCAGAATTGTGAAATAAATTAGGTTAAATTTGAAAACAAGGAAAAAAGGTCCAGAGAGGTGAAGAGTTTAGGCCATTCACCTGTAAGATAACTGCTAGGGGTTGAATGAGTCAAAATTCAGATTTGTGTGCTGCAAAGTTAATTCCTAATGCAACAGTGTTCAGAAAGTGGAGCCTTTTGAGATGTGTTTAGGTGGAGACCTCATGAATAGATTAATGCCATTATAAAAGGCCTCAAGAGAGAGTTTGTCTTTCATGCTCTTTTGCTTCCTGCCATTGAGGACACAGCATTTCTCCCCTCTAAAAGACACAGCATTCAGGATGTGATCTTGGAAGCAGAGATCCAATCCTCATCAAATAACTGAAGGTGCTGATCCCTTGCTCTTGAACTTTCCACCCTCCAGAATTGAGAGAAATAAATTTCTGTTCTTTGTAAATTACTCAGTCTCAGGTATTTTGTTGTAGTAGCAGAAACAGAACTAAGACAATAATAGAGTGGTAAAATGTAACAGTTTTGCCCTATATCAGCATACCCTGAGGCATTTAATTATAAAAACTCAAACTCTACTTAAAGAAACAGAGTAAGACTACGTATGTTTAAATCGTGTATTTTATGTTTCCATAGTAGAATGCCCTTCAGGGACTATATGAAATGCAGCTGTTGGTTAACATCCTGTCCACATAATATACACCTTGTGTAATAGATTTGGAGTGGTTATTAAACATCTGATTGAATAGAGAGGAAATGTCACAATCTCTGGTGAATATGTTTTAATTGAATTTTATAAATCTGCACCTGCCAATGAGACAAACTCTCTGCATTTGATCTATGTATCAGATGTTAGGTCAGAGATTGTATAAGCAATGTAATTTCTAGCTGATGTGTAATTCTTTGAGCAAAATGTAGATCTTTATGAAAAATGTTAGAAGAGAAATAGCCAAGTCTAATTTACTCCCCAAATCCAATGAGGAGGTCAATTCAGTTAAAGAGAATGAAAATGATTAAGTAATACGGTAAAATAAAAGGAAATGGAATTTCTAGTTTAAATCTGTGTTTGAATTCCACTTCTACTACTAAGTAGTTTTATAAGTTTGAGTTTTAATTCTCTGAACCTCAGTTTCCTAATTTTCAAAACATTTACCCTAACAGCATTTACTTTATATGGTTCTTAGAATAATGGAATTAACATTAATGAGCACTGTATAAATTGTGAAGTTGTATATACATATGTCATCACTTTACCAATGTGATATGGACCACAGCCCAGGACCATCATTCCATGTTCATCAAAATTGATATCATGCTCCTGAGGGTGGGAAAAAATAGAAAATATAGAAATTATTACATTATTCTTCCATTAAATTCAACTATTTGTCCTATCTTTAAATGTGTCTTTTTCATTTTTTCTTTTGTTCACATGAATCCTCTATGAGTCTCTAGGAACCCAAAGTATGGTGTTCCACATGCTACCGATTCATTAGAAAAAATAGTTGTAGCTAAATATTTGTAAATGTAATATTCATGAGAACCCAGCATAATTGTATGCTCATGTGACCATTGTCTTTATCAGATTTTCACTAGCTTGATGTCATTATCCTAAGACAGTTCTTAACAGAGAGTGCATAGAAACATATCATTGTATATACCCCTATGATGCCCTTTGTATTACCAACATCAGTAGACAATCAAAGATAAAAACAAAAAAAAAACACGATGTATTCCCTCTAGTGGACCAGCTACTAAAACTAGAGCTCTCTGCATTTAGCAATTAGGCAGTTCCTACCTGACCATTGTAGGTAACATATAGGTAGTTTGTTACTGATGGGTATTCTGCAGCCAGTGTATCAATCTGAAAGAGAAATGTAATTAATTTAAGCAGTTGATTGATTAATATGAATCTTACTCCCTGTCTCAATTATAACTTTTTTCACAACTGTGGTTTTATTTTGTGTGTGTGTGTGTGTGTGTGTGTGTGTACTGCATTCATATTTCTTTAATGCCTAATGCTGTCAAATGCAAAGACAGGAAAAGCTATGTATAATCTAATTGCTTTCTAATTCTGAATTAAGAGAGAGAAAAATATTACATGATCTAGTTATCACTTGAGCAATAAATAGTCACACACACCCAAGGGCATCTCTGGGTCACTGTAGTAGTACCCATGAGCACGACAAAATGATCATGTAGTCCACTGATTACCAGAAAGATTTACCTGGTCAGCTATTTAAAGCAACTATCTATGAAATCTAAAATCAGAGAAAAATGGCCTATATGTAAGGATGCATTTGTTTGCAAATTAATGTGTAGGATTTACATTACCAGAGATACCATAAAGCGTAAGTGAGGGATGAGAGACAAGATCTCACTGAACGTATTTGGAAAAAGTAAATCAATTCCACTCTCAAGAGCCAGTAGCTCAGCTTAGTGAGCAAGAATTTGAGGCCAACAGGGCAAGCCGGTATAAAGCAGGTGAGAAGGAAGAAAGATAATAATTGCTGAGTGGAAAATATTTAGTATCGAGCTTGAGACCTAAGGGTATACGTGTGCCCCCTGAGCACACAGAGAAAAGTCAATGATTTTAGAGGACAAAAACCAGCTGGTGGTACTTTAAGTCAACACATTCCTTCCATTAAATGCTAAAAAGGCACAACTATGAATGTTCATGTGTGATTGTCATGAATACTAGATGAACACTACACCCAGCCCTATCACAATGTATACTGAATGAATCAAAATGACGGAGCTCCTAAAGTATCACACTGTACAAGAATTTCAAGTTCAGCCTGGGCAACTTAGCAAGACCTTGCCCAAAATAAAATTTTCAAAGGGTCGTGAGTGTAGACTGATGGTAGAGTATTTGCCTAGCATGTGCAAGCCCCTGGGTTCAATCCCCAATACCACAAGAATTGAATTAATTAACTAATTAGTTAAAAATTAAAGTGCTAAAGGAAATAACTATCTTTTCAAAAGGGTCAGCTACCATCCTAAGGTATTTCAAGTTCTTTTACTATTACACTAAGAATTTCTCTTATGACATATATGTTTGAACATAGATCAAAAAGCAAAGGAGATGTCATTTCTATATTTTTAAATTTATTTAGGTCATGAAAATCAGGCACTCATTCTTCTCTTTACATTTCAGTGTTTCCTACATCTTTTCCCTTTTAAGCGTAAAATAAAGTTGAATAAAATTGGTGACATCATGGGCATTAATTGGACAAGTAGGGTCATTTTTCAAACCCTTTTTTTTATTGACAATAACTTTTTGAGTTGTGCCTACATTTCACTACAGAAATTCTGGGGGAAAAAAGGAAACTCCCTTACCTGTTTAACCCAAGGGTGGATGTTCTTCTTTAATCTCAGCTCCCTTGTCTGAGTCTCGGTCAGTCCTAGGCATTTTGAAATTTGCTTGTCCGAGAACCCAATCTCCTTCGCCTTTCTCAGGGTTCCTTCCGCAATAGATTCACTGGGGTTGAATGTGAAAGGAATTCAAATTTAAACCAAACACACAAAACTCAGTAAACTATTCAATTTCAAAAGCAGCAAAGACTCCTTATTTCCTACCTTCAAACATAGTTAGCTCACCTTATCTTTAAAAAATATACAAATTACCCACTAAGTCTTCCAGTCTCCGTGGGGTCTTCTGCATTGCCTCTCTGTGGTCTCCCACTTTCATATCCTGTGTGCCCACTTCCCTGCTTAGTTCCTTGAAAATAACTTCTGCATTTACTTTTCGTATGATTTTTCTTGTTCAGTAAAAGTCAAGAGACCTCCTTGTCTAAAACCAGAACGCTTTCTCAATTTTCATCTTCCTCAACCTTTCTCAGCCGTCATAGGACACTTTGGATGCTTCATTCTTTAAAGAGACACCTCCTCTGGTCTCTGTTAAGTTGCTTCTAGCCTATTTTATTGCTCACAGCTATTTACTGTTTTGTTTTTTGTTTTTTGTTTCTTGATTTTCTGGTTTTCCCCAGGCTTTTTCCCTCTGTTACCCACTTCTTTCCCTCTACACAGTCAGCCACTGCCTGGGCTTCAGAACACAGCTGGGTGATGACTCTGAAATCTGTGGCCTCTTCTCCAGGTCTGACCTGTGCTCTAGGTCTTCATGGATGTGAACTTCAGGAATCATCTTGACCTGAGTGTCCCGGTATTGTTTCAGACTGGACCTCCTCTCCATAAACTGCCTCTGTCTACTAATATCACACATCTTTCTGTTTGAGAAAGTAGTTTTATGGTTCTATCATTATTTTCCTTTCAAGCTAGATTGTCTTCTCATTTTTCTCATGTTCATTTATGCTGTATAGAGTTTGTCTTGCTTCTTTTGGCTGCCAGGCCTTTGACATACCTTTTATCCACCCGAATTCTCCCCAATCCTCAGCTACTCTGCAAAGGTCAACTAAAACCAAATTTCATCCAAAAAACCTCTCAGCTTCCTGTCATCCACTGAGCATCCTGAGCTTCTCCTGCCTCTTTTACTTGGAGCCATGAATACAGTCAGAACGAGGATTGGCAGGTCATCATTACCTGGTATTTATAATATGTCTTAACATTAATTGCTCAATCAAATATTTCCTGGTATATTTAAAGGCCAAGAGGGCAAAGAATATATTTGACTCATTTACCAGATTATTCCCAAAGTCTGGCACATTACCCAACCCACAGATAGCAATCAATAAATATTTATTAAATGAACAAAAGAAATTTCAACTAATTTTTTTCATTTTCCAGAAAAGACATAGAAGTGATTGAAATCAGCTTGTAAATAAATTTTTTAAATGTGCATAAAAATAATTTGTAAAGAGCTAAGGTACAGAAGAACAAAATACTGCTATAAAACATATGTAGTCAAATACCTGTGGGTCACCAATTTCAAGCAATAGCCAATACAATAAAATATAATTATAATAGTTCAATAGGTGGTACACTGAAACTAAGATAAAATAGTTTGTTGTAGAAGATCTAACTTGTACTAAACAAAACATATTTTGGAACCCTGTTAATAGAATGTATCTGAATTAAATATCTTGCATATTTCTCATTCCAATCTTTCATCTTCTTTATTTAATTAATTCATATTCTGAGTTTGGAGGAGAATCAAGCTGCTATATATAATGGCTATTTCCTGCCTTTCTTGCATCAGTGTTAGTTTGGATTTTTACAGCTCCAGCTCTTCCTAGTCAATTTGCTTCTTCTATTGCACATAATTCCCTTCTGCCTCAGATCAATGCATTATTTCTCCAAATGCATTTAATTTGGTGTTTTTTTTAATTTCCATTTTGAGTTCTCATCTTCTCAAGTTTTTGATAAGCATTCCCTGAGAGAAACACATTTTTCTGTCAAATTCTTGAATACAATCTGATATTAAGTATTATTAGTTGCTTACAACATGTGCCAATCCCTGGGCTGTAAATTCTAGAACTATGCTGTCCAATAATGTAGCCACCAGCCTCATGGTTATTTAAAATTAAATGTTAATCAAGTAAGCCTTGTAAAAACTAAAACTTTAGGTTTACATTCACACTTAGCAACACTCCAAATGATTAATAGTCACACATGGCCAACCGCTGTTGTACTAGCGCAGCTTACAGAAGATTTTATCACAGAAATTTCTGCCGACAATGCTGCACAAGAAGATACACAACAATATTTGAAACATGGAATGATAGACAGTGAGTCAAGGCAATTTATGGAGGGAAAAGCTACGTGGTGTAATGTGAAGTCAAAGAAAAGGGATAAGAGAGTGAGTGGTTGTACTTGAGAAATACTGTCACAGTAGAGAGACATGAGCAGAGCCATAAAGTTCAGCTTTGTATAGATGACAGAGTTGACAGATGCACTATTGGCAAGGGCAACTGTATTCACAAGAATTTGAGGGCAATAATGGACATGGCAGGTATAGGAAATACACTGAGGACTCTAGTTGAAAAAAGTGAGTAGGGACAGGATGGTGAGAGTTCCACTCTTTCATTAGGGCTTTAATGTTTAGTGACCATCCCACCTGGGCTACCTATGTGAATGATGGGGAGATAAAATATTGACTTCTTACATAAAGGAGGTCAGAGTATATTAGGAGAGAGACAAATAGCTATTGCTGGGTCTGCACCATGAGAGGAGCTGTGAGAGAAATGTAGATAAGACGAGGCTCTGGCTGAACTTCCAACAGGTAAGTTTAGAAATGCTTTAGCTAAGAGGTGACTTCTGAGTTTCCAAGGGATGCTGAAACACCCAAGTTTATGGTTACCTTTAGTTTTACCCCAAAAAAAAAAAAGAAAGAAAGAAAGAAAGGAAGAAAGAAAGAAAAAGAAAGAGGTATAGGAAAGACTTCTTGTTGTTGCCATTTGTTTTAGAAATGTGTGTCTCTAATCTCCTTGCAAGAAGATGCCCCTAAACCCATTGCTCATTTGTTTATGTGCAAGTATGCATTTAGCCCCAAACTGGAAATACACAATAAATAGGCTATGTTTCTAGATTAGAACTTTGGATAAAGTTCTTTTGAAAAAAAATCCCTAATTGTGAGTTTTCCCAAATCTCAATCATATTAATGTTTACCAGCACTGGAAAAGGCTATTTATTCTCTCTGTGTTCTATAATTTAAAAAAAATTTTCAGAAATAAAAAAAAACAACAAAGGAATGAAGTTTGGTTTAGAAGGAAAAATAGTTCACATGTAACACAGAAAATTCTTACCCACCAATTTTTTTTTTTGTATTGCTTGCTTAAAAATGTCCCCATCATTGTTGGATAGCAATGAAGAAGAGCAAAGGAACAGTAGATCTTTAATATGACATTGTAAACATAATCTGTGCAAAACCTATATCATATTACTGAAGAGACAACCATTTAACTTAAATGACTAAAGTCTAACCCTCAAAAACACTAAAGATGCCTGCCTTCAGGAGACTCATCACCCCTCTGATATAACTGTGGACCAGCAGCATCACAAATACAAGTTCTAATCCAAGGGCAAGCAGAAGTCATGTATTTATCTTTAGCTTTGGGGGGGCTCATGTTTTTCTATTTGTTATTGGGGGTTTAATTTTTAATTTTTGGTTTTGTTTTGTTTTGCTTTGGTCTTTAATGATTTATTTTAATCCCTTTTTATATGAAATATTGACCAGTTATTTAAAGGTTGTTATGTGGCTTTAAATGGACATTGTAATGATATTACATAAACATAAAGGGAAAGCAATTTAGATCCTTCATATTTGTACTAAGGATAAAATAAATTTGCATCTACTTGGTCTACATTCAGGAATGCAGTCTTTTCAATTACTGGAACACACATAATTTATTGAACCACAAGAGTTCAATAGACTATTTATGTAGAAATCTCCAGCAAACAGTCTTCCTCCTCTACCCACAAAATAAAATTTGACTTCTACAAGCAAAGAAATAAAAGGAGAAAGAAAGAAAGAAAGAAAGAAAGAAAGAAAGAAAGAAAGAAAGAAAGAAAGAAAGAAAGAAGAAAGGAAGGAAGGAAGGAAGGAAGAGAGAAAGGAAGGAAGGAAGGAAGGAAGGAAGGAAGGAAGGAAGGAAGGAAGGAAGGAAGGAAGGAAGGGAGGGAGGGAGGGAAAGAGAGAGGGAGGGAGGAAGGAAGAGAGGGAGGGAGGGAGGAAGGGAGAAAAGATAAAACAAAAGAAAGGCAGGTCTATGGATTGTATTGGCCTTCTGCATAAAAAAGTGAATGAATTTTGTGCTAAGCCATCTGTCACTAAGATTAACTCAATTGTTACTGCTCCCACATGAATCCCCCACCCCAGAGAGTTTTCATTACTTAAAGGGGTTGTCTGAGATGAGCAATAGTAACACAAAATAAAGATCATGATACTTTAGAACAGGGGTGAAACTATTTCTGCCTGGCCCTCTCAAGAACACCAACGAAGAACCTGAAACAGGTACATCAATTAGACCTGCACAGTGGATATTTTAAGCTCACTAACGGATTGTTGGAACATTTTCCTGATGAACCAAAAACTGCTTTAACTGCCCAATTTTCAAATAGCTAGATTAATAACGATATAATATTTTTCAGGGTCTTAAAAATCAGAACACATTAAATCAGAATGGTATATTAGCACATTCATGTTCATCTACCTTAACTTGGATGCACACATTAGAGAGATGTGTTCTTACAGAGTTCAAAGTGGTATATTTTTTGTAGCATTCCATTTATGATCTCTCTGATTATTAATTTCTCCTCTTTAGATGTATTCATGAAATAGCATAAAGCACTCTGGAACCTTCCTCACTGGGAAACTGACATTAATCCTGACCTAGCAAAGACAAGTTAGCTCCTTCCCCAAATGGAGTGCTATGTAATTCTGCAAGGTACTCCTAATTCTAAGACAGGAGCAGATAGCCTCTCTCTGTATTTCCCTCAATTGTTCTTTCCTCTGCATAACACAGACTGGCTGGCATATCATTATACACAGAAGAAAATTGACTTTATTCCCAAGTTATTCTGATACAAAATTTTATTTTGTGTCCCATTATAATAAAATAAAAGAGACAGTTTGAAGACACGATTTATTAACTCTGGGCCAGTGATTTAGATAAGGTTAAACCTCCTTAGAGTCAAATTCAAGACGAATCATCTTAAGTGAACATAAAGCTCACTTAGCAATGTGGAGATTCAATACATGCTCTTCCTCCATATTTGCCCATATAGGGCAGTTCTCCATTTTGTCTCCTGAAAAGAACTTCCATTATAGTAAGTTGTTTTTGTTTTTTTGTTTTTGTTTTCAGTCAAGCTAGGTAGAACCTTATTTTAGGGAACAAGGCTATAACACTTATTTTTCCAAAGGAAAGTGAAAGCCTCAATTTGGAACAAACTTAAAACAGAATAATTACTAAAAGAAATATAAATGCCAGATTTGTAATTCAACACTGCTTTTTGAAGCCTCAATAGGGAATGTACCATTTATATTATATTGTAAATCAGGGAAGCATTATACCAAACTAGTGATCAGAAAAATGGAGCATATTGCACCAAAGCACACAGTTTTTAAATATGTATAATAAATTATCCTTTTATGTGATAAATATTTGTGTGTATTATTATTTCATTTATTTTTACTTTTCAACATATGCATATTAAATCCATACTTAGGAACTGTATCCTCTAAAATATGCTATATACACTTTTCTTTCCCTACCAGCTTTCCTTGCTTTCAGAGTTCAAGGGCAAATTCTTCAAAGGTTAGACGTTTATCACTGTATAATAAAACCTAAACAATGAACAGAGATACATCACGTGGTTATAATGTTCATCTTTTCATAATCTTTAGTTCTTCTCTAGTTAGTAGCACAAAATGACAACGTGAAATTTTTAGAGGGGGGAAAAATGTCCTAAAACCAGGCAATCAGACTTTTATACACTCTGCCTGTAATCGTTTAACTTTAGACAGCATGGCTCAGCTTCTAGGGCAGGAAGTCTCTCGTGTGTTCTCTAGTTTATAAACAATACAAGCCTTTCTCCTCTCTTTCTCTGACTTCCAATGTAAATTTGTTGTTGTTGTTGTTTAAAATTCTACCCTGTCATCTCTGAAACTTCCTCCACTCACACTTAGTCTTCAATAATAAATGATAAAAGGAAATGGAATAAATTCCCCTTAATGAGGAAATTTTCACCTGGCACAGAGGAGCTGGGGAAATCTATTAGCCGACTGGAGGAACGCCTGCAGCATTGCAATTACCAGGGGAGCAGCGCACTTCACACAGTCCTCTCTTCCACTTGACTGGCTTTTATCTGATCCACCAACTCACAAGTAATACTAAACAAATTTCCCTCCAGATTGCACAAGCTCTAATGTGAAAATGAGCACTCCACTTGGCCTACAATTATGGGGTGGGCTTGCAATTTATTATCCTCTTTTTCAAAAGATCTCCCAAAAATGCAGAACCTGAAAATTCACTAGGTCTGATGCTCAGTAATGACACCTGCTTTAATAAGAAAAAAGGCCTGAGATGTATGTTCTCTGCCTCACACGACCCTCACCCACCTCTCCCTTAAATATTGCATGGCTTCACTGATTATCTGTGGCATTTCACAGGTTTAAGACCATGCCACAATCACAGTAATGCCATCAGTGGAGCAGTATTTGTCTTCTCATCCTTTCTTGCAAGGAGATAAAGTATAACCCACTTCCTAATAGAAATGCAAAAGACATTTGTCAAACAATGAGTAATATTTAGAAAAGCAAATGATAAAAACTTGTACAACTGGGTAAATACTACTTATTTTTCTTAATTTTTGAGAGCATCGTGGCTTGGTTCTGGGTAATGATGAGGTCTTTGAAGGAATTAAATATCTTGATTTTTTTTATTCCACATTTTTATTGGTGCATTATAATTATGCATAATTGTGCATAATTGTTACATATTTGTACATGTGCATACTATACAATGTAATTTTGTTCAAACCATTCCCCGGGGCTGGGGTTGTCACTCAGCAGTAGACCACTTGCCTAGCACATGTGAGGCACTGGGTTCAATCCTCAGCATCACATAAAAATAAATAAATAGCCGGGCGTGGTGGCACACGCCTGTAATCCCAGCAGCTTGGGAGGCTGAGACAGGAGGATTGTGAGTTCAAAGTCAGCCTCAGCAACTCAGTGAGGTCCTAAGCAACTCAGTGAGACCCTGTCTCTAAATAAAATACAAAATAGGGCTGGGGATGTGGCTCAATGATCGAATACCCCTGAATTCAATCCCCAATACCATAAAGAAAGAAAGAAAGAAAGAAAGAAAGAAAGAAAGAAAGAAAGAAAGAAAGAAAGAAAGGCATTGTGTCCATCTACAACTAAAAATATTTTAAAAATAAAAAACTATTCCCCAGTATTTCCCCTTTTCCTCCCCTCCTCCCTCCCCCTGGTCTGTTTCCTCTGCTCCACTGGAAAGGCCTTATCTTTTTAATCTCATATACAGGATAAATAATACCTGCACCAATGTTCATGTGAAAGCACGGTAACATGAAAATTATGTACTAGGATCTAAGTCCATTTAGCATCATCAAATAATGCTATAATAGTATAAGAATCACTTTTCAAGAAATAACATACCTAAAACTGTGTTTAATCTTAAAAGGTATTAACGACAGTGACAAAATCAAAATGAAAACAAACCTTACGAAAATTTAGTACTGTAGATATTTTTAAATAAGCAATTTTCAGTTTCCTGAATTTTATATTCATTTTTTTTTCCTATGGCACTAGGGATTGAACCTAGGGCCTTGTACACGCTAGGCAATTGCTCTAACACTGAGCTACATCCCCAATTCCATATTCAATGTTTTATAAATCTTAAATAACCCGAGTAGCCCAAAAATATTGTGATATTATTTTCAATCTGCTAAGGCCATTCATATGCTATTGAATATAACAATTATGTTCTACGAACAAAAAATACTAATAAAGAGGTAAATAATCTAGTGCAAGTTGATTGCAATTTTGGAGCCTTAATAAATCACATTTTATTTATCCATGATTCTTAATTGAAAAATACAAGGACTCTATCTTTCCCTGTCCATGATTTAATAAAGATGGAAACCACCTGACCAAAAGATCAAGTTCTATTAGTGTATGATAGTGTTCTTTGGCATTCCAAAAAAAGAAAGTATTCTTCTAAGCAAATGTGTTTCACCTGATTAGACTGAACTAAAAGGCAAAGTCTAGATATGAAATGTTGTTTGTTACTCTTGATTAGCATGTTTATTCACAATTCTAAATCCATCCAATGCATACTTTCCCCAAAATAAGGAGAATGTACTCAGTAAATAAAACCCTGGGATTTCCATGAATATAGATCCAGAATTTAAATCTCACAATAAAAAGGCACACTTTATAAAGCCTCAGCAGAAAACTGAGACTGAGCATTTTTATGTGTTACATAAATTCATTTGAAAGTCCTATATTTTAAAGCTTCTCTATCATCTTTGTTTAAATGAAGTCATGGCTCCACAGAGTACTTTTTCAAACATCACATTGGTTGTCCCAAGCCATGGATGTATAACTTCCAATATGTAACTTTCTTTGACTTCTAGAAACTGGACAAACCCCCAGCTCCAATTCAACTAAGACAAGAACTTGTCAATCAGGTAAAAGGATAAACACATAAAGTGCTTAGCACTAAAGCCAAGCAGGTAATGCATGCTTCAGGACTGCAAATGCCAGAGGAAAAAGGACTCAGAGGGAGGAAAAGAGGCAGAGGAGGCAAAGAACAGGAGCTCAGCAGAAAAAAACTGGCAGGGCACCTAAGTTTAGCCCAGCACCTCTGCTCTGTCTCCTCCTTCTCCTAAGCAGCACTCCTATACCCACACCTCAAGGTAGTGAGGGCCCCCATACTTGTCATCCCTTGGAGATCAAAACTGATCTTTTGGAGAGAGTGTGCACTCAAACATTTTCTCCACCATCAGGAGGCATGGCTGCCTTCTCTGCTCCTAGGGATAGAATCCCACACTCCATCTCCAAGGTCACACATGGGGACTCGATGCCTCCAACAGGCATCTCAGGTATTAATTAACGGGTGAAAAAACCCTGGGAATCAGTGGCTGCTTGTCTAGCTTCTGTAGTTACAGACCTGGCAGCCTATTTTGCCTGAATTTAATTTTCCTTCTATGCTCAGTTGTTTTACTCACAGCAGCATGAACATGAGGGCAGGGCAGATGTACTTTATTTAAAAGAAAAATATGTATCCATATACATGAATGTATATACAGAATTTGTTATAAGTCAAGCAAAATTTTAAGAGGATATCCTGTCTGAGGTCTCCATACCCTTGAAAATGCTGTTTACATCTTCTAAAGGTGACCTGCGGGGCTTCCTCCCTGCCAGGCTCCCTGTGTTTCCCCACCAGAGTTCTGGAAAGGGCACATTCCTCACAATGCTGCTTCTCTAAGTGGGGTCAACAATTCAGGCAGGAAAACATGCAGCTCACAACTTGACAGCTAAGGAGCAACTGATCTCCAGCTGTCTGATTTAAAAGTCATATCTCTAAAAAGAAGCTTTTGAAAAGGGTTAGTGACTAGACATGAAGGCAGAAGCCCTGAGCAAGATTCCCTGCCTTCCTCTGCCTGGTGTGACATAAGTATGACATATGCCTCAGTGTGACTCAGTTTCACTGTCCATAAAGATAGAGTGGCATTTTCACCTGTATTATAATAGAAATGCTCTTTAAGGTCAGCAGAAAAACACAGGTATTTGTACTATAAATACTCTGGTTTTCCCCTTAACCTTTTTTTGGTTCATTAATTCATATTCTTCAATACAATTGAAAATATTTATGAACATGTCTCACAAAAACTTTTCAGAAAATGCATAAACTCGAAAATGTGGATAATTTTTTTCAGAAAAAAGCACATGAAATGCTGGCTTGTTCTCAACAGGCAATGGAGATTTTTATAATGCACCTTTGAGTATTGTAATGCTTACATATATATAATCTCTATTTGATTAGCTGAATCCCCTTTTATTAGAAAAAAGTTTATTCAGAGTATTCATAGCTAATTAATACTTGTATAACCACTTAAAGAATTAAAACCTAGAGATGGTAATTTACTGTATCTTCCAACACAGGGTTAGTTTATACCTTGGACTATGTATTTTCCAATCAGCAGTTCATAAAGTTCATAAAGTAAGTACTCAACAATATTTGTATGACAATGTACTAATTAAAGAAAGAAATATTATAGAAAGTAAAATCACAATTCCCCAGTCATAGCAAAGAAGGAGAAACTAGGAATCATAATGCATTTTCTTCCATTGCAATTTCTCCTTCTTTGCTATGACTGGGGAATTGTGATTTTACTTTCTATAATATTTCTTTCTTTAATTAGTACATTGTCATACAAATATTGTTGAGTACTTACTTTATGATAATTGCCAAGAAAGATATATGGTAAGTAAAGGAATGGAAAACATTTATATCTACTTTCAGAATTAACACTGTACCTTAAAATCATGAACTCCATTCTGGACTCACACTAATCAACAAAAGTTCTGATGAAGAAAGACCTAAAAACTAGACCTAAGTAAAAGTATATTAAGACATGATGCCATTTGGAATTTCCTTAATGGAATTTACAATTTAATTAGGGGATGATACTAGCAAATATGTAATAATTATAGAACAATGAAGAGAATTTTTTGTGTCTTCAACTATTAGAAACAATGGCAAATAGGTAGATAATAGTTTCATACCTGTACTTGAATGCCTTAATTGCTTTGTAGTAAGTCTTACTTTTATGAAACATAGCACACACAAAAAAAAGAACAAACACAATTTATCACTTTTTAAATAGGATTAATACAGTTACCTACTTCCTCTTTCTCTCTATACATTTAGTCTTTTGAATCTCCTTTCCTCTCATAGCTCCTTATAATCAAATTTGAATTTGATAGACTTATTCAATTCTCTTCCTTTCTCCTCTAAGTCATGTAGTACTATTCAAAGTGTCTTCCTATTTTTTTTATTTCATAGGAAATTCTCTGTTTCCTTTGCTCTCATGACAGGATAATCCACTGAAGGAAAGAATGCTTCTCTTGGACTCAGAAAGTCCTAAAATCAAATCCTGGCTCCAACATGTACTACCTGTGAAACATGGAGAGTTTACTTAACCATCGTAAGCCATCATTTCTGCCATGAAATATGGGGTAGGGACACATAACCTTGTAGAAACTTTTATGTTGAGACTAATAGTTGATACATGTGCAAAAGTCAGAGATTTTCTATTTAACCTCTGTTCAACTCTCATTTCTTTGTGTCTCTGTTTTTCAACTGTCCATTAATGCATCCTGTCTATGTATAGCTATTAGCATAAGAGTTTAAACCCATCAAAGGCACATTAATGACCAGCAATTATTTGTGAACAAAAGGTATGTACCCAATACTATGCCTTGCACATGAGTATTCAATAAATATTAATGGTTGGCTAGATAAATATCATTTGGTCATTTAGTTCCTAATAAAGAGAAAGGTCACCAAGTAAATGCATAACTCAAAATGCTTGAGATTAGAGATAGGGACATGGAGATAATCTAATAATTATTGTTTATCAATAGATACATACATACACATGCTGAGTATACGTTACTTTAAATCAACTTAAGATTTTTGAAACTGTCAAACGTAAGATATATAGAAAATTAAAAATATACATTATGTGAATAATCTAAATATCACTCTGAAAATCTCTTAAGTAAAACATTAATCCTGTCTGTACCAGAATCATACCTTTTCACACTTTCAACAACTCACAATTACTTGTCAAAACTATTTAAAAATTATTTAAAAATTGAATGAAGTATCTCAGAATATTAAATTTTCGATGTAAACTTTTACATTATATCTAATTTAAAAAATCATTAGTTTAAAAAATTAATGAAATCCTGTCAAATAAATCTATTATATCACCCAAAATATCCTATCACATGGAACATAAAACTAATTAAAAACAAAATGTGTTTTAACTTTAATTTACAGAGGCATAGAATTTCCCATTGTAATACTCTTCTTTAACAGAGGAAAAAATAAACATGTTGGTGTAAAACCAAATTTTTAGTATTCTTCAAGAACTTTATTATAAAAGTGGATTATAGTATAAACACAAACAGAGGGTGGTGATACAAAGTAACTGGTAGAACTGTTTTCCTCTAATGTTAAACACTTTACATGTAGTCCGTTATATATTCAGCCATTTGTATGTCTGCCCAGCAAAATAAGAAGGGAGTTGTTTGGGGTTGTTTTGTCTTATTTTGGTTTAGCTTTTTACTAAAGTGAAACTGAGATTTAAAAATACACTGTGAGTTGGTAGTGAAAGGAGCCCACATAAGACCATTTTCTGCAAATTAAACCAGAGGACTCCACTAAAGGGTCACAGCATCTCCATTCCCATTTCTATACCCAAAAAGATAAATGGCCTCATTAGCATGGCATACTGAAGTCATAAAAGCTATCACATGTGACTGTTATAAGTGTGTGTATATACACACGTTTTCCTAAATTACTTTCATATTTAATAATTTAAAGCTGAAATTGCTAACTTTTTCTACCAGAAATTACAAATAACCACCAGAAAGTAAAGGGTTGCCCACTCTCTTTCTTATATCTAAGTTCTAACAACTCTTAGGTGACAATTTTCCCCTGGAAACTTCAATCAAATATAAGCACAAAACATTCTTGTCTGATTTTGCCATGCTTCATGAGCAAGTTAAATAAAAAGTCAATAGAAACTACCATGTGTAGGAGAGGACGTTCAAAGGGAGTGTTCCAGCTAAGGTGACACCTGCATTATTACATCTGCTAGAAGTTTGTGGCTGCAGGGAAATGGCCAACTTTACTGAGCTCAATTTAGCACTTGAATGCCCAAGTGGAACTCGCCAGGCTTGCCCTAGATTGTTTTCCTAAGCAATAGGCATGCCTATGATTTTCAGCACTCACCAATGGGCATAGTTTATCACACTGAACATAGCGATGTTCAGATGGAAATCAGACCCTTCAAAACCGCACTTCACTCTTCTTTACTACATTAACTATAGCAGTAGCTGGCAGTGAAGGGGGAACAGAATCTTAATATTTTCAGAATTAGTTTAACAAAAATAAAACCCATGAAGTCCATAGAATATTGGATAAAAGTAATTTCTGCATAATTTATACATAGATCCATTAATTATGTCAATAATTAATAGAGAAAGCCAAACCTTAGCTTCCAAACTTAGGTGCTATAAACTGCATTTCATTGGTTCTGTGCCCTAGCTTTGAACATCTAAAATGGGTGAAAACAGATTCTTTTTAAACAGTCATCTACAAAAATACCAACATAAATAGCAGCATTGTGCATAAAAACCAGAGAGCAAAATGGACCGTTCCAGGAAAATTGCCCAAATTGAATGGAATGCAAAAGAACAAACAATCATCACAAATGGCAGAAAAATCTTCCATTTGGTAATTTAACATGCAGAGGCTGGCTGTCTTTAAGCTAATCACTGGAAGGATTCAAAACTTAATGCAGCTTAGTTTTAGCCAGTAAAAGAGAAAAATTCTACGAGCTAGGCAGGTATAATAACATCCATGAGCTGAATGTATCAGTCAGAAATAGCTAAACAACCCCAAAACCAAAATAAAATAATTAATTTTAGAATAACAGGCAGAGGATTTAGCAGATGCTCAAAGCTAGCAATTAGTACTCACAAATTTTTTTCTTGCATACGCGTGTGCGCGCGCGTGTGTGTGTTTAGTATAATGGTTATCTTTCAATCTAAAGTTTCTATTCCAAAATGACATTATAAATAAAAACGTTTGGGGTGTAAAGTTCCAAAGTCTTATTATAGACTACTTCCTTCCTTACTGATAGCACTAGCAATCCAACTGAGGATCCTTACACCTGTGCTTGTCTATTAATAACAAATATATTTGAAATATTTATTCTGCATGTTGGGTTTGCATTGACAGGACTATCACCCTTTTATTGACTGCTGTTACTATACTGGAAGTGTCTATTATGTGTCATCTTATTTCCTCCAGATGTTATCTAATTTGCCTTTCCTTACGACTAAACACATTTTGTGTCTGTACATATATATAGGCACAGTTATTTACTTAACGTACCAAATATTAGAGGCTAAATATCAAATATTCTAGGTTTTTGAGTCCTACTTGGGTTTGATCTCAATTCTGTCATTTATTAGTATGTGAAACAGAGGGAGCTGCTGAATTTATCAGTGCCTCAGTTTACTATCTATCACATTAGGAAACTGCAAACTTAATGCAGTGGAAATATTAAACAAAACAATGTGCTTAGCACACAGTACTTAATATGTATTTCAAAAATTCAGTGATTATTATCTTACATTTGGAAGACATTCAAAATTACTGAATTGAATTAAAACTCAAGTTTCTATGTTAATAGAGTTCTAAATCCATCCTTTTGTTACTATAGAGAATAAGCTATATCAGGAGAACCTAGTTAATGAAGACATTTGGAACATGTCTTTGATTAGTGGTACCTATACTTCCTTTTTCTAAGCTGGTTTTTTTTTTTTTTTTAGACTAAAGGTAAATCTATGTGGTAGTGGAGAAAAGGGCTATAGGAAAGATTTTTATAATTTTTATCAGCTCAAAATTAGCATAGTTTCCTTTAAGTGAGTATTTATGGAAATGTTATACAGGAGGAGCATGAGGTATGAAAGTCAGGGTTGGAAGGATAAGCGAGTACAGGAAAGACACACAGACTAAAGTTTGGACAGTTAAGCCGTGAAGATCAATGAATAGAGCTCATGCACATGTTGCAGTTTCACTAAAATTCTGACAGACTTAACCTTCCTCAAACTTCTTGCAGGGTGACCTGTTAGTGTGAAGTTAATACATCTTTGGTAAATATTAATCTTCTAAATTCCAGAGTATATGCATGAAAACCTGAAATCCTGCATGATACAATTCACACCAAGTTGAGTAAAGAGAGACTTCCGAACACTAAAGAAGCTGACTGTACGTGTCATCACCCTGGGTTGATTAATGCCACTATGCTAGCTTATAAATTTGGGGGACTGCCTAGAATGGTCAACTTCCCTAGCATGCCCCTGGGCAGCAATAAACAATTTAAGAGGAAAAGGAAAAAGTCAGTGAACTCAAGTGGGAAAGAGAACTTTTTCTTCCTGAAGCTGTCTGAATAATGGTTATCACCTAAATTTTAAAAATGGATATTGCTCTGAAGGTCTTGTGAGGGCTGCCATTGCTAAGGTCATGAACTGGTGACTACAAAAACTGGGTTCTGATTTGGGTTCAAAGGCAGGATCCTGAGTTGATTATTTTAATGCCTAACTACCCCATGGGTAGAACAATCACCCCATGGATTTCATGATATATGTTTATCTCCATCCTTCCAGGAAGAGAATCTTTTACTATAATTCTGACTTTTTCACAAGCAAAGAAATCAATCATTTCCTTAATACCTAGCTCGTAATAATCATTGTTTCATTCCCCCTTATCTGTTTATGGACATTCACGTATATTCTAAATAAGAGAATATATTCTTTGGGCAGTCTAATTCTAGACTTCCTTTCAGATAATTATATGTAAATACAAGTCTCGGATTGACCTTCAATGTGAGTGATATTCTCATCCTCTCCTGGAGGATGTTTATAGGATTTTAGAAGAACTTGAACATGACTAACAATTGTAAAGTGAGAATTTTGGTTCATTAGCATAATAGAGTGCTATTGATCTTGGTATCATACAGATCTCTGTAGGATAATAGTCTTTGTATCACTAGCTATCATTGCTTCCTTATGAAAATAGGTCTGTCATTAACATTAGGGTCAATACTTCATAAATAAAGTTAAGAAATGATTCATTGCAAAATAAACAAGTAAATGTAAATTGTGACTGGTAAAATGAGTCTTCAAATGCATATATTTTAAAAAATATTTTTTAGCTATAGATGGACACAATGTATTTACTTGTTTATTTTTATGGTGCTGAGGACCAAACCCAGTGCTTGCACATGGGAGGCAAGCACTGTACCACTGAGCTACAGACCCAGACCCTAATTACATATATTTGAAGTCATGAAATGATCTTTAGAATAACAAGTGGTATTTTGATTTTCAGGAGAGAAAGGAAAAATCTTTGGCACTCCTCATGTGCCAGGACTGCTTTATAATTTTATCATTTAACCTTCACAACAAACCTATGAAGTAGACATTATCAGGAAGGATGTGAGGCTAGAGGAGGGAGGTAATGTGTCCGTGACTCCACAGCAGGCAGGACTGCACAGTGATCTGTCAGGTACCACAGTCCCTGCCCCTTATAGGTACAAGGAAGGAACTTAGTCCACGTCTACCATTCTGTGGTCATCCTCTAATTTCCTCCTCTTCGCCTAGCGAGATCCCTATTGTCTATTTCCCTAGGGACCCAAGTGAAAAGTGCAAAGGGACATGGCCACATTGATACAAGAGAGGTTGGGGTTGGAGAATTTTAGGGTCCTCATCAAATAAATAGCCAGCTCCTGGGCCCACATTCAAAGTCACACTTGCTAACACGGGAGAAGTTGAGGTCTTGAAATGCAGTAAACCACAAAAAAAATGCAAATGTAAAAATAATAACTACTTTCCTCAACCCTCTCCAACCTAGAAATACACAAGTCAGCTATATAATGCTAGCCATGAATAAAGGAGGTACAATTACTTTGGGAGCAGTAGAGACCCTGAGAAGAAACCTCTCTGGATATTTTGAAGCTCAGGAAAAAAAGCAGACTTCATGGTCCAGGCTCATGGTTGAGGATAATCAAAATACCGCAAGGAAACTCAGTTCTGAACACTTAAAATTCAGGATGCCCAGTTTGTTTTCCTTTCAACTTCATACCACTGTGTGCCAAGGTAAGATTGAGACAGCTAGCCTCAGTGGCCATCGATTCTTTTCATTTACCTTACTTTTCTAAATAGCAGTTATTATCATATTGCTTTTAAAGCCAAAATCAAAGACAGGAAGTTAGGATAGATAGGTGACAGGGTCAAATTGAGGAAATGGAGGCCAGTTTGGATCTAGGAAGTTGGATACCGCCCCTGGGAGATTGGAATGTCAGTGTCTCCAGAGCTCTTTGATCACCAAGATTACCTGCCTTCACTACCCCTCCCAAAAAGCTGCAGACAGGGAATTGCTAATTAATGCCCCCTGGGCTGATGCCTGCCTGGATCACTCCACTTGGCCCTTCCCCTGTCCATCTACTTCTCACCTTTTGGTCATCCCACCAGCATCTCTTGGGAATAATAGGCAGGAATAGGCAGGAGTAATAGGGAACATAGGCAAGAAGGAGAAAGGTAAGTGGGGAGAGAATAGGAGAACAAAGGAAACTTTAGTCTATAAAAGATGCAGGGTGCTTTCACTTCCTTGGATACCAGAATACCAGCCATGGCCCCCTTCTCCCTCCCAGGATAAGTCTGTGTTGTTACCTTTAAATAAAACCTGCTCTAAATATGCTTGCCTAGGCATGCTTCTCTAATGTTCAAACTTCAATATCTAGGGAAGCAGAACTCGTCATCGATAACTAGCAGTATCACTATGTATGCACCAGTGACTCTCAAAAAATAAAATATGAAGTCAACAATAAAGTATCTGCCAAATAATGCGTTCAGATATTAGGTTTACTAATGCCATGGATCATCTGTTGACTTTCACTCCAAGTTTTCTTTAGCTTTTGTTACATAATAGGCATTTTAGCCTCCCTGGATCAAAACAAACTTACACAGAATATAAATAATTTTAGAATCTTTTACATTATTAAAAGCTCCATATGTAAAGTGCTTTCGATGAAGATCATTTTGAAAATACAAGAGAAAGTGCCTTTATTTACAAATACATTTATGTCAGAAAATGGAGATTGAAAATGTCAAATTATCAGCTAATAAATGCAACAGAACATGGAAGTCAGAACGATATTATAAGTGATCTATGGTGTAAACTCTTCTAATCCTCCAAGGACCTTTTTTGCTATCAATATGCGCTTATTTCTGCTTAGTTAGAATCTCAACCTGCCTTCTGGCTGTAACAAAAACTATTCAATTAAAACATTGAATTTGTCCAAAAATCAGAATATATATCAAGTGGAAATTAAATCACAATAACATCTGCTCTTTTCCACCCCAAGTCTCTTGCACTGTTACATCTGGCACACTGTAAGTTTCTAGCACCCTCATGTGGTTTAATTGGAGTGGTTTCATAGGCATTTGAAATCAGGTGCCTTAAATTGAACAGTAGAACAGGCTATAATTCAACATGGAAGTTCTGCTGGCAGCATAAACCAGAAAAGGAAAACTTAAGTCAGCAAAATTCTAAGATGAATGTATAGGCTCAATTCCTAACTTATTTGCTATCTACTGCTCATTTTATGTGATCTCTGGAAAGGATGATTTACAGGCAACTATAGCTAGTTTCATCTTTGTCAGATAGGAATCCCCGATGTTCAAAATGAAGCATTTGACATGGGAAATTGTTACATAAAGAAATACCTAATTTTGCTTAAAAATAAAAGCAGGTACTTCTATTTCCCAGTTTGTGTACAACTCAATGAAGCCAATACAGCAACCCAACTATTGTAGTTGCTACATAGATGAGTCACCCAGGTTATCAGAACTTACACTGTCCTCAACAACATTTTAACTAATTAAACTTTCTACATTTTCACAAAATTCGAGAACAATTCAAATGCAATTTTTTTTTTCCTTCTCTAAACATATCCCTAGCTAGGCAGGTTCTTTACAATAAGAGATTATTTCAGAGCCCTCTTAGAGGGGAGATGCTAAGGACCATACTGTCTGTTCTTAATTTGGAAATAAATGCTCCTCTTATCAAAGATATGTGTTTAAAATATATCCAGGATGTCATGTCATAAGCCTGAGATGCCCTAGCAAGCAGTCTTCCCCTGAAAAAATTAAAAACCTAGATTTCAAAGTTCTAACATTATCAGAATATTCTCAACATGAAATGAAATTTTTAAATAATTGGTCATGAAGGAGATAAAAATGTAAATGAGGGAGAGGTAAGGAGTCTATTAACAGAAACTTGCATGTGGCTTATTTGTATGCTGAACTAGAAGTTCCACAGTTAAAAACATCAGTAGGATGTTAGAGGAAGACATTTTCTCATCGATATATAGCACTGTATAAGCTGATATCAAAAAGCAAAAGTAGGCTTCATACCTTGAAAGAAAATTTATAGAAAGCAGGGATAGTATTCATTTAATTGCTGACTAAAAAAATTTAAATCTGTATAATGTTTGGTAATTAAATAACACACTCAGCACTCATTTCAGCAGCACATATTCTAAAATTGGAACAACACAGAGAAGATCAGATGCCCCTGCACAAGGATGACACACAAATTCATGAAGCATTCCATATTAATAAACAAATAAAACAGTCATATATGTACACCAATGTTTATAAATTTAAAAGACCTAACAAAATCAATTACTATACTTGCTGGCAAGGGTGGAGGTGGAAAATGACTAAAAATATTAACAGGAACCTTTCAAAAAATAATATTCAAAAATCTGCCACTTATCTTCTGGCTATGGTTGCTATTTTCCAATGTTGGTACTACTTACCTCATTGAAGCAGAATTTTAGCCAAACACTTAAGAGTAAGAAAACTACTCAGAAACTTTACACAACCTCTGTGCAGGGAATCAGAGCAAGACTGGCTTACCTATTGAGCCCTTTCAGTGTCTTTTGCATGTTTAAAATGTCACGCATCTTGTACAAAAACCACTTATCAATGGATGTGAGCTTCACAATCTCATCAAGGGACATGTTGTCTTCCAAGGCCTGCCAGAAGGAGAAGAGATACTTTCTTTGGCACACATTTATAAATGTCTTATTTGGTTGGAAACAGAGAGCAGCCATTCCTCTCCGTGTTGTTTAAAGAGCCTGAGGCTATCCACCTAGGTATGAAACATGAAACTGACATCATTGACGTTCCTTCCAATAAACCTAAAATGCTGCCAACTACATCTAAGAAGAGCAAACAGAGAAGATGCCTGCCTTGAGCTGTCAGAGTGGTGTGTGCTTAGGGCAGTCCCCTAACAGGTTCTGGCTCCCGATCCTCTTAATTCGAATGGGTTATGGATTATGTATGTTCCAAGTTTAGTACAACTCTTTGGAATTAATAAACTCTCTTGAACTTACCTTAACGACAGGTAAGTCAAATTGGTAAGAAAATTTGGAATTAATATAATGATTGTTTAGCTTGTGTTTATGATAGCTACACTCAGGCAAATAGCATATTTTTATGCCCTAGTTCTAGATTCACACAGATACAGAAAAGTTAGGGAGAAACCATGATCTAACATCAGATCTGACTTGGCATTACTTCTCTAGAACACTTCCTTGCAGAGGACTTCTACCAGAAAATTATTCTGAATTCGTTTGTGCTAAGACAAGCATTTTACAAAATCCTAATATTTTTTTCAGAACAATGTAGTAATAACTTAGGTTCAACTGGCAGCTAAACCTTTTCCTCAAGTTCTCTTTAGCAATTTTTCATAAGTAAAATTACAGCTAAGTAATTAAGCAGAGTAGAAAATGCACCTGAAAGAAGAGATAAACTTTCAAAACCAAAACCTTCATATTCAAAAGCTGTCTATTCTTACTATTTTATGTATGTAAATATATACATATGCATATGCAGACACACATAAATAGACCCAATAAAAAATAATAAGCTTAAAATATTTCAAAACAACTTATTTTAGAGTGATACCCCATATTTTTAAACTTCACTAGTAAATATATGTAACCAATAATGATGCTATTATATTCAACCAAGAAAGTTTAGTTTCCTTAAATCTTTACTTCTTTCTAGCATCAGAACTCATGATAATTAAAAATATATATATAAAAAAAGAAACCATGATTATAAGTGGTGAGGCGTGGCATGACTCACAATTCTATTGACCAGAGTAAGATGACATCTAAGGGGAACACGCAAAGTCATGTTCATTTTCTAAATTCATTTATGTCTCTTTTGCTTAACTCTTCCGGAAACTGTAGGCAGATTTCCCAGGACTACAATCTTTTTTCCAAGTGAATGAATGTATAATCAACAGTATCAGGTAGGTAGAGTCTTAAGATACTCATGCATTTAACAGATCATGAGACTGTCACCCAATCCTGCACACTACAGGAGGTCCTGGAATCCTGCATTCATTTCACTGTAAGGACAGACACCTTCCAGTCACATCCACAGTTCTCTACAAATAGTAGGATCCTGTCAGTCTTGGGACTTCACACACTGCAGCTTTGCCACATTATACCACTGTAATGAAGTCCATATTGACCCCAAACACGTTCAAGGTTGCTTTACTGTTCTAAAAGTTAAAATATATATATATAATGCCCTGTATTTTCCCCAAATCAAAAGAGGTGATGATCCAGTCACCCTGAAATAAGACTGCTGCAAAAGTCAGACCTCAGAGCAAGTTGCCCTTTTCTAAGAATCATGAAAGCAAGCGAAGATTTACACACTCCCTTCATTCTTTTTCCCCCTTCAGCTCTCCACAGTCCTCATGCTCTTTGTCAAAATCACCAAGTTCCTGGTTGCTGTGGAAATGAACAGTAATGATGACCTCTAACAAACAGAAACCGGTTCATTCTCCTGGCACTTTGACAGACAATAATTTATATCTCAGACACTGCACTTCTTGCTTGTACGTGGGGCACTCTGTACAGGAACGAGACTCCACACATTTGCCCTGAATTCTCATCCTTTATAAGTCTGTTAGAAAAGAATGAGAGATTTGCTTGAGTTTTACAGCCTGGCTGGGAACTTGGAAATGCTTCCCTTTTTCATCTGCCTCAAAGTGGCAGAAACATGATTGCTAGACTTAAGGGAAAAATCCATTTACTGTCCTTTGCCTGAGGAAAAAAATTACATACACACACGCACACACACACACACACACACACACACATACATGCATACGCCCTCACACACAAGAATGTCATGGACTTCTTTTTAAATAAAAGACTAAAATAGGAACAATAAATAAAGGCGAAATGGCTTTTTGGAATATCCTCTTGTTATCACTACACTACCAGCACTTCCAAAAATGTTAATTTTGAAACTTAACATTAAAAAGTTCTCATCAATAGTATCTCTCAGAATTTCAATGGTACTTAAATGTTCTACATGTAGAAAGCATAAGAGTGAGGAGAACACATATTAAAAGCAATGAAGGAAGCATCCCTTCCTCTTCTTCCCCTCTCCCCCAGGGCTCTCAACATATGGACATAAAAGTTGAGGTGAGTTCAAAATCATAAACAGCACTTTGCTGTTGCTATAAAGGCAAATTATTATAAAGTCAGATTTCTTCTTTAAAGGTAAAATTCATATTTTCATCAACTCATCCCACATGCACACACACATAAAATGGTCAGTGGAACTTTGGAGACACATTGTGGTTTGATACTGTTGAAGGATTAATGCCTGAGCTTCTTTAAATGTCAAAAAGCCATTCAGGGATTTCTGACCAGACAGATTCCAGCTGCCCAAGTCACCTTTTATAAAATCACATGAGCTGAAACTTCAAAACTCTAAGCACAGTAAATATGAAAGGAGATTAATATGGCATTTAATTTGCATAAAAAGGAACTAGTGAGTAGAAGTGAGAAATGCAGGGCTTTTTTGTTCTAAAAGTAACACCAATAAAATAATTACATGGAAAAGCCTATAATCATGGAGATTTTTTTTATAATCAGTCGTTGTAATTGTTGTTGTTTAAACACAGAAAAAAGCAAATAATTAAGATTATTCTATAGTCTTAGGTAGCAAATACTAAATGATACCCTTGTATACATCTTCCTTTCTAAAATACGGTTTCACACATTTTTAAGGAACAAGTAATGAAGGTGACAGGAAAGAACAAGTCAATATTGTCAAATCTACTTAAGAGCATTGCTACTATACATACCAAAGGAAGGGACATTGTATCTCTGTGATAATCCTTTAAAATGGCAATGTGCCCTGAAGTCCAAGGTTAAAGTCAAATTTTTCAAAAGCATGATTTTTCATTAATTACAGAATATCTGATGAAATACATGGAGGACTCCAGTCTTCCATAGAAATTTCTATTGAAGAGAAGTAAAATTTTTCCCCAAATCCCTGAATTCCTGACTATATTCAAACAAAAACAACAATAAAACAAAACAAAAACATCAACAGTAGCTCTGGGCTCCTCCTAACATATCACCTTGGCAATGGCATAGATGCGAGTGCTAGATGGTTCCGCCAGCTCTCGTCTGAGATCCAGGTTTGATGGCCACTCTTTGTTCATTGGCAGACGGGAAGTGAAGCCATCTACTGATGGGTGGCACATTCGTAAAGCCTTCTGGAAACTCTCCTCAAAGGTGCGACCGATAGCCATGACCTAGAATGCACATACAAGATCTCATAATGAAAGAAAGAACATCTATTTTTTAATTCATTACAGATCTGGATGCAGAATATTTTTCCCAAGAGGCAGAAAATAAAAAATAAGTGAGAACATTGCTCAAATTTTCGAATGCTTTTTTTAGTTCCTCTTCCCCTTCCTCCAGTGTTTTAGTGTAATGAGTCTTTAACATTAGGTCAGTCTTCCAATTAATTGTTAGAGAATTCAGCTATATTTGCCTATACCTGCTTTGAATCATAGACCTTAAAATAAGGAATAAGTGTACAGACCCTTCCTCAGTAAGTTCTTGATGTTATGCCAATGTCCTTTTTGGTAGAAAGCAAATAAATAGAAAACAGACATATATTAACACAAAAACAGAACTATTTTTAAATGAGTATTAGCATCCACAACAGGTTGGCTTTCTTTATACCAATGCATTAATATTAATAGTACCTTGAGAATTATAACAAATACTGATAGATTATGATTTTGAATATAGATGGAGCCTAAATTCTCCATGACAAATTCAATATGTCTTCCCACAATCTTTACAGCTAACAGTACACTAATCAATTAGAAAAAAAATGCAGTGATTTAGTTTGAACAAGTTACAAGTCACACCTTGCAACCCACCCAGTAATTTTCATTGGATAAACATTGTCTTTGATTCTTTCCATGGAATAATAGATTGCTATGCATTTTTGGACTTCAATTTAAAATAATAATAGTCATAATGCTGCCTTCGGTAAATTTCCATGAGTGTTCAAATAGACTCAAATTCCCATTAATATCAGCTTAGGAATCATCACATCAATTGTGTGGCAAGATGCATACTCAAAATACACTAAAGCAAAACAGATAAACTTTTCACATTGTTCCAAAATTTATTAGAAATAAGGGAATATTCATGATAGCAGGAATAAACAAAGTGATGGTTCAATTCAGATTCCAATTTGCAAGTCATAATGATATCTTTAAAAATTAGACAATGTTAGTTACACTCTATATAGCCCAGGCATGTACAAGACTGCAAGAAATCAGTCTCTTTTACGGGAGCATAACACCAAAAAAATATTTTTTGAGGTATTTAATAAACTGTGAAGTATTATCCAATTAAAACTTAGCCCTAAAGAAACTAGTACTATAAATAACTCTCCATATATATTTATTATTCATATTCTAATTTGCACACATGGTGCATGGAATCTATTCAATAAGAAAAGAAAGCATACCTATATAATAAAGGCATGTATAACTTTAACCTGTTGCTCAAAAATTGTGCATTTTAATACTTCATATTATTAAAATTCACTTTAAGTGAAAACATTTCACCATTCTTCAGTAAAGTAACTATCATGGCCTTCCTTGACATTATTCTCCTTCATTCTCATAGCACCTGTATGTACACACTATATTTTTACTTTTGCCACAGATTAATTCATATCATATTTGCTTCTGTTTATAAATTCTGAACTTACCAACTGCAGATAATGCATCACAATTATCTACAGTTTATTCACTGTTGTATCCTCCCAGTGTCTTGCATGTGGTAAGAATTCAGGGAATATTTGCTAACTTGAATTGAACTAAACGTAAGGTATTAAATATTCACTGGCAGCAAAACTTCCTCAGATAGTAAGTCCCAAATGAAAACATTACAAAATTCACTCAGATTCTTTGGCCTGCAGATTTTATTGTGAACATTATGAGAAAGAATATTTCCCACAAAGTGTAAACTAAATAACAGTTGTTTATTTGACTGAAACACCACCAGGGCAGCTTTTCATGGAATTGGAATTCTAATTCTATTGTGCCTTGAAAAGCATGATAGGAAAAATAAGATTTAAAATGAATATAGAGGTGGAAAAACCACCACTTGGTGTTTTACAACTAATAAGATAGTTTTAAAGGTCAAGTTGTTCCTTATCTTTCATTATTTCAAAATCTTCCATTAATAACTTGAAAATTAGGGAAACCAAAATAGCAATAATTCTGTTTTCATGTGTGAATGTGATAGACCAGTAAAATGCCTTTTTTTCCTTTCCATAAATTGGTGATAGACTTAAACTTTATTTCCTGTTATTAGAGGCATGTATTTCTTAATGGCTTGTCTGAGTTTAGGCTACATTCCATGTCATGTAACAAGGAATTCCTATATGGAAGTGTATATCATACATAACTTTTCGCTTCACACTCAAACCAGCTTACATACCCAGATGTAGACTATTCCCACATTGCACAACAAATGAAATAGTCATAAAGTAAGACATACAGAAAGATAGATAACAATTTAAGCATACCGTTATTCAAAAAATTTCCTCCTATGCAACATTTTTTTTCAGGGGAGGGACAGGATACCAGGGATTGAACTCAGGGGCACTTGAGCACTGAGCCACATCCCCAGCCCTATTTTGTATCTTTTTTATTTAGAGATAGGGTCTCATTGAGTTGCTTAGCACCTCGCTTTTGTTGGGGCCGTCTTTGAACTCCTGATCCTCCTGCCTCAGCCTCCCAAGCAACTGGGATTACAGGCACTTATGCAACATTTATGAATATAATTTAATAATAATAGTAAGGATGGATTACATTTTGGGGGGGTTACTATAACTCTACCTTAAAAGATATTTTTAAATACTTTACATGTACTAATCCCAAACCTTGTAAGAACCCTACACACTAGGTATTATCATCTCCATTTCCTGGGTATGATCCTCAGGGTCTGGCCTAAGAGTCTCTAGCTACTAAGTGACAGCTCCAAACCCAGTGGATTTGGTTCCAAGGTTCCTGCTTTCTCCACTATGCCAAACCTCTTCCATGCAAAAGAGAGAAGGCCTTAGTTAGGGGAGGCAAGGGAGTAAATCTCAGAGGCAAGCATCTGATTTCTTTTCTTCCCTCTCACACAGAAGAGCACTGCATCTTTGAAGATGGAATAATCAAAAGCTAACTTTAATTTCTAGTAGTGTGACATAGAAATCATAAAAAATTTCTAAAGATACTAAAAGGTTAGAACTTATCCATGTAATGAAAGGAAGCTTAATATTCCACTGTGCTCCTCTTCATTTAGAATGTTTGATCCGGAAGGGCCCTGGGGACAGCATTTGGTCCAACCCTCTGCTTCATAGATGTGGAAAGTTGATGTCCAAGGAGATGAAAGCCCCAATTCATAAAAAGAGACTACATTGGAATTCCTAACCTCAGCTCAGAGATTTTATCAGTGCTCCCTATTGTCTTTTATGTCATTTAACTTTCTAAATTTGGTTATAAAACATATTGTAACTTTGTTATGTTTATGTCAACATGTATACACACACACACACACACACACACACAAACGCACACACACACATCATATACCCAAATGCATGGCCTTGGCTTTTGAATAGAAGGGCTCTGAATCCAGCAAAATGACCATGTATCAAATGCCTCATACTAAGATCAAAGAGAGAGATGTCCAACACAGGATGAAACTCCTGTGTGTTCTCCAATCAAGAACCCAGTCTTCAGACAACCTTAGGACTTCTGGTATTAAGGATTTGATAAAATCACTGAGAACAAATACAAAATAGAGGAAGAAACCAAGGACTCACCTCTCCTACACTTTTCATAGAGCTACCAATTCGGCTAGATGTTCCATGGAAACGATCAAGATCCCAGCGAGGAATCTTGGTAACCATGTAATCCAGACTGGGTTCAAAGCAGGCTGACGTCTTTCCTGATACAACATTCTTGATTTCTGGAAGTGGGATTCCTAGGGCAATCTTTGCTGCAATGAAGGCCAATGGGTAGCTAAAAAGAAGGAGAAAAACTTGGTTTTGTTTTTGAGGGTTTTTTTTTTTTTTTGAGCCATAAGTATTGAAAACAGCCCAAAATACTAACTGATCTTTCTTTAAAATTCTAGTATTATTCCACTTCAGTGTATAAAGCACACTTGATTCGATGCTCTGCATAAATATTTAATAGCCATTATTTAAAATAACATAAGTCATGATAAAGACGGAGGCACTGCAGAATCCACTTTCTATGCCTTGCAGGCATTTCTACAGCTCCCAGCCTTCACCTCTTCAACCCCAAATCAATAGTTTCCTTGATAAATAAGGATTGACCTCCACTTGTGTTTAACCTCCACTCAGATGAGAATATGCAATTGCTATTTTGAAAATAGTATAATACGTATCTATAGGTAGGAAGACAGTGTTGCTACCTGGTACTAGGGAGAAGTGTAATGGTAAGAAAATGGAGGAATTGCAAGTTTAGGTACTGGCTCCTTCTCTGGGAACTCAACTATCTTCCTCCCTTAATGTCAGTTTAGGTTATTTTTATCTGAGAATATAATTTCTAGAACTGTAGAACTAAAAATGAGTTCTTTAGTGCAACGACCCATCTAACAGATAGATGACAAAGACAAGTGTTGTGCCCAAAGTCACACAGTCAGTGGAAGAACCCAATGGGAACACAGGTCTTGTGACTCCCACATAGGCCAGCTTGCCTTTATCACTCCATGCAGCACTGTGTAGCTACATAAAAATTTATGGAAGTAAATATTTTTGTTCATTTAAGTCCATGTAATTAAAACACCAGATTCTAAAGATATTAATAGAAATAAGAGGCTTTAATTAACTTCTCCTTCCAATAATGCTTGTTAGCAGTTGTTAAACAGAAGCAAGTTTGTTTATTTGGTTGCAACATTTACCTGTGGAAAAATCCTACATTGTTAAGTCTTGTGGAGTTCTTTTTTATTCAATCATTTTAAAATGATAGATAGCATTGTATGCTTCTATCATGTACAACATTGCTAAAATCAAAACAATATGTACCAAAGACCTGAGTTGAGCAAACTATATTTTTTAAAATTTTTTAATATTTACTATAGGGCTATACACCTAAAGAATCCGGTTGAGCAATACAATTAAGGATCAGCGTGCACTTTGCAGCAACATCTGCAAAGTGCAATTAAGAAGCAGATTTTTCACAGCCTGTTTTGACCACCCATATTTGATTAGTTTATGATTAGCCAGCCAACAAAGCCAGCTAGCAATACCATTTGCTTCAATCTGGCAGCAACCTCATTAATAACCATGTCTTTAGGGTTCTATAAACGATTTGGAGCTAGCATACAGAAGAGCAGGATATTTATAAATGCAGCACAGTCTTCCACTAGGTGTACATTTTCCATTTCCAAAGAATCTGCAAAAGGCATGGTCAATCATTCTGATCTTACCCAGTGGCCTTTGAGGCCAGGGCAGAGCTCCGGGACAGTCTGGCATTCACTTCGATGATGCAGTATTCCATTGAGGTAGGATGAAGGGCAAACTGAATGTTGCATTCACCCACAATACCCAGGTGGCGGACAACGTTGATTGAAGTACGCCTCAGCATCTGAAACTCTGCATTGGAGAGTGTCTGGGCAGGGGCCACAACAACTGAATCACCTGTAAAACCAAGCAGCACCCATTATCTGGTGGCATATTTTAATAGCCAACTTCAGTGACTTTACAAGCCACTTAAATGATGCAAGACACAGAATAGTCTGGGGATTTGTTGGTAAAATAATTATCTTGTGTGTGTGTGTGTGTGTGTGTGTGTGAGAGAGAGAGAGAGAGAGAGAGAGAGAGAGAGAGTGTGTGTGAAAGAGAGAGATGAGAGGGAGTGAGACATCAGGTATTATTTCTGATTCTTGCTTTGTCCATATTATTCTGACACATTCATATTCTCTCTCTCTCTCTCTCTCTCTCTCTCTCCCCGCCCCCCCACCTTTTTTTTTCATGTGGAACTGGGGATCAAACCCAGGGCCTTGCACATGATAGGCAAGGTCTCTCCTCTGAGCTAAACCCCAGCACCCTGATACATTTCTTATAGAAACCCTACTAACCTTGCCCAAGCTCATCTAGCTATTAAAGCTTCAATCATCTACTTTTGGATTGATATTAGCTTTTACAACTTCCCTACTCCTCATTCATCTCAAATTGTCTCTCAAGTTCTTCCTTCTACAGAACATTATTTCGCTTTTATCCAGCCTGACTCATCCATCTGTCTTCTATATATCATCCCTTTCCATTCTTGTTGCTCTCCAATCATGGCTCTCTAGTCTTCAATCTCACTGTCCTTGGTCTCCATTCCTTCTGCCCACAAACATGCTCAGAGGTCCTCTGCTTCAGCAAGCCCATCTCCCAACATCACCAGACACACAGACGTTACATGACTAAACTTCTTGAAAGTTTGCCAATTCTCCTTATCCCTCATTACCATATAATTCCTTCCCATATGGCTCCCAGAACTAACTGCATTGAAATTGCCTTCTTGGACATCTAAAAACCCAAATTAAATCTTCATTATTGACCTCATACATCATTTGACTCTGCCAAAAAACAAAGTTCTTTTATAAAAATAAGTGTTTGCCTTGGCTTACTAGATACAATTCTATCCTCTCTTCTTCCTAACTCTTCATTTCTCTCTTTTGTCTTCAATATTCATTCTTTTTCTCCTTGTAAATCTAAATGATCCCATAGTTCACAGTTGATCCTATCTCTCTTCTTTCTGTACCTATGCCCATGAGTACTTTGTCTTCAACTTATTTCTTTAATATCAAATGACTTCCAATGACCTTGTACCAACTTTTTATTGCTGTGCTCTTGAGTTCCATTTCACATTCTCAACTCCCTTTTCAAGAGTTCCACCCACATCTCAAATTTAGCATTTCTAAAATCTAAGTCATCATCTTTGCCCTCTAACTAGTTGAGCTTGCTAAGAAAGCTATTTTTATTACTTGAGTCTATTTTCTCAATCATTTGATGACTAACACCTCAATCTAGTTGAAACCTTCTCAACCTCTCTCTTTACCTGTCAACACTAAATCATACAGATTTTACCTTAAGTTCATTGCTTACATTTGATTCTGTCCACAAATGAAATCAGGATAGTAATTTGTGCCTTACTTCATAGGAATTTTGTGAGTATCAAATTAAATGTGACAATATTTGCAATACTATGAAACACTGTGCATGTGTTACATGTTATCATTAGTATGTCAGATAGGAAGAGCAATTTAAAGAAAAGAAAAGAACTTCACAAAGACTGCTATGACCATCGAAGTCATGAACTAAAAGCATTACTATAATTCTCGAAGATTCTTTGCCTACCTGTATGAACGCCCATGGCATCAACATTTTCCATGTTACAGACAGTGACGCAATTGTCATCAGCATCTCGAACCACTTCGTACTCTATTTCTTTCCAACCCGTCACTGACCTTTCCACCAGAATCTGGTTGGTCATAGCAAATGCCTGGAAATTGGTTGCATGAGGTATCAAAGAGTAAGGAAAGGCACTGGCTTAAACAAGGATTTTTAGCAAAATGCTCTGGCCTAAATCTTGGTCAGCCCTGAAGTCTCAAACCCAGTCTCCATATTCCCCCACACTCCAGACGGCACAATGTGTCAGAAAATCAGTGAGACCAGGAATAGCATCCTGCAGTGAATATGCTTGATTTACATTATTGAGGCTTGCCATTCAAAGTGCTGATATGACATTAAATCAAACTAATTTAGGAAAAAGAGAAAATAATTGAGCAATCAGGCAGAGGGAAATGAAATTATTTCAGCAGCTAGGCTTCTGTGAAACCAGAAAATGTGATAAGTACAAATAAATGTGGAAAAATAAGTCTAAAGACTCTGGCTTTCTCTAAAATAGCTGAGGGTGCTTTGTACAGTGACACACACAATAAAAGTTAGTTGATGCTGATGAGGGGGAGAAAGGAGATGATGATGGTCGTAGACAGTTAGCCAAGATGGCTTAGGAAACTTGGGAATTAGAAGAATCATATGCAGCTATTATTATGGTTAATCACTGCTTAAGTGCTTAAATACTTGGAGTCGTATATCATGCATGCCTGATTAGACAGAAATGAATTAGTATAATTATCACTTCATATTTACTGAGTACCCACAGTTGGTAGAATACTGATCCCAAAATATGAAAGAGGCAGTCTCTGACCTTAGGACATATAGTGACTGATACTTTAAAACAGAAATGTCCCTTTATCTCCTAATATATCTGATTTAGGAAGGCAAGAAAGGGAAGGTACTTTTAATTCTTTTTCAAAATTATTAGTAGGTTTTATGATGAAATAACGCAATTTAAATTTTTCCATAGTGTATCTCAATTCAATTTTTTTTTAAATACCAGTCATTGCTACAGGCAACTGAAAATGTGACACATTTGTCCCCACAGCTGACTATTGTGAGGTTCTCAAAGTGGTTAGGACACTCTGTAGCCACTGTTAACAATTTAATGATGACTTATTTGCCTTTTAGTTTACCTGCAAAAAGAAGTCTAAAAACAAAGGTTATGAATTTAGGAAGGCTTTTCTCAGTCTAATGAACTAGAATGGGTATTTGGGTACAAGGAAAATTGAGATAATTTTCACCTGTTTCCTCTATTTGTTTTCTTTCAAGTCTCAGATTTTATACCAAAAGTTAACTTAGGGACCTAAATGAGTTAATGCAGATCCTAGTTTTATTAATTATAACCTCAATAATATAAAGTGGTGTAATATAAAGGATGTAACGCTATAATTAATTAATTTCAAGGGAAAAGCTGGGTTTTCAATAAGCAAACTCATTCAACAGGGTATCGATTATTTTAACTGAATAAAAATAATTGAAAATTAACCCATTCAAAACTGTCTTCACTGTAATCTTTTGCATAAAAAAATTTAGAACTCAGAATGGTTTTTATAAGCAAAAAATACATTTTAATAGAGAATATGTATTGCCACTATTAACGGTAATGATCAGATTAATATTAAGAACATTTGGAATATCTAATATGCTATAGAAAATAAATTTTTATATGTCCATATGTCCCTGTAAATGTTTTTGCTTTAAATATATGATTCAGAACAAGAACCATTTATATTAAATGTTTCCCTCTTTTTTTTTGTTTTTTTGTTTGTTTGTTTTGTATTGTATTGGGGATTGAACCCAGGGAACTTTACCACTGAGCCACATCCCCAGCCCTTTTTACTTTTTGTTCTGAGACAGAATCTTGCTCAGTTTCTGAGGGCCTCACCAAGTTTCTAAGGCTGGCTCTGAACTTGTGATCCTCCTGAGCACAATTGGTGCTTTTTGGTTTTTTTGTTTTTTGTTTGTTTGTTTTTTTTAGCATATCTCAAATTTCTCAAGATATTTTCTTTAATACTCAAAAAGTGTTTGGTGTGAATCTACATCATGTACAACCATAGAAGCGAAAAGTTGCACCCCATTTGTGTACAGTGAATCAAAATGCAGTCTGTAAAAATGAAAATAAAAAAGTGTGTAGCAAAATATTAAAGTGATTTTGATAGAAAATAAATTATAAATGCTTAACTCTCACTTTTGATTTTATGTGTATAGTATTTGACAAAGTTCACTCATTTATTAAACTGAGAGGTTAATAATGTATAGAGTTTAGTCATCTGAATTTTAGGTAAACTCTGCAAAAGTGCTTTGTTTCACTTACTGGGTATGTGAATTCAAGTTACATTATTTCAAAAAATCATGGGAAAATGAGGCATTATATTTTGATTATTTTCTTAACCACGAAAAATATTTTAGCATTATGAATGCTAAAGAGTTGGAGTAAGATGTAGTTGGATTAAGTTCATATCATTGAAGGTAATAGACTATACAATAAAGACAAATCTTTAGGCAAAGTTTACCCAGAACCTGGGGGCTCTCACTGTATCCTGGCACAAATATGTGCACTTCAGTTCCCTCTCAGAAGTGTGGTCTTTTCAATCTCACTTTTAGAGAAATGACTCATTTCTTACCTGCATAACTTTATCTAGTGGGAAGGGAATATCCAGTCCATTGTTTTTTGTTTTGTTTTGTTTTGTTTTGTTGTTTGGTAAGAATGTCATCTATGAAAATACCTACCTTTGTGCTAAGATCCATTAAGGTCTCCTTATTGGGACAGATGCCTGAGCCTAAGCCCCCCAGTGCATAAGCAGAACGAATCATCACAGGGTAGCCAATTTTGTCTGCCGCCTTCAGGGCATCCTCAATCTATAAACAAGAATAAGAACACCAAACTTGAAAAGATAACCACAATACCAGGAAAAAAAAGGAAAAAAAGTGAAAATACCAAGAGCCTGGCAATTTAAGTAAATCAATTGATTTGGGGAGCATGAGTATGGAAAGGTTCTATTATTCCCTCATCTTCTGAAAAAATATGTTGCAATACAAATGTTAAGTGAATTTCTGGAATTGTAGGAGACTTTAAATATATATATATATATGTATGTATATATGTATATATACGTGTATATATGTGTATATATATATATATATACACACACACACACACATATAGGTAGATATAGATATATAAATATATATATTCACTTTTTCTGATAAATCATATCTTGTTCTCTAAAAAATAAAACCATGGCCAAATGATCATCATTCATTTGAAACTGAGCATACATATTGATTTATTGAAATCTTAAAGTTCATGTTTAAACGAAAAAAGGTTTTCTACTGCTAAAGCTAAGATGGTATTACTCCACAATAAGCCATTAAGAATACTGTACAGGAAGAGATTTTTCATTTTTCAAGTTCAGTCTGAGAATAGTCCCAAAAGCTTGGATTTTTTTTAACTTACAGAATACAACATATGGTGGTTATATTTTTCTGTCATGGAATATTATTACACTACCAATGGGAATGTAATTACACCTTTCCCATATGCCTGTTTCTCATCCTGGGGAAGCAAGGACATAATTATATCTGGCAATGGAAGAATGAATGTACGGCAGGAGCTTCCCAAAGTGTTCAGCAGAGCGTTTCTGGGATTATTCCTGATTGACAGTACTTGGTAGCATTCCTTCCTAAAACACACATACCCAACTTTAGTTTTCTCAGTTGTGCCTGCCTTATCCCTAAGGATTTGCCTATTTCTACAATGGGAAAGTTGCATTTAAAACTTTCTCTAGCACCTCCACTTCACCAAACACATGCCCAAAATAAAAAATAAAATTTGGGACAAAAAAGGATGAACAGCTAGTTGATTATTTCCTGGTAACTGATAAAACCCTATTTATAGGCACTGCATACAATGAAAAATGAGTAACAAAAAACAGAACTATTGTCCTTAAATATCTAAGACACAAATTTCTCAATCATGAGTCTTACTGATTGGAGACATTTCATTCTAAAAGGTTATTCCATTCCAAAAAAAAAAAAAATGTTTTAAATCCAATCCCATTTTCAGGGCATTTGAACATAAATGATGTATGACTGATCTCAAGAAGAAGGGAAAAATCACTTCAGTATTGCAAATTTGTATAGTTCTTAGTTTTAGTTTAGCAGATTGAGATGCCTTGGCACTTCAACCACTGATAAACCACTTTATCTCTGGCCTTGTGTTTCTCTTTAAATAAAATGAAATATTTACACCTATCCCTAATATTTCAACATTGAATGTTGTTGCCATGAATATATAAAGTCTCTGAGGTTCTAATACATTTCTGGAAGAAAATACATACAAGTATAAGAATTTTAACCGTTATTACTACATATGACAAATCATTCTCCCTACAACCCAACATAAATAATGCCTGTTTCCCCAGATGGAAGGATTTCTTACTGATTCCACTGCAAAACTTGGAGCAATCTTTTCATTAATCTCATTTAGCTTGTCTGAGAACAGTTGTCTGTCTTCTGTGGCCATAATGGATTCAACTGAAGTTCCCAGGACCTTCACACCATATTCCTTGAGCACACCTCTTTTGAATAGTTCCACTCCTACAGGAGAACCAAATATGATCAGTTTCTATAATCTCAAACTCTGTGTCTCCTTTAACAGATACCTGAACACAATGTTTTAAAAAACAAATCCTAAAATTAATTCTAAAACCTTAGGAATCACTGCAGTCCATGACATAATTGCACTTAGAAAAATATTTGAAATAAAAAATTCTGATGCTGCTATTGCTTATATTACCACCACCTGCACTTTAACTTTAATATCCTTATTAACATAAATCATAAAGGTACAGGAAGTCTGAAGACTTCAGTATATTCCCATTCCTTCAAAGATATATTCACATAATGAGATTCTATTACTTATCTTAATCTTACTACTTATAAGTAGTAATAAGTAATCTTATTACTTATCTTAATCTCACAGACATAGATTTCTATCTAGGTTAAAAAGATCATCAAAATTGTTTACATTTCTTTTGCCTTGCCATCTAATTTTGGATTAGTCTTTTATGCTAGACATACAAATATATTCCAAATTATTCACCCCAACTTGTTAGAGATCTTCATTCATGATCTAGCTGCAAAAATTTGAAGCATCATGAAGAGGATTGAACAGCACATTCAGCTGATGCCTCAAGAATGGTAGGAGTTGATCTACCTCATCATGAACATACATGTGAAAGTCAGATGTTTCAGAACTGGTACAGAAAAGCACTTACTCTATGTTAAATCCTATTGTTCATTCATGATATTTCTTAGAGCTTCATGAGCAAAACCACATTCTAATATGGAGGAAAGAAACCCAAGAAACCTATTAAAGCAAAAGTTTCCTTATCGCTCAGATGTTTTGTGAAACAAACTAGTAGCACTCATCATATGACATTTCCAAGTGGGTGTTTGCTAACTGCTTCCTCACATGTTAGAAGAAAGGTTTTCTGAGTACACAGGACACAATCATTAGATGAGTTCAAACAAACTATGTCATACGTAATTATCTGGGTCAAAACTCAACAATTGAACTTGAAAGAACTCACCGCAGTTCAGAGCCGTCTGGCCACCCATGCCTAGAATTAACCCATCAGGCCGTTCAGCCTTGATGACCTCGGTGACAAACTGAGGGGTGATGGGGAGAAAGTAGACCGCATCTGCTTGCTTCAAGCCCACCTCATTGGTCTGCACTGATGCAATGTTGGGGTTCATCAGGACGGTTTTGACATTTTCTTCCTAAAATAAAAGCCATTAAGTATCTGAACGTATGGTCTAAAGACAATGGCTACTCTCAAATAAAGGGTTATTGGGAAAGAAGCTTTGGGGTTATTTTGTGGGCTCGATGTAGCAATCAGTGACAGTACAAGTGAACAGAAATCAAAAAAGATAAGTTTTTGGTCAAAGGAAGAAATTGCCTCAAAATAAAACTATCAAAAAAAAAAAAAGGTTGCTTCACAAGGGTTACCACGTTTAGAGATCTACAAATACTATTGAGCTATATGGCTCAACTGACATTAGAAGAATAAAATAGTCAAAAAATTTTACAATGAGTAAATAGAGGCAACATCAAAGCTGCTTCTCCTTCTATTATCTGTCTGAAAACAATGTTGAGTGTACTTTTTAAAATGTAGGATAATGTGTTCTCCTTTTGCTAGAAGCACTAAGAGCCTTCTGCTGGTTCCCATTGTTTTCTGGATTTTCACACCTGCTGTAGTACTTTAACAAAGAGCACTATACAGCTGTTCATACATATTATATAAAAGGAAAAAAGCTATAGGCCAAAACACAGAAACAAAAATTCACGCTTAAGTTCATGCATGCATATGTGTGCACACCCTGGTGTGTATACATTAAGAAAGTATCCGTAACCCTGTCCATTTCTTACACCTGGAGGCCTTCAAGACAATTCTTCATTTGGGCTACTAAGAATGATATGTTTATAAATCTGGATGAGGGTCTCAGTTAGCAAAGTAATTATGAAATATAGCCAGATGGTTCTTATTATTTCATGAGGTAGCATGCAAATTTTAAATTCTTCTAAAAAGTTAACAAAATATTCAGAAGTATAGAAATCATCCTTGAAAGTCTTACACACCTTAAGGGGAGAATCTGAATAAATATTAAATATGTTTTCTGCTTTAAATGCAAATAGTCCCTCAATACATGTCATATACTTTTTATTAATTTATTTGATTTTTGTACAAAGACCATGGGAGATATTTCCACTTCTTAGATGAAGAAATTAAGATTCAATGAAGTTACAAGGCTCATCAAAGGTCACAGCTGGTAAGAAGGAATACCAAGACCCTAATCCAATGTTATAACTTAAGTCCTATGCCTTGTCTCAATATGAGTCACCTCTCAGGATTTTAAGAAATTGTTCAGAATGAGGCATTTTTATTAACAGAATGTTAGCATGATACATATAGATAAGCAAATGCATCTTGAATGTGGGTTGGAATTTAAATAACTAAATCTGAACTGAGGACACTTCATCAACAAAACTTACAGAAAATCTTCCTACTAAAGAAAAGTTCCACACACATTTTTCTGAATGTCCTTTACAATGAATATGACTATTTTCATGAATTATGCAGAAAAGGTTCTCATGCATACATTAGTATTCATTCATTTTAAAACAAATAACTGAACTGAAATAATTCAATTTAAAACAAATAATTTTTAATTAATTATATATCACTTTTTCTATTTTTTTCTAATTTGGGTTATAATACACATACCATATAATTTTTTGTAATGTTTTGAGTTTATAAATTTATCTCTAATAACCTCCTAAGGAATCATAACATGACAACTAAGAATTCCCGTCCTTCAGTTACAGATGGATATATAATACATAAAAATACAAACTATGAAATATTAAATTTTTATAAAACTCCCAAATAGCATAAAAATTGTATACTATTTACAAATATTCTGAACACACTCAGATTGTATTGTAATCAATCTAACCACTGGACACCATCTGATTATCTGGTTAATAATAAATTAAATCATGATACCATAAAGTAAGGCATCTTTTTAAAAATATGAACAAAAAATATGTGTCTGTGCATATATATCCATGCATGCGTGGAGAAGAGTATAAAGAAATGAAAAGGAATGGGATAAAGAATAAGGGATTTCAGGTTATGTTCTACCTCTCTTCAACAGACATCTATCAGAGGAAAATCTCTGACTACAGAATACTAAGAAAAGAAAACAAGAAAAACTTTTGCCAACTGTTTTTCCATGCCTGCTGTCCTCCGCTGCTGACATCTTGGTGCTGGTCTCCACTGGGGGGTCCCTGGTGAATATCTCTACGCTGCAAAGCCTGAGGCAAAGTCAGGGAGCGCTCACTTTGCCTGAGTAGCACAAGATGCAGACCAGGTGGAGAAATAACACCAAGAGGGGCCAAGTTCACTCTCCAATAGAAATTCTTCAGATATACGATACGATTTCTCTAAAGAGGTATTTTACTACAATCATGTTTAAAGGGATTTCAAGAAAGTGAAGAATAAGGACACATGCTTCCCAATCTGGGCATCAAATATGCTCTTTTTCACTTGAAAATGCAGTCATATCAACCAGTTCTCCAAGTAACTGATGAGGAAATCGGGTCCCTGGTGACATGTAATACTTTCTAACACTCACAAATATGTTGTTGCCCTTACTCTTGCAACTAGAGAGTCCCATATCCACCATAAAGGTGACTGAAGCATCTTCCAGAGCATTTGAAGTATCCTAAAGCACCAGGGGTGCCCAAGTTCCCTCTTTCAGAAGAATATTCACAATATTCACTGACTCAAAAGAAATAAGCAGCTTCTGTAAAATGTAGTTTTGCATACTTTCACTCTAAGTAAGCAATAATTTGTAATTTTGGAGATGAATCTAACCTTAATTGACAGGTCTGCACATCTGAAAAAGTTAAAAATTTTGTTTGTGAGCAAACTTCTTTTAATATAGACTTGTAAGTATAGTTAAGGAAAATAATTATAGCAACTTTGAAAAGAGGTAGTATCATAAATCTAAATTATAGAATACTAATTAGACTCATTAAAGAGAGCATATTAATTCTAGCAGAGCTCATGTTCTCTCACCTTCATGGCTTTTACAGCTTGAGATCCTGAATAATCAAATTCACCTGCCTGGCCAATGGATAGACCTCCAGACCCTAGGATAAGGACTTTGGAAACCTATAAACAACAGGAAAAGGACATTAATTTATTACTATATGATGAAAATAAGTCATTTTAAGAGTGGAAAGGCAAACTACATCATCTGCTTTCATGTAATATTTTAAGTATGATGCTTCAAAAAATATATAAAGCATGAGGGAAAAGTTTGACAATTTAATATCTCTCATTTCAATGCATTCCCCAAAGTCCATGAATACTTTTTTCACTTAAGTAAAAAATATTTGGAAGAGACTTACATTTTTAAGCACATATACATATCTAAAAATATCTATACAAATATATTAATCAACATAAATACAATCTATGTATGAATGCATATATGCATATTTTTTAAAATACAAATTTCTCAATCTTATATATTAATGGTGTGGAGGAGATGTACAGCTTAACTACAAAGAAAATGTGTGGCAATACTGTCATATTAGTATATATTCAAATAAATAAGTCTTGTGCCTTAAAATCTTAATCCATTTGCTAATTATGATATTGAATAATGATTTTTCTAGATGAAACAAAAAGAGTTGTACTAACTATAATGATTCTGTAGTCTGACCTGTATCTCAGGCTTTACATAGGGCTAGGACAGTTTGGGTAAGGAAAATATATCAAAGTACAAACTAAATTAACACTATTCATCATTAAATTATGTTATTCAAAATGTTAGAACATTTGAAGAAGTAAATAGAAGTAAATTTTAATAGATATGATTTCAAATCTAAACATGAAAAATTCCAATGAATACCATCAAGAACAGACCAAGTAATTATTTGTGAGATTCTAAGTGAATACAGTGTTACCAGTCATCTTTCATAAATACTGGTGTCATTTACATCATTTGCTTAAAAAAAAAGAAAAGAAAGGAAAAGATAACATGATAGAGAAAATCCAAAAGGCATAAACCGAAAGAAGCCCACACATACTAACCTCAATTCGAGATGCAACTAGCGCTGGCTTTGGTAGAACCGAAGTAATGGTGGTTCCTTTTCCCTTCTTTATCAGTGAGAAAAAGGAATCAAATAGGTACTAGAAAAAAAAAATACAACCAACTAGTTAGAAGCTTCAAAATCCATATGCTTACCAGTAAAATATAGGATGCTCTACTAAATTTGAAATTCAGATAAGCAATAAATAACTTTTTGGTCAAAGTTTCCCTATGCAATATTTGGGTTTTTGTTATTGCTTTTTGCTTTTTTGCCAATAACTAAATATCTACTGCTATAAAAATTATATAAAATAAACACTTCTAACTGTTGCCTTCAAGTCCTATGAAAAGGAAGTTTTCAACAGACAATAAAGATTTCAGATCATGCCTTCTGAGAATATCAAGTTTTCGGTCTCTTAACTGTAAATCATTTTCTTCTTCTAAATCAAATCCTAACTAGACCAAAAAAATTGAAGTTATATCACTATGTACCCTAAAATACAAAGCTGAAATTTTTCTTCAAATTTCTGTCAGCTCTAAAGATAATCTCTAGATTAATCTTAAACTTGACCAATGAGTGTACCTCTGTTCTTTTGGCAGTGTTATGGTTTGGGGAATACCCAAAAGCCCCTGCATTCATGCAGGAATATTCCAAGGTGAGACAGTTAGATTATGAGAGCTGTAACCTAACCAATTCATTCAAACGAGGATGACAACTGTAGGTCCGTGGAGAAAAGTTGAGGAGAACTGGGGAGGAGATGCCCTGGAAGGGCACATCCTTCCTGTGGCCCCTCTCCTCTGCCTCCTGGCTATCATAGTGGAGTGGTGCTCCTCCACTATGGCCCCCAACACTACCACCATGATGTACTCACTCACCTTGAGCCCAGAGCAATGGAATTAACCACCTATAGATTGAGACCTCTGAAACTATGAGTCCCAAATAAACTTTCCCTCCTCTAAGTTGTTCTTGTCAGGTATTTTGGTCACAGCAAAACTGACTAACACAAACAAATACCACAAATTTCAGCAAAAATATTCATCTTACAATTATTTGACAGTACCATAAAAGGATTAAATCATAGTGCATTTGATTACCTATCATTATTGCAATGTTTCTAATTTGAAGTACTAATATAAACTAATAATTTAAATTTTAAAAATGCTTGGCATGTGTCACATGATATACATAGCTGAATTTTATTTATAAGTTTCATTATGAGTAGATAATATCATACTGGTTCTGAACCAACATTCTCCCTAATAGTAAAATAAGACAAAATATAAGTGTCTGAAAAGGCAATTCAGGGATGAGAGAGAGGACTTTATTGAGGGAAAATTGTTATTCTCCTTCTCATTTTATCTAGATGTCTTTTCAGAGAGTATCTGCTGACAAAGAATTATCAGTCTACTCACTGCTAGAGGCCCCTGGGTGTGAGGGAGGAAGAGTCACCCCACACTTCCCAGATTTCCCTCGGTGTCATTGTGAGCTCTTTTTTGTAAAGATGTGCTTGAATACTGAACCAAAAGCTCACATAAAAAAGTAAAAATATTTAGATTGGAAGCAAAACTCCTCCAAGCATTCCTTATGGTTCTTTTCCTAAGCCCTGTGAATCACATGAATGTGCATGCAGCCCTCTCTCGCCCTCCTCCTGCCTGTCTTCTTTCTCCTGCTGCTGTTTATTCTCCCTTAGTGGCTACACAACCAGTTGCCATAGGGATTTTTTTGAAGTCACAGATGGGGGATTAAAATTTCATTTCAGTTATGAGAAGGAGTGAGCAAGAGGGAATTCATTTGCATAGTACAACAATTGTAAATTTCAGAACTAAATATATTAGAATGATAATGGGTTTAAATAAAAATAGCATCATAGTATTGCTGCAGGTTTCTTAAGGGCTTTCCCACTTTAAATTTTAGAAAAGATTAAAATTTACTCCATGATATTCAAGGGAAATTTTAATACAAAATATATGTTACCAAAGCACTCTTCTTGGGAATGTCTGGCACCAAAGCTATCTGCTGGAATTATTTTGGTTTCTTGAGTTTTCACATAAACACATTTTTTATTTATTTTAAGTATATTAACAGGCCCCGTCTTTCTGACATACCTCAGTGTCTGTTGGCCCTGGGCTGACCTCTGGGTGGAACTGCACAGCAAAGAAGGGTTTGCTCTCATGCATAATCCCCTAAAGGAATAGGAAACGGGAAAAAATTCCTTCTGTAACAACAAATGTCAAGTGTGGCAATGTATTATTCAATAGACAATAAAGTTCAAATTAGAAATTGAACTGAGAGCTTAATAACATTCTGAAAAATACCAGCACCATTAAATAACCTAATTGGAGAGTTTTAAGGACTGACATACCAAACCATGTCCATAAGAATAGAAAATGGGCCAAGGAAGATTCAACTGAATATGATTCCATAGTTAAAACAAATTCTTGGTCTACAGCCTTTGGGGGCCCCTCTGGGCTCTGTTCAAAATAAACCCAAATTCTCATATTATTGGTAACTCCTAAATTGTTTCTCCAAGGGTCTTCTCAAGGCTACTGCTGTGCTGTAGAAGTGCCCAAGACTTGCCTGGCTGAGGCCCAAACAGATTTGAACCCATTAACTATGGGTGTGTAAGATGCTGTTGAATAAGAACACATGTAGTGGATCTTAAGAGTCAACTGATGAGAAAATAAGAGAGACATAACTTTTGAAAAAGCAGACAGCTCTGGGAAATAGCCTTAGAAGAGTTCTTTCACACCAAAATATCCCACGTGCACAGGAAAAGGAGCACGCACCACAGGATTAACACCTGAATTTCTCCTCACGAACTGAACAGGTTTATTGAGAGCACTTACCTCATTTGTTTGATCATTGACATTCACAAAAAGTGGCTTCCAGCCAGCAGGGAGGGTGTTGTCCAGAGCATAGCCATGATTCTGAGCAGTGATGAAAGCCTGTCTGTTTGTGATATTCAAAACAGGCTGATTCTGCCCTCTGGAGAGAAAAGAAATAGGGACAAGGAAAAGGTAAGAGAATGCAAATGCATTGGTTGTGAGCAAGAGAAACCTCTTACAATTCAAAAGTTTCAATTGCTTAGTGAAAATCACTTTGTGAGAAAAGTCACAGATTGTTAATCCCCAAAATTTTAGCAACAAAAATCAATTCGGGAAGCTTCGTTGTGTGTTAAATATCAGGTCTATTAAACTTCTATAATCAGTTCTAGAAAAGCTCTCATAACAAAAAGGGTTGCTCACTAACTGAACAGAAACAGACAAATAGAAACAACTGATTTTAAGTAATTTTAAAGCCAGAGAGTTCTTGAGAGGTACTGAGATAGGTGACTGCTCAGACCTGAATCATTTTGAATTACACTTTAAATAGAGGGTGGGCTGTTGGGGAGCAGCTGGCATTGAATATGTTAGCACCATTTGAGGCAAAGAAGTGAAACCAAGACATTCTGAAGATTTCTCGGTTCTTGAGTCACACTAGCTTCATAAAATGTGATCAGTGCTTTGAAATCAAGCTTGAAATCAGAACAATTTCCCTTGGAATACCATTTGATTGAGTATTACAACCTCAATTTATGCCAAGGGAAGGAAAATGACTTTAAACTACTGCAAAGTTGTCGTTAGGGGAGGCTGCTTTTCAGATATGCAATAGAAGAGGTATCATGCATCCAGCGACTCTGAACTGTGGAACAGTCTAGGTGTCTAGGTATGCTGAAGAAAAGGCAGGTGAGTTCTCTAAGTCTTTTGTGTTTGGTTACAATTAGTATTTCAGAACTGATCTAGCCAAAAACAAAAGTAAGAAAGACAGCCTTACCTGTTGGCCATGGACATCTTGTAGGATTTGGCCCCAGCTGCCAATCCTGTTATTAAATTTCCTGTACTGATGCCAAACAATGGCTCCTTGCGATCACTCTCCAAAATCTAAATCAGAAGGAACTTTTATTAGCACAGTAGCACAGGTTCCAAAAGAATGCTGCCACTGAAAGAATACAAATGAAATGCCCCCCTTTATTTTTCTCCCTTAACCAGGTAAAGGAAATAGTAACTAAATTAAAAAGTTAGAATACAAAGAAGGATATGATTGACAAATGTGTAGCATTAGAATTCGATAAAACGTACTTGACATTCAGACCGAATTAAATCTAATTTAATATTTCTTTACCAACTTGAAGGTCTTATAGACCCCATGGTTATTGTAAGGAACATGAGTTGTCATTTTACAATCATAAGGAATAATACATGTGAAGATTGGATTCCAGCTCTTTCAATGGCAGGACAAAAGCACAAGGCTATTCTGCCTGAAGAAAAGCTCTGTTTCCTCTGGTATTCTCTCCTCATGGTTTTCCTATATAATGTCTACATTAACATTGCCTCAGAGGTCACAAATACAAGACTAAAACATAACTAACTACAGATTAGAAGACCCTCACCTCACACACTAACACCCCCAAGTTCCCTGCACCTTTTTGACGTTCTGAATTAGTGGCTGTGCAAGAGCTGGGTTCCCAGGTCCTCCAGCAATCAAAAGTCCATCATACTCCATCTGGGTGAAATCATGATTCCAGGGAACTAAATGCACTTCAGCTCCTCGCTGGAAAAGAAACGTAAGAGTGATGAATTGAATCACATTTTCCATTGCTAGCATGTGATTTCCCTGGATCATTCCCTAAAGGGAAGGGAAATGTAGTAGATAATTTAAATAAGTAATACTGAGCAGAAAGTTCTTTGTGCAGCTCAGTGTGTGTTTTATGTGGAAAAAATGGAAGCAATGGTCAATACAAAGAGGGAGGAAACGCTGTTGAGGTTTTGATTCTGAAAAGATAGATAATGCACTCTCCAGCTCTTCATTTCAGTAGCTGAAGACCCCATGATTGGACTTCCAGCAGCATAGGTACATTTACCAGCTAGAGTTGCAAACAGATAAACCCACTTTTGGCGGAATTTAAGTTGGTTCATCTCGCTTACCTTTTTCACTTGTGCCTTTTTTGTCTGACAAAAAACCGATTATAGAAGTTTAATAGACCTGATATTTAGAAAGGTATATTTGAGGGTTTCCCTAAGCATTTCCTGAGAGAAGAATTTGAGAGAAATAAGCTTATTTGGAAGGATTTAAAAACATATACCAATAGAATAGAGAGGAAGTAACCCATGGGACATCCCAATTAAGTATACATTATCACCATGGACAGCTGGAGCTCAGGCTTATTGGGGAACTCTGACAGCCAGTGTGGAGCACGTAAGTGACAGCTCATCCATGGGGCAAAGGAGTTATATACTGACTCTTTGGTCATAGATTGTGGGATGCTCCAAGGAAACTTCTTATGCATTTCTTGACCACCAGCAGCCTCCAACCAACCAGAGATATAAGATGCTTGCAATTGAAAAATGGGTGACATGAATTAAAATGGGAAAATGAGAGTGGAATATGGATAGGCCATTCATAGTATCTGCTACTGAGAAAGCCATGCAAATTTTTGGCAATGAAACTGATAAGAACTTGAAGTCATGATTTGGATATTGCTGATATTCTCTAACTTCATAGGTGCACCAAAGAATCCCCTATATTCGTGCTAATTTGGTGTAACACAAATGAATGTGTGCATGTGTGTGAGAGAGAGACAGAGTAAGACAGAGAGTGTGCTTCTTGGAGAGACATAGAAAGAGACAGATTGGGAGAGGAGAAGTGATAAGGAGAAATATCAACAAAATAATATTTAAGGAACATTTTTACAAAGGTTAATATCTTAAGTATTTTCAAAGTTTAATTTTCATTTGTTGTTGTCATAAAGCACTGTAAAAGTTCATACTTTATCAGAGCATAGTCCCTACAAACATATGGTGCATAATAAATGTAGGCCAATAGAGGAGCTATCAGACTGAATCTACCTTTCTAGTCATCTCTGAACTTCAATGAACGTGAACATGGCATGTGTCAGAATGTCAGTCAATGAGTGATAAAAAGAGTCATCAGTCTCTTTCGTGTTTTAGTGGCCCTGGAGGGTATTTTCTTAAATATAGCAGTCTTTAATTTGAACAGAGATAAATGTGCTATTTTATAGATCAAAGGCAACAAGAAGACTGTAGATCAGGAAATGGGTTAAACACTAACAACCAATATTACCCACCCTCACCCTTGAGATGGAATACATTACTTACCTTTACTAGCAGGCGGATGACGTTGTTTTTGATCCCACAGTCGACAGCTACCACTTTCGTGGGGTTTCCTTTGCCATACACCTTGACATCCTGCCATTGTAAAAACCAGAGAGTGAGAGGAAAACCCCAGCTATGAGCAGTAGTTGAACAGCTGAAGATGCTGTGCACTGAGATTGCAACTGATTGCTAACTGCTAGAGAGTAACTAGAAGGTAATCACCTTGTAAGAAAGTCACAGCAAGTGCTACAGACTGTACCATTTTTATGAGAATATAAAGTACTTTGTTTTTTTATGTAACCTGTTGATTAGAGTAATAACAAATTCCCTAGGAAATCAATGCTTCCGGAGTTAAAACCATCTTTCCCTTGTTTTGCTTCATTAGCAATGGAATTTTCAAATATCATTGTCTGATTCAGCACTATACAGATGTGGTAATAGATACATCATGCCTTTAAATATCACTTGATCCTAACTTGCAATAAAGATCAGATGGGGTAGAGCTGAATCACTGTTCATCGGGCTTATGCAGTGAAGCCTAATGAATAAAATCTGTATGAGAGTCATAGGAATTACTAAACTCATGTAGACCACTGGTCCTTTTAGGTTACTGCATAATCATTTGCATTTAAATGGTAGATTTCATAAAAGGATCCCAGAGCATATCATAATCATTACCTATGTCTTAAACACTGCTTGGAGGCAGATTGATTTTCAGAGGCATTTACCCAGGAAGCAGTTCTCCAAAGTCATAAAAGGAGAATGAACAGAAAGAGAGAGGGAAAGCCGGGAGGACTAGGTGGCCAAACTGGTTCCAGCAATACCCTAGTCCTTCCATGATCTGGGGAATTACTTCTGAAGTCATCTATGCTGTAGGTAATCTCTCTCATCGGCTAATTTGAAAAAGTACAGATTTATTCTTAACCTTAGGCTTCTGCTATAAAATAAAGCAATATTACCATCTAGTTGTAGCTACACCAAATTGCAATTACAAGACAATGAATTAAGTTATCAACATTTCCAAGGTTCATATAATCAAACAAAACTCAGAAATAAATCATATGGAATCTGATCCAAATAGAAGTTTTATCATAGCTATCATGAAATAATTAAATTTCACCAGCATTAAGAAACAGAGACAGCTTTCACCACTAGTCTTTCCCTTGATTTAATATAAACATGCAGATATGCTCATTTTTTGTGGGTCTCTGCACAAACTTGCTAACATTATCCTTCCTCATGAGGATGATTTCAGAACCCCCTTATGTACCAAAATCCGCAGACATTCAAGTTCCTCACATAAAATATGCAGTATTTGCATAGAGCCTACATACATCATCCAGTATACTTTAAATCGTTTCTAAATTACTTAAAATATGCTATTGAACTATATTATAGGGAATAATGGCAAGAAAAATAGTTTGTACATGTTCAGTATAGACACAATTTTTTCTTAGCATTTTCAGTCCACGAATGGTTGAATCAATAGCTATAGAATCTGCAGATATGGAGAGGGATGATTATACACACCCCCCACATAGAATGACAGAAGTTAGGTGAGACATCAAAACACTCGAATACATGAATTTGCCTGACACACCCCTCCAGGAGAGATGGATCACACATGTAGGATTTTCCAATCTTGTTTGACCACGGAATTTTTTTTTAAGGCAAACTTTTCTAAGCCAGTGTTCCTCACATTTGGAAAATGCCACCCTAACCTAATTTGTTCCCTTGTCCATTTATGCTTTGCTCCAAAATTATGCTGAATTAATTCCCCCATGGTTTCCAGCAATGCAAGTCAGCCAATGATATGAAACCCTCCAGATCTAACCCCACTTCATTTCCATTCATCTTTGGTAAACTTGTGAATCAATACGCATTAACCCTTTGGTACAACCATATCAAACTACCCTATCTCTTCAAACATGCCATTACTTCATCCCTCAATGCCTCCCAGCACCCATTCTTTCTGCCCTCAACACAGTTCTCCTAGTTTTCCATCCACCTATGTCCAGCAGCTCTTTGTATTTCCTAACAACCATGACACTGCTGCAGAGTCCTCTGTGATACACCCACACACTTTCAGTGCTCCTCCACACATGCCCTTGTGGCATCTTGTGCACAATCCAAGGACAGTATTTACCACCTCATTCTATATGTGGTGATTTGGTTGTTTCCTTTTCCCACCAGACTCTTAGGTTCCCCAGGGACAGAAACAGTAGCTCCTGGGATTCACTCATAGCTGCATTTGTAGATACTGAATCAAAACCAAAAGACAACTTTCTTAAATGTGTTCTATACCTGCTTTTAAATATACACTAAGCATATTTCACTTTGTGAGCATTAATTTTTTAACTCAACTAGAACCCAAAAAATCTTCAATGTGAAGAAATATTTTCCCTTACACAATATGACCCCAGACTCTGATTATTGTGTCTGATTTCTATCAGATTCTCTTGGCTGTCTGGCAGGCTACAACCTCTGATTCCTGATCATCAGGTCTACCTTTGGCAGTTCATCGTTATTTGATGCTGTTAAAGGCTTAACCTGAGGAACAAGAAAAGGGAGAGAAGGAAGCTAAAATGATTGCTGTCAGTCTCTAAGCCAGGGCATGAAGGTTTTCATGGATCCTGTAAGTAAAACTTATTAACTTTAAATGCACTGATTTTATAATATGTATTTTAGCTACTGAGGTCCCTCTTACCCCCTCAACTCTGGCGCTTCTGGAAGATGACTTCTGCCCAAATGAAGATTTTGATACTACTGAAAAATGTAGCTCTAAAGTGAATGAAAAAAAAAAAAAACACAAAATGTAAAGGGGAAATTTCTCACCTTGGTTGAAACCTCAGCAATCAAATTCTGCTTATTTGGATCCACAAAATCCACAGACTGACCTTCAAATTCAATTTTCCCCAGCATGGTACCCTATCAAATTAAAAACATTAGACAGTTGAAAAGAAGCAATCAGGAAGGTGCTGACAGGATAAACTCACAGGGACTTTGACCATCTGCTCCAAGATTGAGATGTCTTTATAACTACTTGTAGCCATCATCAGAAGATCTTCATCATCTCAAACTGGAAAATGAAGCCAACAGCACAAGCATCTTGAGAAACACTCTGGGAAATTCAGTTAGTTCTTTCAAGGCTCAGGTCATTGCCCAGGGTGAGCAGAGTCAAAAAAAATCAAAAGTTGGGTTGCCAGGTTCCAGGCTGGTGCAGACTGAAAAAGTTAGTGTACATGAATTCATCTCCTTAGTGCATATGACTTAGAGACATTTCCCAGAAAGGAACAGAATGATCTATTGAAAAGAAAATAAGTCATCTGAAAACTGCAGAAGATTGAAAAGAATGAGAACTTGCTACATATTTTGATAACTGAAGTGAAATGCAACATAGATCATAAACTTCTAGAAGTTGCAACAAAAATATTCACTACTTTTTAATGTCCAGGTGTCTCTAAGAGCCTGAACTTTAGAGAGCATTTAATCTTCTGTTAAGTTTTCACTAATCAGCTTTGCTGATTAAACACAGCACTGTTTCTCTCTTTTTATTAGCTGTATCTTGAGATTTACTTATTTGTTAGTAAGTCTACCTGGAACCATTAAGAAAATGACATGCTATATTTAGTTATGAAGATTTTTCCTTTAAAAAGAAATAGATCCTTTATTTCCCTTTCAAAATTATTCCTTGGAGAAGTCATTTGGTGAGTGAGGGTAGAAAATGGGCGTGCACTATGCAGGCAAGATGGTGATTTCAGGGCTCTATTTTAAACCAGGGTGCTGCCTTGACATCTGGGAAAACTAACCAAACACATCTTTCATCTCCACAATGGATTGTTAAAGGCCATGGTGGTCAGTACTTAAGTTCTGAATCCAAGTTCCATAATCCCTTGACTGTATCTATGGATCCCTAATTTTGAAAGTTGATTTTCTCCTTCCTCTTAAAACATGTTGAATGAAATACAGTCTTGCTTTCTAACTTGAGATTAAAGGATGTGCTTCTTCACAGTAAAGGAAACAATCAAGAATGTGTACAGAGATCCTACAGATTGGGAGAAAATATTCACCACCAGTACCTCAGATAAGGCATTCATTTCCAGGACATACAAAGAACTCAAAAAACTTAACTCTAGAAAAACAAGTAACCCATTCAATAAATGGGCAAAGGAACTGAACAAGCACGTCACAGAAGAAGAAATACGAATGGTCAAAAAATAAATGAAAAAATGTTCAACATCTCTAGCAATTAGAGAAATGCAAATTAAAATTACACTGAGATTCCATCTCACTCCAATCAGAATGGCAGTTATAAGAATACAAGTAACAATAAATGTTGGTGAGGATGTGGGGAGAAAGGTACTTTCATGCATAGCTGGTGGGACAGCAAATTGGTGCAACCACTATGGAAAGCAGTATGGAAATTCCTTAGAAATTTTGAAATGAAACCACCATTTTCACCCATTATCCAACTCCTTGGTCTATACCCAAAGGACTTAAAAATAGCATACTACAGTGATGCAGCCACATTCATGTTTATAGCAGCTCAACCTAAAATAGCCAAGCTATGGAAACAACCTAGGTGTCCTTCAACAGATGAATGGATAAAGAAAATGTGATATATATACACAATGGAATATTACTCAGCCATAAAGAAAAATGAAATTGTGGCATTTGCTGGTAAATAGATGGAACTGGATATTATCATGCTAAGTAAAATAAGTCAGTCCCAAAAAAACAAAGGCTGAGTGTTCTCTCTGATTTGTGGATGATAACCCAAAACAAGGGAGATTGGGGAGGAGAATAATAGAAATAGGTTGGACTAGACAAAGGGTAACAAAGGGAAGAGTGAGAGAAGGGGAAGAGAAATGTCAGTAGAATTAATTGGACATAACTTTCCTAGCCTTGTATTTGTACACAAGCCCAGGGTAACTGTATATCATGTAGGACCACAAGAGTGGGACCTAATAGAATAAGTTATGCTTTGTATATGTATGTTCTGCCAAAATACATTCTACTGTCATGTATGACTAAAAAGAAAAAAGAAACTAAAAAAAAGAATTATATGGGAAAAAATGTAAAAGCTGTAATATACATAATAATCATGTAAAAGCTATAATATATAATATAATCATGTCACTCTTAAACAGGTGATATTGCCATTTGACACTGTGCTAGTCTTTCCAGCCAAAATTTTAAAAAACAAATTGCCTAAAATGAAAAAAGAGTTCATCTAACTTCACACATCACACAAGAGAGACCATGTAATCTTCTAAAGAGTTTTCCCAAATCAATAGGCCTAGCTACATTCTATTCAACCTGCTAATTCTTCAGCCTGCATGGAATTCCCCGATTTTATTCCTTTCTCATCCTCAAAGCCTCATCATTGTTTACTGCTCCCACACACTATTAGGCTAAGAAAACATAAGAACATACCTGGAATATATAATTTCACTGGTGTCTATTCCCAGGAAAATTATGGTGGAGGTAATAAAAGCAGAACTAAAATAGAATGACTACATAAACTCTCACTGTCTTCCTTCTGGTCATAGGTATGCAGCCATGTTCTTATTTTCAAACCTGCTTTTTCTTTCTGCTTACAGATAGCCTGTGTTAATATATATACAGTTTTCTTTTAGTATGGGCAACAGATTGGTTCCAGGACTCAGTGACATGGTATCTGAATATGAGCTATAAATATTCTCCCATATACTTTAAATCAGCTTCAAATTATTTATAATACCTAGTACTATATAAATAGATGCTATACTGTATTGCTTAGGAACAATTAAAAGAAAAAAATCTGTTCAGATTCAGTACAGATATATTTTTCCCAATATGTATGTACGTATGTGTATATATACATATATACATATATATGTATATATATATATATATTTTTTTTTTTTTTGGAACTGGGGATTGACCTCAGGAACACTCGGCCACTGAGCCACATTCCCAGCCCTATTTTTTATTTTATTTAGAGACGGGGTCTCACTGAGTTGCTTAGGGTCTGGCTTTGAACTTGCGATCCTCCTGCCTCAGCCTCCCAAATCGCTGGGATTGCAGGCATGCACCACCGCACCCCGCTTTTTTCCCAATATTTTGGCTGAATCCATGGATGTGTAACCCATAGATACAGAGGACTAACTAGCTGTATATTCTTACGAAGGATCCACAACAAATTTTTTTGAAGAATCTGTTTCACATATTGATGCTTATAAATAATATTCAATGAGAAAACTTTGGTCGCATTTGGAGAATCTAACAGTGAGGGAATGTTTTTCTCTAGTTTGGAATATGAAGGATTCTTGTTTAAAAAAAAAAAAATAGTGGTGGCGTCTTACAGCAAGAAGAAGCAAGCAGGTGGCAATGAGACCTTCTCAGGTCTGGATGTCACTGCAATCAAATAAGAAAGCAAAAGCCAACCTTTCCTTTTATCACCTTGGTCAATAATACAGTCTCAAGAAAGGCTATATGATAAGGTAATCTATGCAGGGTTTCTTTGGCATACTCATGAAATATTACTCACTAATTTCCCAGATAATTCTTCCAAGTGAAATAAATAAAGAACAGCACCAAAGCGGTACGCTTTCTGATTTGCATCCTCCAGCTGGCAGGTACTCGGTTTAGGCAAAATTATCATGCCCTTACTTCCATTCCCCAGTTGCTCCCCATTTGTTCCATCACAAGAGCTGAATTACAAATGCCCAGTCTTGGTTGTAAACAGCACATGCTGGGAACTCCATAAACGCCTGTGAACCAGGTGAATTAATCTCAAACCCGACCAATTATGATAATACCAATCAACTGTTCAGTCTTGAAAATTACATCCAAAATAGTAAATCAAAATGACAGAGACCCAAATAGTAGAAGATGGCCAGATTTGTTCCTTTACACATTAATGGCTCCCTCGGGCACTGGGGGAAAAGTATGTGAAGAAACACAGATTTGGCTAAAGATGATGATCATACCTTATCCCGAATTATTTTAGTCAGCATTCTTGTATCCACTCCATAAATTGCAGGAACCTATAAAAAAAATCATAGTGACAGTGAAATTGGAGGAAATTAGATTCAGCATATTGTTTTCAAGTTACAAACTTAGCCTCATCTATCTTTCTGAGCAGTAAATAATCTCCCCACTCCTTCTTTTCTCTGACCCAGGGTGACTGTGTCCTCAGAACACGGTTAAATTGCTGCTCCAGTTGGGCATGGAACCCTTGCTCAGAGTAAGAAATGAGAAATTCTGAACATCAATCTTTTGCAACAGTTTTGTTACTTTTAACCTAGGATGTTAAATAATTATATATACATGTATATATTGAAATAATGGGATATACAATATGAATACACATAAATACTCTTTAAAATATACATATATTTCATATATATTTTGTATGTACAAATATATTCAAAAATATGTATTTTGAAATAACAGAATCAGTGAAGTCCATAAGCAATAATATTCAAACCTATGATTTGAGCCAACTATTCCTGGTGCACAGTAAGCACTCAAAACATTTTTCCGAAGGGCTCTGTTAAGTAGTTGTGCTTCACTAACATGTGCCCCATTCAGGCAACACCTCCATTAGTTGTTTCTTTGTGTAGGTTGGCTAGAGACAGATGTAGTATATATAATGAAAAAGCAATGAATTAGTAATCACGACCTGTGCAGATCATGTAATCATCTCATATAATGCTTTCGTCATCTTTAATCCTTACAAGTATAAACAGATTCCCACTAGGTATCTCTCCATAAATTCCAACTTGTTTTATTCTACCAATTATCTAAGAGATGCTTAAGCAAAATGCTTGTCCTCAACTGATAATAGAAAGGGGTGAACTGATTGTTCTCTTGGACCCTTTTCTACTTCATCTATCTGTGATCATGGGAGAAGATTAAAAGCACATTTTTTGAAATCTAACAAGCTATGGGTTAGGTTTATGCTAAAAGTATTAGTTCTGATATAGAGATGTTATAAAATCAGATGTGCTAAAGAACACAAAGGAAACACCAAAAGAGAAAGAGAGAGGATGTCCCCAATGACCATTTTATAAATTTGTTGTCTGGGAAATTAAGATAAAATCAGGTAATGGTTGAAAAGAAAATAGTGGTGGCCCAGAACATCATATAGATGCCTTCTCCCTTTTAAATTTGAAAAAGGAATAAGACCTCACAGATTGATATTTTTGGTTTGTCAGAAAGAGGCAGCATTTAGCACCAGTATTTAGACACTTATTTGGGAGGCAGAGTTTTCTTGGAATAATACTCTATCAATGACAGGCCCAGCAGCAGTTGAACAAAAAACAGGAATTATAACCCTAGAGGTGAAGCTAAATGTAGTCAAGACCACTAATGAACATGAAGGCTTCCAATTTCAAACAAGGTAAATTCTCCTCTTTGATTAGAAATTAATATGTAAAGTACAGAAAGTATAATATAAGGTTTTATCATCTTTTTCCTATATTGCTCCAAATGAAATTATATCTCATTATATGTCATGATGTCTAAACCCAAAGATACCTGATGGGAATCTGTTTATACATACAGGAATCAAAGATGACAAAAGCATTATATGGAATGTTTACATGACCTGCACAGCCAGGTAACTCATAGAGCTTGTAGGAGACCCCATGAAGCAAGTTTCATGACTAGATCCTAGATAAAAGGATGGGGAGGACTTAGGTTGCTCAAGAGAATTGAAAATTCTGAAATTTTCTCCATCCCTTTTCCTAATGAGAAATGGTACCAGACATGCAAGGGCGCCACCTAGTGGATAAACTGAAAAAAGAGGTCCTCTGCGGGGAGGAAGAAGAGTTCAGTTTAACCTGTTTGTAGTCAAGAAAAGGAATCACTCTCTGAAATAAAAAGATCCCAGACTCCACAAACTTTCTCATCTGTTTGGCCCCTTTGGATCTGCATACACCTTCCCAACTTTCCTCAAACTCACTAGAAACCCTGTAGGTGATGCTGGACACTCCAACCGCTTTCTCACCTTTTCTTCACGTAGCCATTGCCCTAGACTCTTGGTAGCTAGCCAGTGGTTGTACTCGTTACTATAATTCAGCACCAGCAAACCAGCAACCTAGAAAGACAGGCATCCTTTTATACAAGGGTGATTACAGAATTTCATCCAACTCTTGTGACTCCTCTTGAGCGTAACTATGCATTTTTAAAGAAAAGCTATACTCCATCCACCACATGAGACTTAAATTTTTGTACGCATAAAGCAAAAAGAGTTTTCAACACTTTTTTTAAAAAAACACTTTTATTTTAAAATACATAATTGTTTTCTTAATTATCATTCAGGAGAGCAGATTTTTCTGGCTTGCTGAATCCAGAAACTTGGCTAGTACACTGTATTCTTCCCCTGTAACACTTATCAATAATCTAATTCATTTTTACCTGTTTAATGCACATGAAAAATAAAATAATTTTCTTAATCTACATAGAAAGGAGACTGTGACATTTGGGAAAATTGTGAAGAATGAGCTAAACTAAATGATAAATTCAAGTCATTCCAAAATGTAGTAGTGAAAAAGTGGTGAATTTGGAAAGCAAATTTTTGACTTATTTATATGATCCATATTCCTAAGATTAAACCCAAATTTCCTAGATGAGGAGTTACCAATACGCTTACTTTTAGATTGGCATGTAAATGATCTTTTATTCATCCCCCAAAAGAATAAGATTAAAAATCCAATAGCTAATAGACCACTGATTATCAAACTCCTTTTAAAAGATGATTCTTCATCAACTCAAATAGCATAGTTGTTTTTTGAACTTTTAACAACATTTTTCCAGATTAAGCTAAGTTTCATCCAAGGCATTAAAATCTAAAGTGACCTGAAAAATAAAACTTGAAATAATGTCATTAAACATTATTCTCATTTACTTAGGAACAAGGTTGAGTACATGAATTTAATTTGTATAATATTAAGAGAGAAACTTTGTCCATCCTAGATTCTTAAAAATGTCACTAGACTCCCTTGCATTGAGACTGTTGAAGTAGTCATCAGTGGTACTACCTTGATTCCATCCGACTCCAAATATTTGCTAAGTCCCAGCTCATCCAGTGCAGTGGTATCTGGGGCTCCTCCATTCCCAATAATAGGGTTGGCCATTGTGAGAATCTGTCCCTTGTAGGCAGGATCAGTAAGGGCTTCTGGGTATCTGGGTAAACATGACAAAACCTTATCAACAAACATAAAGTGTTTATCTGCCAAAATCACAATCTACATACACACTCTGAATTACAGAATCCTTAAAAATTCAAGAATGGGAGATTAAAATTCTACAAGGCTGTCTCTAGAATTTAGCAAACCTACAGAAATTTTGTGATAGAATATCAAAATTTGTACATGTTACAACTAATATGAAAAGAATATCTGACCCTTAAGTACTAAGGCATATTCTCATATAATTTTTATTCCATTATGGAATGTTTGAATTCTTTTGAAAAATATTTTATAGCATTTTGATTTTAAAAATATTGCTGGGCACTGTGGCACATGCCTGCAATCCCAGTGGCTTGGTAGGCTGAGGCAGGAGGATTGAGAGTTCAAAGACAACCTCAGCAAAAGCAAGGCACTAAGCAACTCAGTGAGACCCTATCTCTAAATAAAATATAAAATAGGACTGGGGATGTGGCTCAGTGGTTGCGTGCCCCTGAGTTCAATCCCAGTACCAAAAATGTTATATATATATACATATATATATATGTATATATATATGTGTGTATATATATATATACACACACACCCCATTTAAAAATTGCGAATATTCTGGAGATTTCCATAGTCTGCCAGACATCAGTGAGTCAGACATCACTAATATTTAGTGTTGAGGACTGCAAGTCTCACCAAGATATGAACTGTCAAAAATTGGAAAGAGTTTTGGGATATCGAACAGTATTGTTATGATTTGGATGTGAGGTGTCCCCCAAAAGTCCATGTGTGAGATGATGTAAGAAGATTCAGAGGAGAAATGATTGGGTTGTAAAAGTCTTAACCTAGTAAGTAAACTGAGTGGTCACTGGAGGCAGGTGGTAACTGAGAGGTAACTGGAGGGAGTGGTTTATTGGGAGCATGGCTATGGTGTATATATTTTGTATCTGGAGAGTACAGTATCCTTTCCCCACCCACTTCCTGATGATAGGAGCTGCTTCCCTTTGCCACCCTCTCCTGCCATAATGTTCAGCTTCACCTTGAGCCCCAAGGAATGGAGCCAGCCTTCTGTGGACTGAGACCTCTGCCTGAAACCGTGAGCCCTCCAATAAACCTCTTCTCCTTACAATTGTGCTGGTTGGGTTCTTTAGTCACTGCAGTGAAATAGCTGACTAAAACAAGTATCCCGATTATGTTAGTGAAGTTTGCATGGCTGTGTGTGTTCATTAAAACTCAGTAAACATTTAAAATGAGTCAATTCACATGAAAGAAGAACTCAATAAAGTTGACTTTTTAAAATATTTTATTTTTAGAAAGAAATATACAAATATGGCAGTTATATCAACTTAGAAAAATATCAGTCTCACAAAACCCGACCTAAAGCACTTCTGACCTCTGAATTAAAATACTCCAAGAAACCTATTTGGAATTAGGAATGCAGGAAGGTTATATTTTAAAGTTGAGGGCTAAGAAAATACAGAGATATTCTCAATATGGGTATCTATAGAAGCATGGTGAATAAGAAACATTGTTCCCATCAGCACCAGGAGCTATATGCACCTTTTCATGCACTAGAATACACCAGCGTTGCAATTGAGTTTCTTTTCTGCCCTGTTACATTTTCTCTTCCTGAAGACTGAGTTAAGACAAATCTTTCTTGTGGATTACTACTGAAAGTGAATTTAGGTGCTGAGGGGGACAGAATCGACAACCTTGAAACTAATAAAATTCCGCTCAGGCGGTAGTCAACATAAATTCTTCAATCCCATTCAGACTAACTCCTACCAGAACTAACTTTGTCAACAGAACACTCTGTCTTTCAGCTCCCCGATCCCTAGGGTGACTCAAATGTGGTATTTACCCAGAGCCATAGTCTACTAATTTCTTAGATGCCTCTCACCTGTCAGTAACTGATAATTTTTTAACCAAGGCTTACCCACAATATAAATGTATTTCTTGAAGATGAAAAACAAAATAACCCCCTTAATTACCAACCACCTAACTGAGGGGTCCACAAAAACAATGAAAGTTGCATTTCTCAATGGAAAAGAGGGTCTGTGGACTAATCTGATCAATGAATGAATGCCTTTCAGGAAAAAAAAAAAAAAAAGTCTAATTAATTTGATTTTTAGTTCCCTTTCTTTCTTTCCATAAAAGAACTGACCATTCCCTTTAAACATACACTTACAGTATTCTCCAGTAAATGAATAAATATGGCTTGTTCCAGAGAACTGCAGTGTTGGAAGCAAATTAATCCATCAGGTCCTGTTTGACTTTTGTGATGTGACAAGATTTATTACCCGTAATCTATCACCAAGAAGAAAACTCCAGTGCCCTCCATCATTCTGATCTATATTAAACAGTTGTTTGTTGGCAGGTATATTAACACAGCTAGTAATTAGTGCTGTCGAAAAGCTTAAATAATTGCCTGGTGAAGCAAAACTTTGCAAACAGGTTTCATACACTGTAATTTAATGTTCTCACCAGTGGAAGTATTTTTAAAAAACCATCTAATATTCTTCATTTCACACAGAGAGGCAAGAGTTTAGAAAAGAATGTACATTAATAACATCATGGCAGTTGGGTCAATCAATATCTTCTCTATCGGTTAACCAAATGCCCCCTTGTCTTTATGAAGCTAACTTAAATTTCCCTTAAAAAATGAATCAAATATTTCATAGAAGTTTACTTGGTTGAATTTTCTAATGGAAACCTTTTGAAATACTGTAGTAATATTTTTAAGACTCATAATGTTTAAATCCCTGGCTATAAATTACTGTCTAATCCAGTCCCCTTACTAATTAAATAGGAAAAACAGAATTCAGAAAAATTAAGCAATGGTCTCACTATCACATAATCAGTTATCATTAGAACTGAGACAAGAACATCAAGAACTTCAGCTTCCTAGATAAGCATTTTTGACTAGATAAGCCCAGCCACATGATTTCTGTAGCCAATCTTATCTTCATTTGCTATATATCACTTAACAGTTCTTCAACCCTAAGTTGGGTCATAAGTGACAATTATTTAAAATATTAGAACTGTACACCCACTCTCTCATTGATAATTTTAAGGCAATAAGTGTATCCATTAGTTCATCTTTCTTGTTAGAGTGCAAAATGATAAAAATACCCAAAGACTGCCCTGTCTCCCTATAGTTTTATGGTAATTCCTCTCACACATCCAAGGTCAAGCTAACTAATAGCGTGGTGCTGGAGTGTGCTGCCCATTCTTTTCCCACTCCAGTCTTCGCCTTAATTAGATCCATACCTCCCCTTCCAGAAACCTATGGTAATTTCACATAACCTGTGTCCTCAAATGTTCCTACAATCAGTTTCGTTCTCCACCCCCCACCCCACACCCAGGGGCCACCTGAGTTTGTAGGTTCTCTTACATTTGGAGGAGATGTTTGTGTCTGCCCCTCCTCTCAGGGATGGCTGCAGTAGGCTATGGGCAAGACACCATGCAACTACAGGGCAATCTACAATCTGATGACATGGTGATTTCAATTTACCACTGGAAGGAAGATCATCCAGTTATTCCTCTACCTGGAGGAAGGAAAAAGCCTCAGAACAAAGCATTACTCACCCTCCCAGGCCAGTATTAAAAACCACTTCACCAGCAACCGAGGATGGATGGCCAAAGGAGTAACCTTTCATCTTAGTTCCATCTTCCAGGACAATGTGTGCTGTCTGCGCCTGAAGAAACAGTGGCATGAATCTTAGCAGAATGCCAAATACAAAACACACACACAAGAAAAAAAGAAAAATTCCAAAGAAAAAATACACAAGCATATTAAATAAATGCGCAGTATATTTAATGAAACTATGTTGCCCAGATTTGAAATTGCTCTTCTACTACTTGTCACTTTTCTTCAAATATATGACTCTTGTCACTGGCAGGTGTTGTGTTTTGTGTTGCTTGAACGAGGAACTGAAGCATGTCAATACATTGCCTAGACTAAGTCCACTTGTAGAGTTGTTGACATGCCAGAAATACTTCAATTTAGCTGAAATGCTATGGTCTATCTTTTCCTCCTTAATATTCCCTAGCTTTGCTCAAGTATAGCCGTAAGGGATGTCTATGTGTTTGCAAAAACATTGTGAACTGTAGCATACAGCTCCTCCTTGCTCTGAGGTTTAGAGCTAGAAGGATTCTTCAAGATTATCCATCACTGTGTCCCACAGAACTCTTGTGTTTGATGGAGTTATCCCAAGGGCTGCCCTCTCCACGCCAGCTTTATGGTCATGAAGAAACTGAAGCTTTATCACTCTATTAATACTGATACAAAAGCAAGCACTGTGGAACACTCTAAAAGCATAATGTATTTTGCTTTTTATTAGAGTTAATTATATCCATGTCTGGTTCCCTCTTAAGACTACGGGCATTCTGAATTTGATTAGTTTGCCATATTAATCTTTGAACTAGCTTCTATAAAATTCTTGGCTAAGAAAAAGGGACAATTAGAGAAGCTTATCTAAGAAGCAGACATCATCCACTCCTCATAAATACTCTAAATTCTATTGTTGAAACAATTTAAATCTAACCCTCAATTTCCATAAAATTCAGGGGAAAGAAAAATGTGTTAATGCACATCTTGAGAGGCAAAATCCATACTCTGTAAGAAATGCTATAGGACAAGCTAATTGGAACATGGATTTTAAAAGCAAGCTATAAAGAAAAACATCTTTGTCATAATTGAGGAAATGTGAATCATCAATTGCTGTTCGACTACATTAGGTATGATCATTTTTAGGATCGAAGTAGCATCATGGTGATATTTTTAACAGTCCTTATCTTTTTAAAGATACATACTGGAATATTAAAGGATAAATTAATATGATGTCTGAGATTTGCTTCAGATAATCAGGATGTAGGAAATAAATAGGAATATGATGAAAAGTGTTCGACCATGAGTTGAACTGTTGAATTAAGGCATATCATTGGGCTATTCTTTCTATAAGGTTAAGTCATTTGAGACACAGACATATGAATTCTCCACTTCCTGTCTCTTACAGTTTTAGGGCTGGCATCATAGTGACTAATCCTTGTGTATACACTCCCAACACACACACACACACACACACACACACACACACCAACTTTGGCAGGCAGCAGGTACTCAAGTGATTTCTAGACTTTTGTTTCTATACTGCTGTATAATATTAATTCAGCTTTTCAAATGTTAAAATTGAAAAAGTCTCTTATTTTTCTATAACAATAATAATAATAGTCTCTGTTGAAATAAGATGCCTTTTTTAGATCCAAAGTACCCAAGGCTCTTTCCTCTTGGATGACTGTTCATCAATGTAAAATTGTACTTTGATTATCTTTCAACTAGTATACTATGTTCCTAAATCTCGCTTAAGTGTGAGTGTATGTGGAAATTACTGCATTTACACCAAAAAATACTGTAGAATTTTCTATTAAAATTGAGAGAATACATTTAATATGTTCCTCTCAACAGGTAATTTTATTATTTTTCTTATCAGAGGTATGACATGTGGGTTTCAAGTTTATATTTAGAGAAAAAAATTTAAAAGCTCTGTGTTACTCATCATATATATATATGATATATATGTGTATATATATCATATATATATATATATATATATATATCAGTGAGTGTGTGTCTGTCCATGGAAGGATTAATCAAAAGATTTTTGCCCTTTTCTTGACTTATCAAACTATCTTTGAAGTAAACTTTTATCTACAGCCTTGGAACCAGTGTTTGAGATTGCAAGTTTGACACTATCTTTAATTGAGTTATTGTTTGTCTTCACAGTCACTACATTAAAAAAGATTTTGGAGTTACTAAGCAGAAAGAAAACCACATGATTGATTAAATTAAAAATGAGTGACAACAGGACATTTTGAGCAGCAATCAGCTTAACACTGAATTCTGCTTCTGTACCTAGCAAGCCAACTTTGCATGTATTCTACATTTTTTGTCAATTACTTTTAACTAATTATAATTCAAGACAGAGGATAATTATTTTAGGAACTAAAAGTGATAATGTCCAGTGTATCTGCGAAGATTATTATGAGCCCTTCTGGAGAGATGGGTCTCAACAGGAGTGTGTTTATTGAAAAAACTCCCCAGGTGACTCTGAGATGTTTCACTAGATGGAACCCTTTGGTCAAAGTAATGAAAATTCACTGTGGAAAAAGTTTTCTACTGGAAATACTATTTTCTGTTCTTGAGGAAGTCATGTATAACCGACATGCTTTCATAAAATGAAAGTAAAGAAGGAAATATTTTTTAAAAATAATACGTAACTCTGAAAGAACCTAGGAACACTTAGTTAACAAAACTGGAGTGTAAAATGCAGATTTCAATTATATTCTATATACCAATTTATCTGCCCTACTCTGAGCCATGACTGCCTCAAATATCACATATATATGATATATGATATATATATCATGACTGCCTCAAATAGCACATATATATGATATATATGACATATATATATATATACATATATATATATATATATATATATACACACACACACCCTCTAGCCTCTTCTCATGCAAGAATGTCAAATTGATAATATCTGGGCTAGACACTATTTGAATATTTTAAAGAAAGTAAAAATAAATATCAGCAAATCCAACTCTTGTTGACTTGTTCCTACAGTTCTGTTTGGTATTTTTTTCTTTTTCTCTCCAAGGAACTAGTTTTCTACTTTGCTTTCCTTTCTCTAAAGATATATTTGAGGAGACATTTACTGCTGCCTGAAATAGTCCCTGAGATTGTGTTCAATATGTCTTTTGCTCCTTTAATTATATTTTTTGTTCTTTTTGGCGGTTTTTATAGATCTTCCAATTCTCTTTCCCACTCCGCATTATATTGTTACAAGGCTTCTGTTTATTGCCTACAGTACCCTTTATATTCTTCTTAACTACACTGGCCTCCAATGAGTTTAAAATGATGAGTGCCAATTGACTTATCTATGAATTGATGGAGGACCTCTGAACAAAGAGCTATTATTTGGAATCCCCTCTTCTGGCTAACAGTTCCCCAAATGCTATTTCATTCCAATGCATCCAAAAGAAATCACCTTGTTACCATCGTAAGATATTTTAGTAGCCTCAGTCCTAGCAGACAGAGGTGCATAACCTACAAATTGGATTGTAATATTAAATTCTAATTTAAGTGTCTACTGCCAGAGCACTTTGGCACTTTGAAAGCTGAAAGTGCAAAGGAAACTTTAATGAAGGGAAATATGTACACTTGTAGAATATCAGAAAATGTAACCAAAGGATTATGTGAATTCTACAAGATAAAGAGCCTTATCATAACATGATCCCTATGTGTATAATAAAAATGTAATGCCAGTAAGATGACTTAGACATTCAAGTCACAAACATTAGTGAGCCCCTATCAAGTGCTAAGGACTTCACTCAGTTCTAGATACACATGGATGAATGTCCCCAGTCCCCCCATTTAGTAATAGCTAGACAAGTGCATGATCATGAAATAGAGGAAATCTCAAGAAGAATATTGCTAAAGTATCACTGAAACACCTGGAAATACACAGAAAAGTAAATTATTATCCTTTCCTTTGGGAGACATTTCTCTTTTTTTGACATGTGTCATTTATTTTTTCCACAATTTTCATTGCTACATAATGGTGGGATTTCTCACTACATATTCATACATGCACACAATATAACAATATAATTTGGTCAACGTCAGTCCCCTGTACCTCCCCCCCACACACACTCCTGGTTCCTTTCCTCTGTTCGGCTGATCTCCCTTTGATTTTCATGAGATCTGCAGGATTGTTCCTTAATACAATAATTTTCCTTTTCCATCCATGCTTCAGGTAACAAAAAATTAAAATTTCAATAAATTTCATGTCAAATTTTGAATTTAAAGTCCAAAATTGAAAGATTTCTTCAAGTCTGTAATCAAATATTGTTTTCTTGGCAAGGTATACCTTGATGGCTCTATTTAAAAATTATAATATGCTATAGGGAAAAAATATAAAAAAATTAAATGTAGAAAATAAAATTAAATCAAAATATGCTTCCCCAGTTCCTTGGTCTGCCCTTTCTTCACCATCCTTTTTGCTCCCTCCCACAGCAAGCAGTGCCTCACATATTATCTGCCTTATCCCACTAGAAAGGGAACTGCATGTGGACAGAGTATTGGGTTTGTGTGGTTCACCAATGCTCCTTCAGCTTACATCAGTGCCCAGAACAAGTAATTAAGCCTTGTTCACACTTCAGTGAAATTACTTTAGAAAGAAAATCTACTAATTGTTTGGCAGAGTATTGCTAAATGACTAATTAATGAGTTTGGTCAAAAAGGGAAAATTCCTATAGAGAAAAATTTACTTAAATAATACTCCAATTAAGAAGAGTTCTAGCTCAGCACATAGTGTCTAATATTTAATAATACAGACTATAACAACTAATAAATAGCCACCCACTTGCTTCTAGAATGAACTCTAATTAACTCTAAATTGTGCCATCACCCAAGAGGAAACTCCCATCATCGTTTACTGCTGCCTCCTAATTGCTTTGCCTGCCTTTGGTTTCCCGGCTTCTACTCATCCCCCCCAGGATGGTTAAGAGTTTCTCAAACATTTATTGTTCTCAAATGCTCGATTAGCCTGTTAGTCCCCTTCATCCGGCCCATTCTCTCTGATACCTTAGATTTTCACTCTCTGTGTCAGTTCTCTGAATATCAAGGCTTCCTGGTGTCCATACCCTGCTCATCCTTGCCAGTGCCCAGCTTATGCCCTCAAAGATCATGCAAGTCAGAATTAGTCACCGATATTTTTATGGTCCTGCCCCATTCCAGAGCAGTTTGTGTGTTGCCTTCTACATTAATCACGTAAGGTATTCTTCCCCCACTAGGTCTTGACTTCTCAAACAAAAAGCCCAAAGTCATGTTCAACATTGTGAATAGTGGCTTGTGTTTCTCTCAGTGCTGTGGTTACGATGCACTCAGTGAATACAGAGAAACAGGGCACTGTGGAAGGTTGGGATGTTAACATGCCAACCCGAGGGTGCCTCAAAGTAATTCTTGATGCCTACTGACCTCTGGTTATTTTTACTAGTTTTCACCTTCTCCTCTTGAAAACAAGGGCAAATATTCTGCATGGGTATAGTTCATGCTAAAGGATAAAAGGAGAGTCAGTCAAAGCTTGGGTGGCAACCATTGCCTGAAACTATTCTAGGCCTTTCATATTAACCAGGTATCACATAAGTAATGTCTTCAGAAGATTCCAGATGATTTCAAAATTTTATTCTTTAGATAGCCTCATAATTTTTTTCATTGTTAATACTAATTGTTGTCTATTTCATTTAGAAATCAAGGCATCATTAGCAAAAGGGAATAAAATTGGATTCTGTATACATAGCCCAAACATTCTCTTTTCTCTTTTTACTTTAACCTAAAATGCTTGTCAAATTGTACTCTGCGTCTACAGTAAATTAATCACTGGCATGGATCAAATTTGCAGTATTACATTTCTATACCAAATTTCCAAATATTTTGTAGTAATTGGCCCATTTTCCTCCCTCCCCTCAAAAACTGAGGCTATTATTTTTATCATTATTATCGTTGAGGTTTGTATGACATGCTGGTACATCCTTGACAATAAATATTTGTATAATTAATTTTAAAAAATAGTAACAACATAATGTAACAACAAATTTTCTCTAGTAGGAGTCCTCATGTAAGGGTACTTCCCATTTTTAAAAAAATTGAATAATACATTTGAATAAAGTAAATCATTAACATTTTTAAGTGAGTCATGTAGAAGTCAATTGATCTGTCCCTGTCCTATTTATACCTTTTGGCGTAACCTTAATGAGAAGCTGTTAAGACATTAAGACATAAACAGGGTTACATGTGTGGGTATCTATGTTAACTAAAGTCCTATGCATTTGCACAAACCAATCAAGTGTTTAGATTTGAATAAATTTCCACTGTTCTGGGAAAAGTATGTTATTTCAAATAGAATCATGATGATAGGTTGGAAAAATAGGATTTGAGAGCACATGATGTTACCAAGAATTCTGGTCTAATCCCTTCCCTAAAACATCCTACCTAGCTAATGGTTAACAGAACAGAAATGTACAAGGCACTGCCTCTAAAGCTATTAATAGATTTTTCTCATCTAATCCTCAGAACAAACAATGAGGTAGGTAACATTAAGATCTCCATTTTACACTTGAGCTAACTGAGCCTTAGGGAAACAGAGATCATTCCACCAGTACCTGAAGGAGCAGTGATTCCTGCAGCCAGTCAGTCTGACTTATTACCCCTTTTTTCCTTTTCTAGGCTTATTTCTATTTCTGCTTTCCAATTTTTTAAAGTGGAGATAAAAGGCGATTCAATCATGAACTCTAATTTATTTATAAGAACTTTAATTCAAAATTGCCATGGATAAGCCACAACAAGACCCAGGTCAACTAAGAATTACCTGTCTATAAATCTGTAAACTGACATAGTGAAATGTCAAGTCATTAATTACATCCTATAATCTGAAGAGAGCCCAGCAGGTTTGGAGAACTATGCACACTGACTCCAGACCCTGAGTTCTCAAGCTGGCAAGACTGTTAGGACCACAAATACGGAGGAAGGTAAGGAGATGATCCCTTAGATGCTCCCTCTGGAAAAGACTTGCTGCCTGCTGTATAAGGTGAGGTGATATACCAATTTGCAACTCCACCAGCAATGCAAAAGTGTGCCTTTTTCCTCACAGCCACGCCAACATCTATTATTGTGTTCTTGATAATAATTGGAGTAAGATGAAATCTTAGAGTTGTTTTAATTTGCATTTCTCTAATTACTAGAGATGTTGAACACTTTTTCATATATTTATTGATCGCCTATACATCCTCTTCTGTAATCACTCTGGAAAGCAGGGTGGAAATTCCTCAGAAAACTTGGAATTGGACCCACCTTTTGTCCCAGTTATCTCACTCCTTGGTTTATACCCAAAGGTCTTAAAATTTGCATACTACAGTAACACAGCCACATCAGTGTTTATAGCACCTCAATTCACAATAGCTAGACTGTGGAACCAACCTAGATGCCCTTCAACAGATGAATGGGTAAATAAGCTGTGGTATATATACACAATGGAATACTACTCAGCCATAAAGAAGAATAACATTATGGCATTTGCTGATAAATGGATGGAACTGGAGATTATTATGCTAAGTGAAATAAGCCAATCCCAAAGAAACAAAGGCCAAATGTTTTCCCTGATAAGTGGATGATGATATAGAATTGGTTGGGGGGTGGGGGGTGGGAGAAAAAAGAAGTGAGGTGAGTGGACTCCCTCCTGCTGTCATTTCCTTCAGGGTCCATCAGTCGAGGAAAGCTGCCTTGATCCATGACCTTTCTGGGGTATCTCACACCTAGTGACTGAAACAGGTACAGGCCAGACAAAAGAAACTGATGAACAGGAGCTTCCTATCAGGTTGACTGGGCTTTGTCAAACCTGCTTCCCAGTTTGCTTCTTGTCCCAATCCCACTTCCTAAAGCTTTCCTTCACAGAAGTTGCTCCTTAGAAACAAGAGGCTTCCCCAATGCCATCTAACTTGTCTGTTTCTAGAGAACTGAACTCATTGGCACTTCAACCAAATGGTTAATCAGGGCTAATGTCACTCCCCAAGTGACCAGTGTTAAAAAGTGGAGGCCACTGTGGGCATTCACTTTATTTGGGTTACTAAGCACAAGTTCAGCATGCAATTGCCTAAAATAAAATCCATGCACACGTGCATGGGTACACACAGAAAGAAAGAAAAATATGTTTTTCTGTTTTCCGCAAATCTTATTATTGATCTTGAAGCAATGTTTAAATTATATCTGCAATTAATATTATCTCCACCTCTTCAGAATTATATTTGTCTTCCCCCCATATAATTCTGTCTGCAAAACATACAAAAAAGCTACAAAAAAAAAAAGCTAGACCAAAGATTGTAGCAAATATGAGTATCAAGGAGAATGCAGTAAATCTAGTTCATACTTTAGTTTTAGTCTTCTTTTAGCTTACAGAGTGTATGTATTGTAACCTGGGAGTCAGTTGGTTATAAAATGGGTACTCAAGACTTGTGATTCCTTGTTGCTTTGTATGAATTTAAAGATTAAAGATTGAAATTTAAAGTCTCCATAGCCTACTAATATTAAATATTACTTTCATCTGCAAAACTTTAGGAGGAATATCCATATGATTATAGATTTTCCTACACACAATATTTAGATGGATGAAAACCTAATTTTCCTATGTGTATGTAATTATTCCATTTTTAATCTCCTACTTTATAACTTTTATTTACTATTCTTTCTAAATTAAACTGAGTTACAGAAATATCTATATAATCACCATTACTGTATTACTTTTAAAATGAGCATTGTGAACTGAGTTTAATATTATTTTCTAATATCTGTAAAATCTAAGGAATCTTTCACAAATTGTAATGAATTTTTAATGAAAATACATTTTTGCATATAAGTAGATACTGTGACAAATTCTCAATGGGATTTTTTTTTTTTTTTGGCTTGTCTGCTGTGGGCATGTTGTTTCACCATATAATAAATATTTTATTTTTAATGACATTAAGTAATGTTATACTGCAAGCAGATCTGACTTTTCTCCCAAACATCTCACTCTTCAGGGCTTTTAATATTTTCTCAAAATCAAAATTTATTTGAAAATTACACTTTTGGGGTCTATTTTCATTTTCTGCTAAGATGATTAATTAGTTTTATGGGACAATAAATAAATGATAAGAATTTTGTACTTTAATACTCTCAGTTTGAGAGCATGTTTTGAAAGTGTAAATGTTGCAAAGAATTTTTCAGGATAATAACAATTCAGCAGCTACTAATGGGAGTCACATAGCTAAATTCCACCTTTAAAAAACTTTGAAAATGTGTTCCTGGTGCTATGCTAAACTGACTTGGAAGACTTAGTCTTTGGAAGCAAAGTTATAATCTAAGCATAATGTGTAATTAACCCATAAAAGTTTTTGAATCAGCCTCGTGATTATTATTGTTGTTGGGTTTTTTTCTTTACATTCAGTATTGTGTTACTAAAAATCATCTAATTGTTGTTAATTATTGTTCCACACCCCAGTATATCTCTGGACTAACTTTAAGGATGTTAATCCTTTACTTCAAGCTAGTTTTTGGTTGTTCATTTATTTGGATTCTTTATTTGGAGACATTTTTATTTCAAGACTTTATTTTGAAACACGTCAAAATAAGATTTTCCTGGCAGTCTAAAACGGCCCTCAACAGATGAATGGATAAAGAAACTGTGGTATATATGCACAATGGAATATTATTCAGCCATAAAGAAGAATATTATGGCATTTGCAGATAAATGGATGGAATTGGAAAGTATCATTCTAAGTGAAATAAGCCAATCCCAAAAAACCAAAGGCCGAATATTTTCCCTGATAAGTGGATGATAATGTATAATTGGGTTGGGAGGGTGGGGGGTGAGAGAAGAATGGAGGAACTTTAGATTATGTAGAGGGAAATGAGAGGGGGTGTGGAGGTGGTTATGAAAAATGGTGGAATGAGACAGACATCATTACCCTATGTACATGTATGATTACATGAATGCTGTGAATCTACATCATGCACAACCATAGAAATGAAATGTTGTACCCCATTTGTGTATAATGAATCAAAATGAAGTCTGTAAACATTAAAAACAAATTTATTACTTAATTAACAAAAATAAAGTGGCATTAGACTTTTGCATACATGGAACTTACAGAACTATCTGAGGAAAAAATGGAAACAAACAGCATGCTCTGTTAGAAACGCATGAGAATATTTTGGATGAAGTGGAAGAAATATGTCAACAATAAACAGCATTATCCTACAATGTACTATTTATGTAATTTCTAATCATCATATAAAGAAGTAATCCTTACTTATTTTTTATTTAGCCAACCTATTCTCAAAATGCAGCAAAAGAAATGAGAAGAAATGAAAAATAGGATCTATCTTGTATTGAGATGAAACTCAGTATGAAAATGTGCTTTCTAATTTTTTTTGGAGTTGTTGATGGACGTTTGTTTTATTTATTGATTGATTTTTATGTGGTGCTGAGAATTGAACTCAGAGCTTCACACATGTCAGGCACTGAGCCACAATCCCAGCCCCTGTAAATAGGTTCTCGAGTAGACAAATAAAACCCAGCAGGAGAAACAATTAAGAACATTCTAAAGTAAGGTTGAACTACAACTATGCCTTCAGATTCCTGAGCATAGTAACAAGATATCAAATTTAAAAGATCCATCTGATATTAAGGGCCTAATTAAAATTCAGACCAGGTTTTCTAATGTTTATTTCACTGTGCCTACCAAATAGATATCGCGGTCCTTATGCTGACTGCTGCATTTACACATCTGTAAAATGGGAAAACAACATTTCTTCCCCTGGGTATGAGAATTCACCAGCAAAGTGTTCTGGATGTAAAGCCATAAGCTAACTCGGCAATAAACTCCATAAAATATTTTAATATAAAGTATTATAGAGATAATAATCCCCTTAAGCTAGGAGTGAAATGAAAATTATTTACTCTGGGAATCAGACTATACTGAATCATTGAATCATTTATCTATGTTAAGTTATTTGCATATCAGAAAAAGTAAAGGCCCCATGTGTTTATTTCCATTTCCACCAAGGCCTAAAGCTACATAACATATTTGATTTCTGGCCTATCTGATGTTTCTTAGCTATTGGTTTGCCTCAGTCCTCAGCCTCTTATAAAATAAATCTGAGTTAGGCTTTGGAAAGAAGGAAGCCTAAAGCCAGAATTTATTTCAGATAATTATTATGTAGATAATATGGTAAAAAATTAAAATCATGAAGTGCTTCTTTTTTTTTGCCAATGAAATCTTATTTTATATTCTTGGCGTTGTACTATCAAAACATGGATATTTTGAAATTCAGAATTACAGCACAAATTGTTACATCTTTAAAATGTTTAATGAGACTTCTCTGTAGCTAGGAATGCCTAACACCAGGATTTCTAAGCACTATAAACTCCCATAATCAATTAACCTTACAACATCCAAAGTCATCCAACATAAGCCAGTATGGGGAATAGGAATCACAAGGTTAATTTACTTGAGCAGTTCTATGTTCTGGACATGTGTAAACTAAATAGACAGATCAATGAGTAATTTTTATTCTAGTTATGTTTCTCATTATAAATAAATATAGTATTCATTAAAATTGTATTGTAATATATTCATGAAGTTTTGGGTCTTTTTACAAGCACTGACTGAGTGCGTGCTATGTGATAAATTAGTCTAAGTCTGAGAGGGATCTCCGTAAATATCGTAAGCTAATTCTTACTTTATGACAATAAATTATACTATCTTATATTCAGCTCTATGTCATAGAAGAAATTTATTCAGTAAAATCCTATAATGATGCAGCAACCCCAATGATTCATTTATGAGAACTTCACATTAGCCGACCATCCTATGAAATTTAGAAGATCAATGCATGCCATTTAACAAATTGGAAAAAGAAAAGGAAAAGAGGGTAGCCTTGAAAAAATTTTCATGAGTTGAACTCATGTAGAGCGTGGGGAAAAAAAATAATAAAGTGTAAATTAACCATCTAACCTTTAGTTCAGAAATAAATCTAACTAGACTAAGAAGTCTAACATCAAGTTTGAACGTGGCCCATCCACCCTTCTTCAGAGCTTAGTCACTGTAAAGACCCTGGGAAATATGAGCCACATCACAGGCATAACAAACTCCTGCTGAAGCCCAAAAGTGAGCTCTGGCATGGCCATTACTTAAGAGCGAATGAAAACTCAACTGCACCCCTCACCTTTGAACAAGTCAGAAATAAGAAGAAAGTCTAATGGAGATCTAAGGGCACAGTAATGGTCTGCATTTCCATAGCCGTAAGACCTGATTTCACCACTAAATCATCAGAAAATCTGCCCATGCATAAGCAAATCAAAACTCTGGAAGGAACCAGGAAAATAGATCAAAACTAGGCAAGACCTTAGGTAGTTCACAGATGGAATTCTTAGCTTTAGACACAGGCCAGGACTAGGGCAAGGCTAGTGCTGCCTAGGACACAAGACTGCAGGAGGAGCATCCTGACTCCACCAGTGGAAGCTTCCTTAAATTTTGCACCATAGGTATCTGGCTCACTTCCCTCTAGTGTATGCAATTTGATCAATAGATTTTTCAAAGGTTTTTGTGTCAAAAAGCTCAAAATATCAAGGCACTGTTGATGACAAGCAAATGAATCAATATATTAAAAAGGGGAAGATGGAAAACATGTAGAACCTACACCAAAATGTTTGAGAGGCCACCGCCCAACTAGAGAATTATTGCACACCAAAAGTAAGTAAAGTTGTCCATCATAAAACTAATGATGCAATTGCTCATTTAGGACTGAAACATAGTTTATCACTGACAACTTGAGATTGCCACAGATAAAATCCAACCTTAAAATATATCCACATGTAATAAAAATCTAACGAAATCCTTAGTCTTAAAAGTATATGATAACCTTTCCCCTTCACCTACCCCTACCTCTAATAAGTACAAAGATGCTCCAATATTATAATGAAAGCTATTTCCTACGAATGACTATTAAAGTAACTACAACATAACTAAATGATTGTAATTGTAGGAGTCCATATAGTTGCCATTTCTAATCAAACGACAATAGCACCTCCAGTTTAAGCTAATAGATACTTCTATGTTGGAATCAGAATATAAAATCTTGCAAAATGAAAGTCTTTCAAAGAGAATAATGACTCCCAGGGCTTTATTCACATCCAAAGTACTAGAGAGGACACTTGGACCATTAGGTTCCTGGCTTAATTGTAACACAGGTCACTGTTTCTAAAAATGAGTGGATTAATGTTAGAGGAATTACTTACTGAATCCTTTTCTGTTCATAGGGATTGTAACCTTTCCCACTTAATACCTTTGATTTCCAAATTCATTTGCAAGTAAAAATAAAACTATTTAATTTCGGTGACTTTTCAAGACTTGTGAACTTAGAATTATACGAAATCAGAGACTGTGCACTTGTTGTCAACTCATTTTACTTATTCTTCTTCATATATACTTCCATGATAGAGGAGTTTTTCATATTTATTTACTAAATAATTGAATGAATGAATGAATGAATGAATGTATTCTGGTGTATGTCTGACCTTTTAGAAGTGAATATACTATATTGAAGTTTTCTTTCTTTCTTTTTAGACTATTTGCTTTATGGTCCTTGAGTCTGATCCATTACAAGAAATATCTTTCTTAGAAATATTTTTAATATTGAGGCAAAGGTGAAAGAACCACTGCTATATATGAGAATTCTTATCAGATATCTTGTCATTGTAATAATTTGTGGTACATGGAAAACAGGAGGACACTGTTCCAACCTTCTGCTAGGTCCTTCTGCTAAAATAAATAGCACGGAAAAATTTTAAAGTGTCTACTTTTTGTTTTAAAGTGTTTTATAGGTTCTTAAGCATTATTCTTGTATGATGACCACCCAATTCTTTGAGTAAATCAAGAATTGTTTCCACTACAAATGACAAAAGTTAGGTTCCAAGAATACATGAACGACCAAGGTCAGAGCATCAGGAAATATGTAGCAGAGGATAGAATCCAGATCTTTTTATTCCCCATCCACAGTATTTTCACAATACTGTTACAACTGGCTGAATGTAAAAATGATCACTGAACATTTTCAACACTAATAGAAAAAGATTATAGTCTCTAAAACTTCATATTATACGGTTGTTGATCATTTTTACTTTGGATAAAAAGTTCCTTTAAAATATAGAACACCTTAAAATTCTTTCCTCTCTCCTGTAAGTGAAATACGACTGCATCTGTTGGCCAGGCATGTTCTATAAATATTGGACACAAGCAAATAGGCTAGAAAGCACCACAAAAAATACCCGTGCGTCACCACTGTCGTCAAATCCACCCTTTCCCTCTGTAGCCAAGGGAAAAGGAAGAGTGACCTCTAAGGACACTGAAAAAGCAACCACACTTCCAGGACAACTCTGATGGATCTGACCACAGGGTGCCTTTCATAATCCATTTACTCTCTGTAACTAGCTACCATGCTATTAGCATTTAGTGACCCTTCTACTGCCCTCCACTAACCATTGTGCACCTACATCCTAATGGTTTTAACTATCATTCAAATACAATGCCCATTTGGAAAAGAATAAACATGGATTTATCTTTCTTAAAGAGTTGAGTTTTCCAAGAGGAAGAGAGAGGGGAAAGTAGATTGAGGATTATTTCAAAATAAGCGAAAATAACTCAGGTCCCCTTGGACTGCCTTCACTATTGTGAAGTTCAAGAACTTCTCTTTTTCATGTCTGGCATTTTTCCACAACTCTGGCCAGTAATGACTGAGTGTGAGTGAGTATTGGCTTTTACTCATGAAATGATGGCTTATTCCTCCTACAAAGTTGCTCTTCTTCATGTGCACCGTGGCAGCCCCTTGGAACAGATCTGCCACGGCGAGTTAGAAGAACTATTTTCACAGTGGTCCATCCACATAATTAGATGGCTTTGCTGTGTTGGGTCAGGTGGCTGTTGTACAGAGCACTTCTGATGATCCTGGGGAATGGCTTCTAAACTCAGCCACATCTGCCATTTTAAGTGGTCACTTCATTTCTGTCACTGACGTCTGGTGGAGACACACCTATCCTTACCTACCTACCTCTGTGACAAGAAAAAGATATTCCAAGTGACCCAGCTTTGAATTCTTAGAAAATAACTTATAACCATAGGAGATCATATTTTCATTACTATTTATTGTCTCTGAGGTGATAGGCAAGCACCCTGGGGATATTACTAAACTAAAGTCATATATTCACCATCATAGTTTATATATAGTTACTTCATCTTGGAAGATGGTTTAGAACAGTCTCCTTTCTGGCATTCTAGTTGTAATTAAAGCAAGTTCAAGAAAATGGGTTTTCTTAATTTAGAATGGTAGTTTGTTATCCTCCTATTAGAACTTTCTCCATCAGGAAGGCTAAAGTTCCTAAGATACCACTAATGCTACCATACCCACCCTCTCCACAGAAGGGGATCTAGTTTTCCTCCACCCACTTCTCTCTCTCCCTGGCTCTCAAGCCTACTCTCTCTTCCCTTGCCCTGTCCCCCTGTTCTTGTCTCCCTCTCTCTTCTTCCCCTTTACTGGTATTCCTTCCCCACTGTATCCCTGGAGGCCACAACAACTTGTGACTTTGCTTAGCCCTGCAATTGTCCAAGTAAAACCCACTGCATCCTAATTTGATAAACCTAAGGGAGTAGAAGCTCTGGAAGCACCTGGAAGATTTTTAGTCAATCCAGTGAACATGCAAAATATAAGCAGAACATTGAAAACTATTCTAACACATTTTTACAAGAATATATACAGGATTTTTTTTCTCCTACTTCGTATTTTACAGCTCTTAAAACAAACAGTATATTTAAAGCTACTTGATTGCTTAAACCTTATAAAGATGATTTTCATTGGCATGTTTCCAATGGAGTCATTTCAGACTCCTCTAGTAACAAATGTCTTCATAGAATTATAGGTAAGGGCAGAGGTCCCTACAGGAATTTCTAATCAGTGGTGGGGAGAGGGCAATTCAATGTTCCTTTCCTGGATTTGCCCCCTCAATTATAGATACATTCACAGAATATGAATTATCAGTTGCTCTTTGCCTCAGTATCTTCATCTGCAAAGTGAAAACAACAAATCTGACCTTCTAAAAGAAGGGCCATGTGGAAAAGGGGAATGCCAAGGCAGTATCTATATGATGACCTGCAAATACCCACATTATGTAGATATTTTCCTTCTAAATTTTTTAAAAATATTTCAAAATGGAAAACTTTCCAGTGGGCCATTACAGAATAGGGGCTTAACCACAATGGACTCTGCATGGCCCACCACACATAATAAGCAACTCCTTTTTTTAGACCCAAATTATGAGCAATAAAATCTAAGAATAGACAGAGCTGTAAAAGCTTTTTAAAATATTTGTTTTCTAACCCAATGTGCATGTATGATTTCATGACTGGTGTAACTCTACATCATGTACAACCAGAAGAATGAGAAAGTTATACTCCACCTATGTATGATTTGTCAAAATGCATCCTACTGTCATTTATAACTAGAACCAATTTAAAAAAAGAGCATCAAAATTTAAAACATAGGTATTTGTTTTCTAGCAGTCCACTTACATTTTACATTTTCACAGGAATTGTGACCATTCTTTATGTTGGGTAACAATTACTGTAATGTTACTCAGAGAAGATAAAAATGAACATTTGCTAAATCAATAGGTTCCACAGTAAAATAAATATTAACAAACTAGCATTCTGGAACTAGTTCAAATCTGTATTCACCATGTAAGAAATACCTCTGCTTCAGCGCTAAACTGTGCCCCAGAAAATGATATCAGAAACAAGGAATGGGGGAATTACCTTGACAGAAAGGAGCCTGACACCAGGTCTGGAAAACTTCCATTGTTGCTGTGTAGTCACACCGGTGAAGCCAAAGCCAGTCTTCAGGGTCCTCACCACTTTGCAAGCTGTCAAAATCCTCGTCATTTTGAAGATGAATTGTGACTAAAATTAAATGAAATCACATATATTTGATGAGATTTGTTATAAGACTTTCTTAATTAAAGTGAGAGAAAGCTGGGCGGGGAAAGTGCAGACAGGGCTCAAGGCTGACTGCCCAGCAATATCTGAGTTTCCATTCATTCTGCCATTAAATGTCTTTAACCATAGCTCCTCCTTCTCCTAACTCCTCCTCCCAGGTGATGTCCAGAGATGTTCCATGGACATGTAATACAAATTGCAACACATCAAATACTACCTTCTCCTGCTGAAATAATGCTAGTGTTGTAGAAAGCCAGTCATCCGTCAAAGGAATTGCTTATGCAGCTGAATACAATGACCTAGGCACAGTGGACAACCTTACTCTTTAGTGCTCTAAAGAGTAGCAACTTTCCAGTGATGCTAAAAATCAAAAGCTTTTACGTGAGTTACATGTGATGCTTAATTTACCTCAAAAGAAATTTTGGATTCCCCCCAAAAAACTTGAATCCTCACCATTTTCTGCTTGGAAATGGGTAATGAGAACTACAGGCAGTAAAAAAAAGCATCAGAATAAACTTTTCTCCACAAATACCAATAAGCCCATCTTCATTGTTTGGTAGGTTAGTAGAGTGGCACATGATATTCTTACTTTTACTTTCTTCTGTGGTCCAAGTTTTAAAGCTATCATGTTGAGCCTTGTATCCATGTCTTAAGGATACAAGTGCTTTAAGAAGATAGAGTGGAAAAAGAGGTCAGAAGGAATAGCATGACCAACAGCATGGAGACATGAAATCAAATTCCTTTAAAAACTGAACCTGATAAAACCTAGATGCTGGGTACAAGAGGGAAAAATGAGTGAGCACCATGTCACAGAAGACCCTGGGCTCCATAGTTTGCCTTCACTCATAAATAGTGTTCATGGTAGTCATGGAAGTGTTTGAATAAGAAGTAAAGGTGAAGTCTCTATTAAAGAAAGATCATAGAAAATTAATTAGAGTAGGATGAAACTGGCAAAAGAAAAACTCCCAACTTAGAGAACTGAGGACTTAGAACCAGTGCTGTTGGCTTAGTCTAATTTTAGTCTTTAATCTCATCTCTGGTCTTTTTATATTTATATGGACATTGAAGTGCATTTCCTCTCTTTGTCCCTTAAGTTTTAACTAACTATGAAAGTGGAGGCACTGAGGGGTCCAGAACTTGACCATGAGAAAGACTGAATGCAAGCCACTGCTGTTGACAACAGCATGATGAACTGAGAGATTTCAGCAACTATGGGGTCAAATCCTGGAACTCTGAAGCCTAGAGAGATATGGGTCATCAAAGTTGTAGCAAGCTTTCATTTTTATCAGTAAAGGATCCTCTATGCAGGTTTTGTTTCAAGTTCCCAGTCACCAGAATAATGGAAAAAGGGACAGAAGATTTGGAAATTTTGGTTATTCTGAATTAGAGAAAGAAAATCCATTCATTGTGATTCCACTATTGTCCTGGAGATTAGAAAGCATCAGAAATAAAGTAGTGAGTAGTTTCAGGATCATTTGTCCAAATAGACTGAAATCAACAATGGAACTGCAAAAAATTCTCACCTAAGTGAGGGAGCTTACTTAGGACAGACCAAAGGGGTGAGGTTTTAAGAGCTGATAGATAGAGAACATTAAAATCAACATTTAAAAATTTAGATATATTACACTTTGATACAAGATGCTTTTCAAAGTATTTTTTGTGTTTTTCAGTTTGGAGTGATTTTGTTTCTCTGATCACACATCCATGGTCCTCTCCTCACAAGCTGCCTACACACAACTGAACAGGGAGACAGACGCACACATAGCCACACATGGAGACTGGGGAATCTGCATAGCAAAATGTTTTCTTTGTGAGCCAGATCATTAAGGGTCCCCTTAACATAAACCACTAACTCAGAAATGCAAAATATTTTATATGGATTTAGAGCTATTTCTACTAATACATTTACCTTATTGTCACTATTTCCAGCTCTGGGCTATTTTCCTCTCTACAATCCCATGTAGAAAATTTAAAACTAAGCACTTCTCAAATTTGATGGAGTGAGAAACATTCTAGTACCTTTTTTATTTAATGCTGACTAAGTATGTCTTCCATAAATTGGAAATGTCTTGATGCGAATGTGTGTGAAGAATGACGCTCCCCCTCCCCCATCCTCCTCCTCCTCCTCCTTCTCCTCCTCCTGACTATTGTGACTAATTCAGTTAAGGTTTGAAAAGAACTTGGAAAGACATACATCCTTTGAATATAATATTACCGCACATATCTATATGTCTAACTATATCATTCAAGCTGCATGCACGTGTGTGTATGTGTGAGTGGTTGTGTATAGAGAGAGAGAGAGACTAATGCAATGACTTATGATATCTTAAAAGGAATAGAATCATTCAGTATTCCAAATCCCTCAGGGCACTTAATATTTCAAAATTTACAATTGAGATATTTGGTACTGAAAATAGTGATATACCAAGTACTAAGTTATTTTCATGTCAGATTGAAAGAAATTTTGAAAAATAGATAATAGCCCACCTGCCAAACATAACCTCTGTTAAAATTTTAGTGTATTTTTCCTAGTATTTATGTCTATGTATAGGTCATAGTTTTGAAATCTGTGATCAACTTGCATTATGCTTTCATGAAGTACTGTTATATTAAAAGTATGTTTAATGTTGTTATAAAGTTCTTTTAAAACTTTTGTTGAAACAACAGCAAAACATTCTGTTTTATTGCTTCCATTTGTGCTGCAATCATATCATATTGTCATTTTTTTTATCTATATTGGCATATTTCTTTCCAAAAAGAACAAACCTATCTAGTACCAATTGCAATACATGAATGTTCCTTTCAATATATATTCACCAACATTTGGTATTATCTTTTCTTTTATTTGCTCCACTGCAGCAGAGGGTATTTTGCTTTCATTTAAAGTTTAGTTTCCTGGTGAAGTTGAGCACTTCTATATGCTTCTAATTAGCGCTATTCTTCTTTTGCCAACTGCTGTTTACATCTTCTTTTTCTCCATCAACCCATTTATGTTAATGATTATAAAAATTCTCTTTAAGGGAAACATAAAGCAACACTGATTACCAGCCTGCATATATACTAATTTCAAAGTATCTTCTTCATTTGGATAGTTTATTGTCATAAATAAGGGAAGGCCTGCTGATTGGGAAAATTGAGAACAGCTCATTCTAGAGAAGAAAGACCTCAGGTTCTGGAATGAAGAGAAAATAATGGTGTTAGTAATTCCTTCTTCAAAAGTAAGGAAAATGCCAACTGCCATCCTGGAGTGTACAAGACAATGAATCAGAAGCAACTCTAAGAAAGTAAGCATCTATCAAAAAGCCTTTAATCCAGCAAGTTTGCAGAGATGCTTCTGGAAAAATGACTAAATGAGTAAATGGATGCCTGTATTCTGAACTCCTGCCTGATCGGCAATGATTATTTAAGTGGGAACAAACAAAATTATGTCAGAAGAACATAAGAAGAAATAAAGATGCTTAGGAATCAGTAGAGAGAACTGTCAAGCAATGATTCTATAAAAGATGATTTTGAAGAGATAAATTTAAAACAAGAAGAAAGGTATTACTGGAGGGCAAATAAATTCAGAAGGAAAGGAAATACAATAAGTCCCTAAAGAAAGTTCTACTAGTTTGTGTTTAGCAGGGATGCACAAAAATAGAGTATCAAAGCTAGAAGTGATTAGGTTCAAGTCTATGATTTTTATCATAACAAGGAACACTGTCATAAGTAAGGATTGGGACAAAGAAGGCATTCCTTTGAAAGCAAGTTACAAAGATTTGTCTCCATGTGAAAATCAGATAGTTTCTCCAATCACCTAAAGTAGGACAGCTGGGAGAGGATTAAAGTTTGGCCAAGAAATCTTAAAGTTATCCTAACCCTTACCAATATGCTTAGGATCCATAATGACAGTAGGCAGATGTTAGATGGTTAGAGGGGAGAATAACCAGTGACTTTGGAAACCCAATCAAGTAAGACATGTTCATTAAGATCCAATTGGCATTGTGAGGAATAGCAAGTAAGGAATCAAATATGATGAATGTGTTTATCCATCTAACATTTGATAACATAAACATTGAAGTGATACAAAAGAAGATGAAAAATGAACCAGGAAAAGAGACCTTGTAAATTCGGTTTCACACAATAAAACCCAAGGCACATGTGATTTATATCCTAGGATAATAAAAAAGCAATCATTTATAAGACCCAATTTTGAAAACACCTAAAAGAGAACAGGATTGTCAGTACAAGCAGCATACATTTTGTATTTATAAAGAGTAAACCTTGTCATACTAATTTAAAAATGATATTACTACTAAATGAAGTAGAAATGTTAGATGCAATCTACCTTAATTCAAGAGCTCCAAGGTTATATTCTAGACCAACATGAGGTGCATACACATTTGTGGATAAACAAGATATTGCAAACCTAAGAGGACAGGATGAGTCAGCCAATGAATTAACCAAGCATGTCAAGCATTCAAGATGAGAAAAGAGTGGGCTATGCCTTAAAAAGTTGATTCAGAATTCAAGTGACCTTGAAAAATTGAAGACATCGCCAAATATAAGCACAATGGACTGAAAGCAAATGGGCTCAAGTGTGAGTCAAAAGAAGAAGAAGAAAAACAAACTACTAGTGAAAGTTCTAGAGGATTGATTATACGGAAATGAGTCAAATCACAAATGGAACAGTCATAATGTACAACAAGAAGCCCAGAGTTAGTCACGACAAGCTGTAGTTATAAAAGCCATATAGAGAAAGCAAGATTCAAGTGGAATTTAAAAAAAGAAACTGAAAGTTCAATAGAAAATTAAATATTAAAAAAATTAAAATTCTAAAAGTGTTATTTTGACCATGGATGACTATGAAATTTAAAATCATGTCATGGAGGATTCCTAAACAAATTCTTTCAATCTTCCTAAAAGTCGAAAGAAAGAAAATTAAATAAATAAATTCTTGAATAATAAATCAGAAGAATCCTAAAATAGAAGATAAAACACTGGAATTTTTAACCACAATACATTAGCACATTATCTGTATCTATATAGAGAGATAAATGTATACAATACTTGCTATTATGCCAGTAAATGCAAATAGGTATTTAAATAAATCCGTTTTAATGGCTTCAATCATGTTAGTGTGATTCTGAAGGTGGAGGTACTTGCTATCTGTCGATCCTTTGATTTAGGCATTGCCATGCCTTATGCCTTATTTGTTAATATTAAAAGCAACCACTGAGCAGGGCATGGTGGTGCATGCCTGTAACCCCAGCAGCTTGGAAGTTTGAGGCAGGAAGATCACAAGTTCAAAATCGACTTAGTGAGACCCTGTCTCAAAATTTAAAAAAAAAAATTAAATTACAAAGGGCTGGGGATGTGGCTCAGTGGAAGAATGCCCGTGAATTCAATCCCTGGTTTAAAAAAAAAAAAAGTAGCTAATGCTAGCACAATTTATAGTAGTTCGTCAAAGATCACACAGCTAATAAGATGCAAAGCCAAGATTCAAACTCTTAGCCAATGGTTCTTAGCCAATGCCTGTCCTCTTTCAGCATGCCAATTGCATCTGGGGAAAGCAGAGAGAATAGCATGACTTGTAAGAGTGGGCTGGTTAAGACCCAATTTAATAGAAAGAATATGTAAGTGTGAAGGTTACAAAGGCCAGATTTCTGTTGCTCAAAAGTTTTATGACACTAGGTGAAAATGAGTATACTATAAGTTCAGTAAAAATGGAATAAGGAGAGAGAAGGAAGTAACCATAACTTCTCTGATTTGTTATTGTTTAAAATAAAAATAATATAAGAAATGGAAATAAAGCTAGCAATCATTTTTTCCAGTAATTTACCTATAATTCCTAACTGGCCTGGGTGCTGCACTTCCAGATGGCTAAATGATTTGGTTGGTTTCAACTAAGCTAGCAAGGGATAACTTATAGTTCTCTATCTTATATCTCACTGCTTGGAGTCACTTATTCTAGAACCATGGAATCTGGGTAATTTAAAGCTGTTGAGTATTCATGACTTTTCAGAAATAAAATCTAGAATTGTTAAAAGAACAATCAATTCAGGAAATATTTATTGAGGAGTTTCTGAATAAACACTATATATCAAAAAACAGGTTATCTTTTGCTGACAGATGCTTTGTAGAGAGTTGAAAACGTTTGAAATGTTTTACCTAAATTCTCATCAGAGTATAAAAGTGATATAGTCTGATGTAGCTGGAAGGAACCAGCTTCCTTCCAAATTGCTTTTTCTAATTCCTTTATTTTATATATGTAAGAACCAGATATCTAGGTGAGCCAAGGTTCGTCCCATTATTTTTGAGTTATTTAATGCTAGATCTCAAGGCTTTAAGTAGAAATTCATGTAGAAACCTAAGTTCCGAACAATTACTACATTTCAAATAGAAATAATTTTATAAATGATGAAACAATTAGGAAAGAAATTAACAATTACATAAATCAAACTACTCTTGGCCAAAGCATTTTCTTAAAACATGACCTAAACATGTCTACAACATAAACTTCATCAAATAGGATGACTAAATCATTAGATAAGTGTTCATTCTTAATCATAAAGTATTTCTAAGAAAAAGAAAAAAAAAAAAAAAAAAGAAAAAAAAGAAAGAAAGAAAATTCATCAGCAGGCTTCTTTACACAATAATTATCCTTGGAAAAAAAAACCCATCTTCTAATGTGCTGAACAGAACAAACTGCTCTGATGAGCTTGTTTTCTCAACTTTTGACAAAAGTAAACACAAATGATTTTGCAAGATTCTAAAGAGCAACCCTGGCCATGAGGAGGGGTTATCAGTGGTAATACAGCTCATGTTCCAGAAGAGTATTGGACCCTCTTTAAATTAAACATTTTTGAGGATCACAGAGAAGCAGGTTGTGCAACAAGTCTTGTACTTTACCAACTTCATGAAATAAAGGGCAGCAGTTTACATTAAAATGACGTAGAAGACATTTTTTTAACAGAACACCTGCGCACATTCCTACTCCACCCCCTTTCACAGGACATTCGTTATATTAAATCTGATTCTTTCTATGACCTCCTATTTCCAGGAGAATTTGGTCCAAGTAGAAGGTGTTTTCCACCCTGCTAGAAATGGAGCCATAGCTTTCACAAACATTAAATTCCATCTTCCCAGAGTCTTAGTGCAACTCGCCCTGGTTGGACCATACAGCTTCTTCCTCCAGACTGGCAGATTTGAGTCATTGTAGGGCAGGAGTTCCTATTTTTATTTCATGGAGGCTAAAATTTCTTGGATAAAATTAATGCTCTGGAGTTGGAAAAAACAACAACAAAAAAGAGGAAAAAGAAAATGAAGAGGAAAGGGATGAAGAAGAAGACAAACGAAAAAGAAGCCAACATTCCTAATCTTTGAATTCTACAAAATGCTAACAATGAGTCAAAAGTGCCTTCTTGGATTCCAATTCCTGACATGCCTTTGAGAGTTGAAGAATTAAATGCTTTATTCTGGTACTATTTATTTGATGCCATTTATTCTGAGCCTATACTCATTCTCAGCTGGTAGGAAGAGGAAAATGTGTAATGTTGTTCTGAATTGATTTTGGATTAGAAAATTAATTATTTAAAGAGAATGTTCTTGGAAACTTTGTGAACTAAAACAGCCAAGTATCAGAAAATCAAAATCAGGTCAAAAATTTTTTTAAAAAAAGATGTGTGTTTAAAAGTTAATTTGAATTAGATGTTAAGATCAAGAAGTATTGAAAATCTTATGAAAAGAGTGGTTAGATACATTGCAAAATATAAGACAAATAAGAGAAACTGTGGCATGGTAGGCATAGCATTGTACTACTGCACTAGTTACTGTGCATGGTACACCGACACATGACCTGGAAAAAGAAAAGCTCTTCAGGTCAGAATAAGATGTACTGAAAGTGACACGTGGGCTCACATTTCTAAATACGCTGATCCAAATAACTCACTTGTCCACAAGTATCTGATTTTTCTACCATTATTTAGCAGGATTAATTAGTCCTTGATTAATCAATCTTTCTCTATAACCCACCTGCATTCAAAATAAGAATAGATACAGGACTTTCAGGGACCAGGGTTATAATAATATAGGAATATGAAAGTCCAGTTATAAAATATTGCTGCTCTCAACCCAAACTTAGGATTCTCTCAAATATCTAGTTTTTCTCCAAATTCTCAAATACATGGAATTATACATTCTGTGGATATATTGATTCGTTAGGAAACCTTTAAATAAAAAACAAAAATACTTTAAATAAAGACCTTTTATTAGAAAGTAATTATTCTAAGGGAAGAAGGGGAGGGAAGGGGCAGGGAGTGGGAAGGATGGTGGAATGAGATGGACATCATTACTCTGTGTACATGTAAGATTGCACAAATGGTGTGATTCTACAACCAGAGAAATTAAAAGTTGTACTCCATTTGTGTACAATGAATCAAAATACATTCTGCTGTCATGTATAACTAAATAGAACATATTTTTAAAAAGAAAGTAATTTTTCATATTTTTCATTCATATAATGAGGTTAGAAGACTTAAAATCTAATGAAAGTTATTAACAACTTCAACTAAGGGCTTTTTAGGGGTGGAGATTTTTTCACAAGCAAATCAAATTTCTTCTAATGATTTCTCTGTGAATATGATCCAAAAAATCGCTGTCATTAGACTATATAATTCTTTCATTTTAGTTCCATTTTTAGTATATAGGGTAAGAAAAGTGAGAAATTTATTTATTATGAAGATATCCCAGTATTTGTGTTGATAATATTTAAAAGCAAATTGAAATATTACATGGAACTGCGAACGCAGGATTCATACATGGGAACACAATTTTAAAATTAAGTTTGAATTGTCTGCAAGTACAAGTGGCCTTTGCAGCCAGTCCTCTGATTAGAAGCCAGAATCAGATTCCATGAAAATCAGTCTTTTAAAAAGGAGGTGCTTAAAAAAAAAAAAAAAAAAAAAAAATTCACATTTAAACAAAAGTTTATCATATTAACTGACAAAAAAATTAGCAAATATGTGCACTCAGCACCATCTTTTAGTAACTGTTATTTCAGCTCTTGAGATTTAGAAATAGAATTTGGCTGATTCCAAGCAAACAAAAATGTGTGGGCAGGGAGGATGACGGCCAGATGACTTCTGAACACTGAAGGTCAAGCCTGACTCCTGGCAGGGCCTGGGCCCTGGGAGGGTCCTGCTCTACTGCCAGGTTCTTTCACCACCCTCTGCGGTGGCCACTGGCTGGAATCCACAGTGTCTTGTACTCCACCTCTCTGTCTACTCTTTTCTCATCTTTTCCTCATCCTGCCATACAAATTTCACTCGAGAAGATACTTAGGACATAATAGAAAGGGTACAAATGAGAGAGGAGTCAAAGGAGGAATGCATGATTATTGAAGGATATATTTAAAAGACAGAACTGAGTCTCACAGTTCCAGGAACCATACAACTCTGTTTACTAAAATTTTCTCCTTATTCAAAGGAGTTGATAGAGGAAAAATTCACAGAACAGATTAAGAGTCACTTATCCAATATAAAGAAATCTGAAACTGGATGCTAATCAGATTACATTTCTCTATTTGTCTGTCTACTATCAGTCCTCCAAAGCCACATAAAGCCCTACTCTTGTTGTAGACTTTATGTACATCTTATTTGTACCATACAGTTAACACACTAGAACAATACTTTCATTTCATACACTGATACTCTCCTAATTAAAATCATGAAATAGCACCACACTGCTTTCTGACTTCTGTGCAAAGCTAAAAATACAATATGTTCACTTTTCCAAAATTTCATGCTCTTTTCTGCCTCACTTGTGCTCCTAAATTAATCTCTTCACTGTCTCTAAGATCAGCAAATTGAAACTAGTAGCCACTATTTCCTCTCATAGGCCTTGAGTAACAATTAATCCTCCAATTCCTCCCGTTAGCATTTCTTGAAGTCCTTTTCTGTGCCAAGCACGGGGCTGAATCCTGAGAACAAAACTAAGACTGAAACACAAAAGCTCTTTCTGAAAAAACCTTTCAGGTTTATTCTTCAAAACGGGCACAACGTGTCTTTTCTACTCTGAGATTGAACAATAAAGAATAACAAAAAAGAACTGAAAACCTAAGAAGCCCAAGACCCACAAGACCCAAGCAGAACAGGCCAAATCAATATTCCTCCAGCAGCTCTCCCAGGATGAAGTGCCATCACCTGCTTATGCACTTCACAAATAAAAGCCCCCATGTCATCGTTCATATCCCACAGGAGTTGACTCACACCCTGGGAGGCACTTCATATCCCATACCTTCTCAAGAGAACAAAAAGAATCACACTTTCCACCAGCCAATGTTGTCTAAAAGGTCTGGTGATCAACACTAAACAAATTGAGTAACACTGTAAATATCCACTATAAATGTGACCACAAAGACAAGGTATAAATTATGAAATATAACAATAACGACTTTAAAAAAAAACATGCTTTCTGAAAATGTGCAAAAGATAAAGTCATGATAAAATACATTTCGAAATGCATTTAGATGAATATGGGATGCTATAAAGACATAGGCATAACATAAAAAATAGCAAGTCTTAAAATAAATGAACCCCCAACACTCACGAAATTGTAAATCCAGACTTCCTATTCCATCCAGTAAGAAGACCACAATCTAATTACTAGATCACAGAGAGAAAAGTAAAGGCTCATACCAAAATTATAGAAAAGATATAAGGGTTTTTAAACTCGGGAATAATAAAATTTCTCAAGAACTCCTCATCAGAATCCAATGAATTACCCAGCTCACCACTGTTCTTTCTTTTCCAAATCTTGAATATGAGCAGCTAAGAAAAGATGAGCCACATCAAAATCAAAGCAAGCACACTTTTGACTGTTAAAGCTTAGACACAGGATGGCTGGAAACAGGATTGCCATGTCCAGGCCCAAGTTAGCAAAGTCCTTTTTTAAGGAGATTAATCTTTTTCTTCAGGCTTGAAAACCCTGTGCTATGTCTGAGAAAATAACTACTCCACTACCTTGATACTGCACTCCGTGGTTCTTCCAGACCTAAGATAAGACACTTTTCCTTATCATCTCTGAAGAAAAGAAATGACTTCAAAGTCCAGGAGACAAGTCATACTGTAATACCAATAGGATTAGAGGCTTTGCCAGATCACCTGACTTTGAACTTGTGTGAGGGGGGGAAAATGTACTGGACATTTTGATTCAATAAAAAAATCTCAAAATTAATATATTTCCTCAGTAAACATATGTCACAAATATCTTAATAAATTTCAAGATTAAATAAGATGACTATTCTTTCACATGCCTACTCTATTACACTTCAGAATGCCATACCTCATTTTTAATTAAGTAGCAGAAACATGCTCCAAATTTTATTTGTAATTATATCTCAAGCCTGGTATAATTTTTTTTACTTCAAGGAATATCCAAACTCTCGAACGAATACAGGAAAACTAATTAAATACAGTTGAAAATAATTTATGGCTTTAAAACTATTTTAAGCAACATTTACATGTATAAATGATACATAGCGTTAAATAAAATGTTATAAAAATGTTTCTCTTGAAGAAAGTAAAGCATCCTGGTTCCTATTAGTCTTCCTTTGATATGTTTAAATCTTTGCAATCAGCAGAATTAGAAGTTTTTAATATTAAATGTATAAAATGTTCTTCAAATGAGTATTTAAAGCATAGCCATGTGTTTGGACAAGTCGACTAGAAACCCCAGAGCTGAGCTTCATCATGAATTCATTCTATCACAGTGGCTAAGTTATTTAACCTTTGTGTGCATCATTTTCACATAAGGAAATTGAGAAAGATTAATGATCATAGAAAAAGAACTCTCAGCCTAAAGGTGTGTCTCTTCAAATGTTGTGCGTGCAGAGGAGGAATATTCACAATCATGCAGTTCAGAAGGAAGTTTCCAATATCCCAATACTGACTTGAATTTATTCCCAAATATTTTCTGTAACCACTAACAAGTGTGCAGCATGTTAAGGTGGTCAAGAAGCAGAGGTTAACTCTGTCCCTGGCTCTCTCATAACCTTGTCCTACCCTTATCCAAGTCAATTAATCTTCTCTGATAGTCCAGTTTTTCTAAAAACTGGAGAAATTAATGAGACAAAAATGGCAGAGACGTGCAAGAGTTAATGAGAAGATATCATCAAGTTCTATAATCTCAGAAGAAAGCACCAAAGAAATGCCAATTTGATTAAACCTCAGAGGGTCCAATCAATGTTCAGAGCCTTCACAGAATTGTTAAGGAATAATGGGGGGTGTTTTCTGACCCCTAATTTTGTATGTTTGACTTAGTCATCATTCATTCATTCATTCATTCATTCATTCATTCAATAAGTTGATTATCTTTTACTTCATACTGGAAATTTCATCAGACAATGGTGGAATAAACTGACATGGTCCCAAACCTCACGATACCTCATAGGCGTCTTAATTAGGGTGTGTGGTTTGTGAGATTAAATGTGCTACCCAAAATTCATGTGTTGGAATCTTGGTCTCCAGTGTGGCAGTGCTAAAAGGTAATATGACCTTTAAGAGGTGAGTGATGCTTTGTGTCCCCTCCCTATGTTCTGACTTCCTGATTTGCCATGTGTTTCCTCTCACGCTCCTGCCATGATGCCAACCATTATGAGATCCTTACTAAAGCCAATGCCAGCACCAAGCTCTTGAACCTCCAGGACCGTGAGCTAAATAAATCTCTTTTTTGTTATGAAGTGCTTGACCTTTATAGTAACAGGCAACTAATACAGAAAATTGTTGCAAAGGAGCAAGGTCATTACTGTAAATATACTTGAAAATGTGGAGGTGACTTTGGAAGTGGATATTGGCCAGAAGTCAGAAGAGTTTGGAGGGGTAGACTAGAAAAAGCCTAGAATGCTATTAATAGAGCAGTGATTCTGGTGAGGTTCAGAAGACAAGGAGACTAGGGAGCTAGTCTCAGACCTAACTAAATGATGATCATATTAGAGAAATGAAGAAAAGGTCATTCTTGCCACTTCTACTGCAAAGAGCTTGGATGCATTGTGTTCATGCCCAAAGACTTTGCACAAGACCAAACTTAAAAGTGATAAACTAATTTATTTGGTAGAAGAAATTTCTAAACAACAAAGTATTCAGGCAGCAGTAAGGGTATTATAGGCCACTTTTAGTCAGAATTATAGTGTTACAGGAGTAAAAAAGGAAACAGAGTGGGAAGATTTGGAAAATTCACAGCCTGATCAGGGAAAGAGAGAAAAGGCATGAACGCTCAAAACAAAATAATGGTGCAGCCTAGTCACCCCCTGGGTACAAAACTTAGTGCAGTATAAAGGTGCCAATACCTTCACATCAAAACAATTAAGAAAGGTCTCAAGGGCATCTAAGAAATCTTCAATGTTGTCTCTCCCATCACAGAACCAGAGTCCTTCCAGGGCACAATTGTTTCAGATAGTGCCCCAAGGTACCCTCATGGGCTTTCGGCCCAAGGTCACCTTGGGATGCATACCCTGGGTTCCTGGCAATGTACTCCACAGTGGCAGCCATGGTTCAACAGGCATAGGCACTGCTGGTGCCCCATGGAAGACCTTGGTAGCAGTCACTCAATGTTGATTAGCAGGTGTGCTGAGTGCAAGAGTTATGGGGCATGACGGCTTGCACTGAGATTTCAAAAGAAAACCTGGGTAGCCAGATGGAAGTTTACCACAGGATCAAAGCCCCTGCAGAGAGTCCCAAATGGGGTGATGCCTAGAGTAGTCAGGGAAGTGAAGACACAGGAGACAACCCAGGATGATAGACCAATCAGCAGTACGCAGCCATGATGCTATCTGCCACGGGGCTCTCACCAGAGTCAATCCTCAAATTTATAAACTACCCAGACTCTGGTATTTTGTCATAGCAACATAAAAATGAAATAATGCTTGAGACTTTTAGTGTATTAGTATAGTTTAATAATTGTGCAATATATAGTTATAATATAATATTACAAACTGTAGAAAAAATAGTAGGGTTTTTTCCTGAGGAGTAAAATTCAGATGAGTAGATATGGATAATCTGAGGAAGCTGAGATGTAAGGTATACATATTATATGAGTAAAATGGAAGGGAAAGCATCCCACTCAGAAGGCACATCATGTGTGGACTTTGAGAGGGGAATTGGTGGCACTTCCAGGAACTGCTTGGTGGAACAGCAGAAAGGTGAACAAGGCAGGGGATATTATCAGGAGAGGACTGAGATCCCAGATCTTGTAGGGATGGGTAGGACATGTTAAGATGTTGATTTGTCATTCATAGTGCAATAAGATTTCACTGAAGGATCTGAACACAAACAGTGAAATTATTTTATTGATAATGTAAAAAATTAAACTGATTGCTGTCTAGAGATGCACTGCAGGCAAGGGGCATCCATGTGATAAGCCAGCTGTGGTAGGCCCATTTGGGTGTCCCACCTAGGTCCCTTTACTGAACTGGTGCACCCATCACCCAGCCATTGTAAGTGTTGGCTGCTAGTCACTCACCCCTGACACCTTTTCTAGAGGTATGTCCTGTTTGAGGAGTATTTCCTTGCTTTATCATAGGGGCATGAAAAGTCAAACTCCTTAACCTCAAGGGCAAACAATTCTGCCATGTCATTTGTGCTCCACTTCCCCTATGGCTCATGCCATGGCTAGACTTTAGCCAAGACCACGTATTCATGTTATTTAAGTGATGAAGATAGCTGTCAGTTTGAAGAACAGAGTAACAGGACTTTTTTTTTTTTTTTAAAGTGGAGATAATAAGGAAAGAAGGCAGTTAAATAAAAGACTAGAGGCTGGATGAGAATGCAGAACTAGGAAGTTTTATTTGGTGTGTTTTGTTTTGTTTTTTGAGTTTTGGGGGGATAGACTGTTTGTTTGTTTTGAGTGAAAGGTGATTAGTGCACATTTGGAGGCTGATAAAATTGTTCTACCTGAAAGGGTAGGGAGCATACAATACGATGGGAGAGAATATAACCAAAAAGTGAACACTATGAGTAAAAGAGACAAGATGAGAGCCAATGAGCATGGAGAAGGATTCAGTTTTGATAGGGGGAAAGACATTTCCATCTGTGTAACAGGAGGGTCAGAGGAGTAGATGCAGGAAACATCCCTTCTCTTGTTGAAAGCTTATAGATTCAGTGGTATGAAGATAAGAGCATGGCCACCCAGGGTTTTCACTTTATAATGGAGCAGGAGGTATTTCAGTTTTCCACTGAAAATTGGAAGGTTTAAAATAATTCCTTTGTCTGGGTGTGGTGGTGCGCACCTGTAATCCCAGTGGCTCTGGAGGCTGAGGCAGGAGGATCACAAGTTCAAAGCCAGCCTCAGCAATTTAGCAAGGTCCTTAGCATGAGACCCTGTCTCTAAATAAAATATTTATTAAAAGGGAGTGGGGTTGGGGATGTTGCTCAGTGGTTAAGCACCCTTGAGTTCAATCCCCAGTTCAAATAAATAAATGAAATAATTCCTTTTGGAAAATAAGATCATGCTCTCCTTAGAGCACTGTAGCAAGAGAGACATAGTATCAGATCTCCATTTGAGTTTGGTGATCATGAATAGTGATACCAAAGTGGCCATGAATATGGTTTTCTCCAGTCATTTTCAAATGCATGAATGCAGGTATAGAAATGGAGGGCTATTCACAGAGGTCTGAGCTTTGCCTGGCCAGTGAGAGAGGAATGGGGGTATGGAAGTGGAAAGCACCAGAAGGAAAGATTATAAAGGTAAACCCTAGATTAAACCAGACAAGAAGGGATGCTCAAAGAACTCTTTAAAAAAAAAATCCTTCTAATTGGTTATACATGACAGCAGAATGCATTTTGACACATCATATATAAATGGAGTATAACTTCTCATTCTTCTGGTTGTACATGACAGAGAGTTACACAGGTTATGTAATCATATATCAAAGAACTCACAGCTCAAAGCCCTTCAGTGAATATATGAGGTCAAAGAACACAGGAGGGGAGTAGTGGAAAGAAGAACATTGACATTGTAAAAGAGGAGCAGTTTCTCCTAAAGAGAGGTCTAGATGTGACTGTCTTGAGTTGTTGGCTAAAGTCAAAGCTGAGGCATAGGATTGGGATGGTTTACTGAAGATGCTTTGCATCCCACTATTTGGTCACACAACTGGGGTACTCTGTGATCCAGCCACACCTGCCAAGTAATATGAATTCTCTTTACAGAAAATAATTAATCATTGCATTACAAAGCAACACAGATGAATAAACTGTATTAAGTAAAACACAAATATTCTCCCAGTTTTTCCTTTGGAGGAACCTACACTTCACATCACAGAAATATTGATTTAAATACAGTTCTAAGAACAATTTCTGTTTTTTTGTTTTCCAGGGGTTAATAGTACTAATGTGGCCTTGGACTTCTCTAAGTCAGCACAACTGATCAATCAGCATTTCACTGATTGCTTAATTCCTCCTCCGCTACATAAGAGGGGGAAAAAGCCCTTGCAAAACGTGTTTGTTCTGTTTGTTATTCTGGACAAAGCCGATAACGAGTTGCAGCTGCTGTACAGAGTGTACTGCTTGTGAGGCCATTGCTGTAACTTATAGAAAGGAGCAGCCAGAGATGTGCCTCCCGGCTGAAGCCAGTGCCACAAATAGGACAGCACTCTCCTGCTACCATATATGCATTCCATTATCCCACAATTTGTTCTGGGAGGACAGTTTGATTGACCGAGGAAGAGACTCAAAAAGAGAGATTTTTAAATATCACGACAGCTGAAGAGTTCTTCTGCTTTTTCCAACCCAAAGAATACACTCAATCTCAATAAAGAAGCCTATAATCATACGCAGGTGAGGCAGACTCTGAACATGTGTCCCTCTGGAGAGAGAGCACCTCTGATGATTTGAGTGTTGGGGCTACACCCCAGGCCTTACAATTCCTTGCAGTGAGGCTTCTTGTACACCCAGCCCTTAATCCACCCAAATTCTGCCCCTTTCCAGGGTAACTAATGGCTGAGTCAAAAAGATACAAGGTCACTATTCATCTTTGACCATCAAATAAATATTTAAACTGACCTACCTAAGGAACAGCATCATTTGTCCATTATTTGTGGTACAGTTTTCTATTTTATCATAGATTATTAATTAGGATGTGAAGATAAAAATAGTAGCCAATATTATAAATTTTTACACAAAATAATAACATTTCTAGAATGGAATAATCAAATGATAGGCTTGGTTTGAGTAGGTTTCCAAATTAGCCACTTAGTATCTATGTAACCTTGAGCAAGTTTCTTTAACTCTTTGAACCTCAATTTCTTCATATATAAAATGGGAATAACAACACCTTCATTGGATGGTTGTCAAGAGAATTTAAATGGAATAAATTATGTATAATGTCTGGCATTGGTAAATAAAGGATACTTTCAGCCACTCACAGTGAGATTATGAATTGGTCTTATCACTTCATAGCACAATCTGTCACTATATAGTAAAATGTAAAATGTGCATACCCTATGGCAATAACATTTCCCCATATGTAACTTAGAGCAATGTTAAAATGTGCCCATAATGATAGCTATGTCTACAGATAGATATTCATTGCAGCTGAAATGAACAAGTGAAAATAATACTTAAATGTATTCATATTCTTTTCTCTTTTGAAATTCTTTTTACTGACTTTCTCTAAATACACACTCATTTGTTTTAGAGTGGTTTAAGTTTATTACAGGAAAACAAGAGAAAGAAAAAGTTAATGTTCATTTTCTAGTTGAACCAATGGGATCTTGCTCCATGACAATAGTTCTAAAATGTAAGATTTATCCAGGGAGAAAAGATTTTATAATACTTAAACTGCTATTAATTTATCATGACCCAGCCTAGAGGATTCAGATTATATTGCATATTTTCATATCACAAAGAGGCCAAGCCTTCATATTATGATCGTACAATATTGAGGTAGAAGGTAGGAGATGTGGCACAGGGAAGTAGATAGCCCAAAGTCCACCACTTCTAGAAAGAGGAGTGGTAATAAGAAGAATAGAGACACAGGAGTCAAGATCAGCATCCTTTATTTCCACTCCTACCCTCAAACTCCAAACAATAGCCACTCTTCAAAGAAATAAGAGTGATGTCACAGAAATGACAGCAGAAGTTCAGCAGATGCTATATCAGAAATAGAGCCAAAGGCATCCCTGCGCCTAAACACTGAAGACCCAGGGTTATCCACACTCCCACAGGGGCAACCCAGAGTTCTAAGTGTACCACAGGAATGAAAAGTCTAGAGTCAAGATAAAAAAGAAACAGTGAAAGAAAATAAGTTCAGACAAGCAACAGATGACCAAATTAATATCACCCCTGAAGAGTAAATGAAATGTAACATCACTCCAGAGACCGACACAAAAATCAGACCAGCTTAGCCTCTGAAGGTAACGGGAAAGGTCCAGAGGACACCACATCAATCCAGGCACTCTTCTCTTCTCCACCACCAAATCATGTAAACCAACCAGCAGTCATCCTGAAGAATCAGGGGACCAGACAGTTACCTAAAACAAGTATTTCAATTGCAGCCCTGGGCTCAAGAAAAAAAAAAATGTCATATTGAACTAAAGGTAAGTTTTTTATAAATGAAATAGACCAGATTAGTTATTTTTTAACAACTACATCTTCTTTGCATATACTAACCTACGGTGCGTAATTCAAACCTAGGTTCAAAGTAATCCATAGAGCTAAGAGTAAACAAAATATGGTATGCCAATTGTGTGGAATATTTTGCAGCAGCTTAAAGCAGAGAGCAAGAGCAAACACGGACACAGCATTTACCATACAACAGACTACTCTGAGTGCTTCACAGGGGTTATATCATCCTTCAGTAATCCTGTGGGTGGGGCCCAGCTCCTTGGGAGGCTGAGGCAGGAGGATCACAAGTTCAAAGTCAGCCTCCGCAACTTAGCGAGGCCCTAAGCAACTTAGTGAGATCCTGTCTCTAAATAAAATATTAAAAGGGCTAGGGATATGGCTCAGTGTGGGGAAGGTTCTATTATTCCCGTTTTACATGGGAAGCAACTGTGGCATAGAAGTTGTCTTCTCTACTGTCCCCTACTCTCTAGTGATGAAGCCTAGATAAAAGGAATTGTAAGTCATACCACTGAGTGAGAATAACCATTTCCAAAACAACATGCGTAGTTTGACATTAATCAAACACAAACACGCACAAGCCAACGCTATACAATTTTTAGCTGTAAATATCTAGAAGAAGGTCTGAAAGGATATTATAAAGTTGATAGCAGGACAGATTTCTTTTTCATAGGGAGATTTTAGCCTCATCTCTAATGTTTTATTTTTTTCACATTGAGAATACAGTAATAAAGTACTCATTTTACTAAAAACTTGACAAAAAATATGACACAAAAATAGTAACCTAAAGTATGGACATATGTAGTATTTTTATTTTCTATCTTATTTACTTAATTGCTTCTATTGCAGAAATTATAAAAAATATAAATAAATGTATTAGATAAAGTTGAAAGTTAATAAGTTGCACACTGTTGCTCTGTCATCCCCACTGGACATCAAAGGGCTGATTTTTAATTATGTAGTAATAATTAAATAGGGATCAATGTCATTTTTTCAAGAACACTAACACAAACAAAAATAGTTACTGTAGACAAGATAGTTTCCATTGAAAAAGAAAAGGTTGGGAAGTAAATTATTGAAGTTAAAACCCATAAAGATGTCTCATTTTAGTGTATGGAATATATTTAGTACCATTAAATTCAGTTTTCCTGATTTCTCTTAAAGACCAATTGACCCTTATTCTGGATTATATTGTGCAATCTGTAATATACAACAATAGAACATCTCAATTGGAGCACTATTATTATGTATATAGATGCACAAAAGCATAAGAAATAAGGATACAGGCTTTATTATAATTGGAAATAGAGGCCCTTGTAAAGTTTATAATGTTTTTTAAAACTTGAATAACAGATTTGCACAAGAGAAAATGTTAAAATGGTACCTTATTAATTTTGAAAACAATTTCCTTGCACAATTATGCAATCTCTGTACTTCAAATCCTGCTCAAACAATCAAAACTGGCTAACATAGAAAATATAATGAATGACACACCACCCTCTCCCAGGCCCTAAGCTTCAAAAACCCACATTAAATGGAAAAAGATTCCTTGCTCATTTCCAAAAAAAATATAGTTGACTAAAAAGATCCATATTAAAGTTTGGCATTGAATGATCTAGTCGGTATAGCAAAGAACAACTATAGACACAGATATATAGATAGCCTATATTTCTATCTAAAATGGTCCTGTTCTTTCAACCTGAGATTAGGAGTACTGGGGAGTTGTGTGGAAGAGGGAAGAGCAGGTGTTTCAGAGGAAAACAAACTGCTTTAGTCTCCACGCACAAGGCCAGACTAAGCACAAGCACGTCATCTGTCAACAGTACCTGATGAATCGCATCACTGCTGATCCTAACATAATCACTGCTGTTTCATAATTTCCATATAAAATGGCACACTGTTTAGGGAAATGTGGCAGCTTACTACAGATTGGTGGTCTAAGGCACACACCCTGGAATCAGGGTATCATATTTGATTTAGACTGCAATTGAACAGCAGTTGAACAATGCTGCTGCAACACCTCAAGAACACTCAACTGTGTCAGCACAGTACTTCAGAGGGCCGTTTTGGCAGGTGTTATTTATGCTATTGATGTGTGGCAGACATACCCCTGGCAGAGGATGACAGTTCCATGCTAGAGGGAACTCGCCATCCTGTGCACAGTCTTCACCCATCACTCCAACCACACTGTTAGGCAATTGTCATTCCTCCAGAACACACAGCAACTGCAAAAGAGAAAAAAATGATTCACGTGGAAAGAGTTTTGCCAGTTAAAATCACTTTTTCCTCTTCCCTTAACACTAGCCCTCCTCATCGCTCATTGGTTTGAAAATTAACCCCTTAGCCATGTACTGTAACTGAACCTGGTGGTGATTTGAGGAAATAGAAATCCAAAACTGATAATTCACCTTCAGATAATATATAATACACCTCAGTAGCTTATCAGCATTTCAAAGTACAAAAGCTAAAGAAATCCCTTCTAAAATGCATCTGGTATCGTTAAGGAGGGAAATGGTGAACTTTATATCTTTCTGGGTCTTTGGTATGTTCACGAATGTGATAGAAATTTATCACAGACTTTCAATGGCTAATATTTCCACCACATGAAATAGTGAAATCACCATATGGGTGTTTTTCTTTTTAGTTTTAAGAAGTAATTGAAAAATTAGTCAAAATCCAGCCAACAATTTATTCGTATGTCCTTTCTCCCTTTCTCCCATTTCCCTCTTAAGGGATATAAGACTTTTCAGGCAGATTAATTTGTCCTATACAAAATTGTTAAGTAGTAGATACCCACAGTTGGTTCCAATATTCTGAGGACCTACTGGCTCACTGTGGATTGCCAACCTACTGGGTTTATATCAAAAGAATATCTAAATGCTATTTAAGTTAAAATATATATTTTAAATGAATAAAAATGTTAAGATTACTATTAATAGAAAATTAATCTTCTTTCAAATTTAAAAATTGTATGTAGTTTTTTTTAAAGCTATATATGTATAAAACTCTTTTCATAAAAACTTAGTCACCATGTAGTGTACTCAGGATGGATTTAGCCTACTGCATGCATAAGACTGAAACTTTCACTGGGATTGGCAATTCAATGCCAACAGACCTGGATCTGCAACCCAGCTTTGTCACTCACTAGCTGAGTGAACCTGAACGCAATCTCTCCAGATCAGCTTTCTCATCTGAAAAATGAAAGTCATGCCAGGTGCAGTGGCACATGCCTATAATCCCAGCAGCTCAGGGGACTGAAGCAGGAGGATCTCAGGTTCAAAAGCCAACTTCAACAACTGAGCAAGTTCCTAAGCAACTTAGTGAGACCCTCTCTCAAAGCAAAATAAAAAATAAAAAGGGCTGGGGATGTGACTCAGTGTTTAAGTATCCCTGAGTTCAATTTGTGGTTAAAAATAATAATAATAATAAAAATATATATGTAATATATATATATATTACATATATATATATATATATATATATATATTATATATATATATATATCACCTGCCTGATAGTTAGTGCTCTCTCTAGATCATCTATAGATGAGCAGCAATCTGACCTGGGGGCACAGGGGCCAAGCTCCAAGCTCCATAACTTTGACTCATAATAAGGGGATTTCAATGTCATCAAAGAATGGTGAAGGAAAAGGGGAAGAGAAACTTAATTCTCTCTCCCTCTCTCCCCACCCCCCTTTTTTTTTTAAGTGAATGCAATCAAAACAGAAGGTGTTAAGACTGGGATAGTATTTTCTGGAATATTAACTGATGTGTTTTCTTCTCAGGTGTTTCCTACCTACCCAGTGAGTCAAACAGCATTCCTTATTTCCTGGAGGGCAAACAGAACAAAGAACCACATTCCTCAGCTTTGATATTCAAATCTGGCTATTTTAAAGCCAGTAACTCAGACAGCCTGAAAATTTTAGGTATTAGTATAAGAAAAAAACAAATTTATAAGTTTCAAAGAGCTAGAGCTTAAATGACTCAGCATGGTATGTGTGGCATAAAACCTAAAGCAAGAATGAAACAGGAAGTTTTCCAATGTAAAAAGGTATATGAAAGCCTTTGGGGGGTGAGGCAGGAGAAAGTGCGCCCCTGTGAGAGAGGTTGGTCATTTTGCCACCTGCCCACAAGGGGAGACGCCTATCTGCTTTCTACCCCTTCACCCATCCCACCTTGGAAAACCCAGATTAAAAAATCAGTTAAAACACCTAGAGCAGTGATGCTAACAATTTTTTCCTCAAAGCACAGCCAGAGAAACCCTTCATTCAGCATGGCACTAAAGTAACTGTGGCCCCCACAATTGCTGTGGAAAGTTCTAAACAGAAGAACCAGAGAAAGCCCACTAGGGTTTCGGAGTTCCCATCCTGCACAGAAAGTAACCACTACAATACTGAGCATCCAGGAAGGAGAAACAGGGAAGTCTCAGAGTGTGTGTTGCCTGAAGAGAGCTAGAATTAGGGCCCAAGGTGTCACCTGGACATGTAGTCCAGAGACCTGGCCAGGCCCACGTATACCACATGATCCGATGCTGTGAAAGAGGCCCAGGGACTACAAGAAAACTGCTACAGCTCTATGAAGCCAGCAAGGATTAGGAAAGGCCTAGGAAAGAGGACACTCTTCTCCTAATGCCAGGATGACCCGTAAGCCACCGGGTAACTTAGATCACCTCTAGAGATAATCAAAGAAAGGGCAAGGAAGAGACCCTAGAACTTAACCAAATAAACTCAGTCACTAAACTAAGTCCAATTGGTGAGAATAACTGTTTTCAGCCAACCAAACAAATAGGGGTTTGACCTAAGTTTAGTTCAGTATTTAAAAAAAAAAAAAATACACTCTTCTATATCCCTGAGTTATGACTGTAGGTTTGAAATCCACTACAATATCTTATTAATTGTATATTTCCATGTAAAGCAGATTACTGAGACCTCTTGGAATCTTACTCCCTACTCCTTCCAAGATACTTTCCTTAACAAAAGCATGCAATCAAGTCCATACACTAAAGTCAATAATCGCCAGAGTGGAACGATCCTAGAAATGTGTAAATCTGGCCCACAGCAATACAGAGTAATGGTTTTTAGTAGTTGCTACAAGAGTGGACATTCATTTATCCTTCAAGAATGAATTTTCATTAAACAGAAGAAAGATGAAGTGATTATTCCAGTCCCTCCTCTTCCGAAGGTGCCCTTCATGCCTTTCCCAGCACAAGTGAAAATTCACCTGAAGGCAGCAGAGTATCCATCAATCACACCAGGGCTGGCTGCGTGCCTAAGCAATGTGTGCATCCATGGGCAGCCCCGCCGCAAGCAGTCTCTTTGCCATCAAAACATTGCTTATTTCCCCACAGGATATCCTGACACTTCTTTAAGAAGCTGTGTGACAGCAGCAGCAGAGGGCTAACTCATCAGAACACGTGGCAGGAACATCCAACATGGCTCTGTCACTCAAATCACACTTTGACTAATCAAGGAGCAACCAGAAAATGACAGCTAAGGACACTGGCTTAATTGAACAGTTCTCTGTCTGATTAAAACAGGTGGAGAAAATTCTAGAGGTTGATTACCATGTTCCCCAACAGCTTTCCTTAAAAGAGAAAGAACAGAGGATCATTCTTTATTTCTCTGAAATGAACTTGTTCCCACGGTGTTTCTTAAAAATCATTTGATCAATCCCCTTTAGTAGGCCACTGTCTGTTGCAATGATCTTCCAGGTTACTTCTAGAAATAGATGTAAAGGCCATTCAAGAAGTCCCCAGATTGCAAGCTAGGAAATAAAATGATTCGTTTTCAAAAAAGAAATACACATTGTTCTTGTTTTGGAGAGTCGAATATAAAGCCTGCTAACACCACTTTCAGCCCCATGAATCTAAAGATGAGCAGCTTCACGGATCCACCCATGTCTTAGCAAACTTGATTGTGAAAGTTGCTGAAAACACATCCTCAGGAGCTCAACTCCCTGGTCCATATCCTGGCTCCACTGTTCATTAAATGCACAAACTCGGGAAAATTGTCTAGTTGCCATCTCCTTGCCTCAGTTTTCCTTCTGTGTAACTGGCATAGGGTTTCAGAAAAGATTAAAGGAGTGATTTCTAAATAGAGTGCTTAAAATAGTATCTAATCAGTAAGTTCCATGGGAGTGTTAGCTGCTGTCTCTTGTTGTATTGTTATTTTGGCAATCTCGAAGTCCCTTTCTCATGCAGTTTCAGGTTGCCAAATCTCAGATAAAAAATTAACACATTCAGAAAACTGGAATCCCTTTCTATGGCTTAGGGTCATCTTTGACTCCATAAGATTCCATTCTCATGACACAGCTTGAGGAAGATGGTGACAAGCCTCAGCAGGACAGCCACATGTCCGTCAAGGTCACGTAGATTTCCAAGGAAATCTTACAACATAAAAGTGACTTTCTTCTCCTCTTGCCATTTGCTCTTCCCTGCTTTTCTCTACCTGACTAGCCACTTGCTCTTACAATGTTGTTTAACAATACCAGAAAATTAATTATTGCAGCCTCCCCTTCTTGAAGACCTGTTTAAGCTAGAAAACCTACTCAACCACAGATAATGAAATCTTTAAAACTGAGTACTAGGGACATATATTCATTCCCATTTTGACTGTGGATCAGCTCTCAACCAAGGTGCTAGAACTGCTTACCAGATACGAGTTACCATGAATAGCAGTAAACTCACTGAAAAAAAACAAAAACAAAAAAAAGCTTATTTAGAAAGAGTTATCTTCTAAACCAAAGTTTTAAATAAATAATGTCAAACAAAACCTAAGGAATTAAATTCCACAGAACAATTCCAAACTATAAACATCGGAATATTTACCACTAGATGAAAATTTGAAGTATTTTGTTATCTTTCTTGACCTAGAAAATTTCAGTTTAAAAAGGTAGATAATAGCTATTAACTTTAGATTATTGTGCATAACTTTCTCTTTCTAATCACCACCCTACTCCTAAGAAGAAGCAAAGGGGGAAAGAGAAAAATCTACATCTATTTCAGATTTGTGTATGATGATTTCAAAACATGAAAGCAACTCAGAACTTAGGCTCGCTGAGTATAAAACCTTTCATTTAGCATTTTATCAAGTGCTCTCTCCATTCTTCAGAATAATTTTTAATCTAAGGCTTTCCAAGTAACGTATTTCCCTTCTAAATGACTCTAGGGTCAAAGACTAATTAACCTTCTCTCTTGAAATCTGGCAAAGATACAGACCTTGTTGCCTCATTTGAAAATTTGGAGCTGTCTTATAACCCTCCAAAATTATTTAAACACTCAAATGCCTCATAGTTCTTTGTGACCTAGTCAAGATTAATGCAATGTTTAAACTTTTGCCCCAGGGGCCCTAAGTGAAAACCATGAAGAGGAAATGTAGAGTTAGTAAGAGATGTAACTGAATAAAAATGCAGAAGAATTGTGGGATTTTCTGAATTAGCAGAATTCCCCATCCCAGGAAGAGTGTCCTGTGAAGCAATCAGAGAAATTTATTCCCACTGACCTTGGGACCTTGAGTTTCCAACTTAATGTGAAAATAAACATTTTTCCTTCAAATAATAGGGAAAATTATATTTGGGGTGTCCACCTCACAAAAACAATGTAGTCTAAAAAGCCATGAATCATACCGAGGAACAGAAAAGCAGAGAATGACTATCTATGCTTAAATTTTAATATTCAGGAAACCATACAACATAACTCTTACAGTGTTACCTCACATTGAGGCCAAATCATGATCTTGTTCCCCCAAATCGTGTTCGATGGTGAATCGTAAATAATTCAAGCAAACTAGCTATTCAAGGAGCTGTAAACTTCTCCCCATCAGCAAGCTTTTTTCCTGTAACTCTAAGTTACCAAAAATTCTCTAAGCTCTTTGTCTCTTTCATTGGCTAGACCAAATCAAACAGAGCTTGTAGGCATACCTTCCTCAAATTTGAACAAACATTTGAATGCAAAGCTTTGGGTTGGATTGCCTCATTACAATGTTCCCAATTGATTACTTTTATTATTCGCTTTTTCAGTAGGCATGGAACAATAAGTACCAAAGAAACTGAAATTCTAAAATAACTTGACAATTGAGAGACCATTTTAGCAAGCTATATAGAAATCATAGGAACTAACAGCTGTCAGGACTAAGTACTGTTCAAAATTATAAACTGAACACAGAATTATCTGTTCTGCGGAGTTCATACTTTATTCTTTCTGTCTTTGCCCACAATGGCTGAAATTGATTCCCCAAGGCTCTCAGCCCCAAGGCCATGATCTTTCAACTTGTAGACAAGATACTTCTGTCATCATTTTTTCTATATCAGAAACCAGAAATTTTAAGTCATATACTAGAGTTTTCAGGCCTTGTAGTTTTATTCGCTGGTGACATGGCAAGAGTTCATAGGGCAATATTACCAGTTGTGTTTCAAAACACATACGCAAGGCTTAAATTAGAGCAAAGATTTTTTTTTAAGGCATTATTTCATGAATATTTTCCTGATATTAACAAAGGGGGGTATCAGGCAAGATTATTGTGTTTAACAACTGCAAGAATGGATTGTTAAAAATGCAGGTTTTCAGGCCACTGACTCGCTCTACTGAATCTAAACTGCTACAGTTAGAGTTGTGGATTCGCATTTGGAACAAGCTCCGCAGTTGATTCTGAAGTAGGTGACTGCCAACTATGCATTCAATAGCACTACAGTGTGTGTGGAGCTTGGAGTATAAACAAATGGAGGCATTACTTGTGACAAAGATTCCTTGCTTGACCAGTCTTTAGTCAGACTTCTAGATGTTCTGCTAGGCCCATCCATGTGCTAAGACCCCTGCTAAGTCAGTTGAGCAAGACAGCCCCATCCTTGTTAATCAATCACACTGATATCTGACCACAGTCTTCATCCTCAATTCCAAGGTCATATGGGGTCAATGTGACCCATCCTCAGCTTAAATACTGGTAGGCCATTTTAGCCAGAATTCCCTCTACCCCAAATGTCTCCTCCAATTAATTTTCTAGATACTGACTCCAACATTCCTTCTTAGCTATAAATTTCACCTGCCCATCCCAGTTTTGGAGTTGAGCCCAGTACATCTCCTCCACCACACGCTGTTATATTATAGTGGTCCCTATAGCCACTGCAGTAATCCTGGATAAAGTGGTCCTTACTATGCTTTAACAAGTGTCATTGAAATGTGTTTCTTTCTAACATTTGTGGTGCTGGAGGAAATTTCTGGAACTTGATTTCACAGCTGACTTAACCACTCCCACTCACAACTACTATTTCAAGTTAAACTACGTAATTGTTCTAAGCCTCTGCTTCCTCATTTTAGGAGTGAAAACAGTAAGATTTACCTCAAAGCACTGTTTTATGGATGGGCTTCACTCTAATTGGACACCCCTGTGGCAAACTGGAATAAAAAGAAAAAAGAAAAAGAAAAAAAAAAAACCTGAAAACTTACTTTGCTTCAGAAGCTCAGAAACTGTGATGTTCATCCTTACGTCTTCTATGCAAAAACTAAACATGACTGTCTCATAAATAAAAGCAGTTGTAGCAACAAAAAATCCTTTTGGGGCTAAACCATCTGAATTTAAGTGTTAATGCCACCACTGATTTGAGCAAATTAATTAATATTTGTGTCACTTGTTTCCCTGCTTTGCAGAATCAGCAAAATGAGTGGATCAGTCTCATGCAAAAGTGATCAGCAGAGTTCTGGCAATGCTCAATCTTCCCTTATTATTGCAACATAAAGAATGCAGTGCTCAATAGTTTTGCTATTATTGTGACATAAAGAACAAAGATTTGATAGAAAAGAGTGAATAATTTTATTTTATCATTGAGAATAGAAGAAAAAGTAAATTATTTCATCAAGGATCAATAAAATTTTAGAAAAGCAAATTGTTGGCATTTTCCACAACTATGATTCCATATCAGAAAGTGTCTCATCAATTTTAAGAATCCAATAATTCTACTCATCCAAAATTATATTACACTTAATATAACAACCCATTTTGTACAGGAATTTGATCTTTTTTGCCCAACTTTTAGCGAAGTCACTTCATGTCTTTATTCAGGTCACTAAATTGCCTTCAGAATCAACCCTCCCATCAATGGAAATAATTATAAAGCAGTAAGCTTTATCAGGATATTATAATACTACATTTTTAATAAAATACTTAAAGTCTACAAGTTGAAAGCAATTAGGAGTTTAAAATCACCTAGAATTCACTACAGAAAACTTGAAATGCTTAAGAAAAGGAGACTTAGCTGGTGACAAGATCTGAAAATGCTTTTGACTGAAAATGTCCAGCATTATATTGCGTGTATATCTCAAGTTGAAATAGAAGAGAATTGAACTGACGTGGAGCAATGAATGGACAATAAAATGGGGAAAGAATAAATGCAGTTAAGAAGAAACCAAATAGAATCTATATTTTATTCATCCCATCCATCTTCACAACACTGTCACTTATTATCAGCATGTCTAACCTAGTTACTACTTCCAATGTGAGGGAGGACATTCTGTCTCTTGCTGCTGGTGGAAGTATTGATTAAGCAGTGAAGAGTAAGCAAAAATATTCTGGGATGCCATCTTTCCAGATTTTTTTTTTCTTTTTGTTAGAGTCAAAAATGCATCCCTTATTGTTTTCTCTCAAGATGCAAATTTTAGGGTTGTAATGCAATAAGTTCAAAAACCAAGAGAAACAAATGAAAATACTCTTCCTAAGTCATATAAACCTAACTGGAACACGTGGACTCTGGTTATCAAAAGAGGTTGACTTTAAAATAGGTTTATTCTAACAGAGCCAGTTCATTTCAAAATGAAGTTTGAAATAGTTCCAGGAGAAAATAGAAATTATCCTTAGCATGCTCCTCTTGTTTTCTCAAGGCTTCAATTCAATTTACCATCACAAGTTCTTTTTCTGTACCTACTAAATGCTAACCTTTAGAGGATTGAAAGATGATTAAGACCATGGATATTATGTTCAAAGAAACAAGAGATAGAGATGTACAGAATTAAGTTCAAGGAGAGTTCTTCTATTCTGAGGATTGCCTTACCTCTGACTTTTTTCAGTACTAGCTTCACTATAACTCCCTTTAAAACTATGAATTTGGACATCTGCAACTTTCAGAATAATAACATCTGTTAAATTAAAATATGTATAAAACCAAACATAAGAATCCCTTTTGGGCTGGGGATGTAGCTCAGTGCTAGAGTACTTGCCTACCATGTGTGAGGCCCTAGGTTCAATCCCCAGTGTTTTAAAAATGACAATCCTCTCTCTACCAAAAAAAAAAAAAAAAAGAACACTCTGGAGTGGCATCACCACTATTTTCCCCATTATCAAAAGCTATAAAAGTTAGTTTTCTTCATGCATCTTTTGGTTTCTTATCCTATATTCAATGAGCCGCCATGTTCTATCATATTTTCCCAAAGAATTTACCCTATAAAAATACTTTCCTCTTCATTCCTCCTACTAACTGCATCTCATTTCAGATTCCCTTTGTATTCAGAAGTAAACAGGATGACAGAACCTGCCTCACCCACCCCTGTGAACCTGAAACTAACGAATAACAATGTAGTGGCACCATTGGAATGACTTCCTAGTCCTCAGGTTCACCATTAAGTTTCCAGAGCAGAACTGCTCCTGGCTTTCCTGAGCAGCTTTGATTGGCTAGTCCTTCCATCTTGGAGCAACCATGGTGTATTTCCAATAAATTACCTTTCTTTAACTTATCAGTTTCTATTGCTTATAATCAGAAGAAATGTAGCCAACACAAAGGGAAATAAGATTGAGAGTTAAATGATTTAAATCAACACATAATAGGAGATAGAAAGTCTCTCAGATCTATAGTATTTTGCTAAAGCTTGATTGGTGTTGACACAAAGAAATTGTGTATAATAAGTGAAAGGTAGTGTTGAAAGATGTTTAGGAGGGGCGAAAATAATACTGTGTACATGAAAGAGACTGGCATTCAGTCCTTAAGAAAGTTTTGCCCACAAAACAATGGAGTATGACTTAAGTATCCCCATACCACAACACAGGCACAGGGTGACCTATGTGGAGGATGTAAGCACTTTAAAGGAACTAGTCCTATTTTAAAATAATAATAATACCCTATGCATTTGGCAACTCTGAACATTTTACCAAGTGTCTAATGATTCCTAAGAATACCATTAAAGCTACTTTTATGGCTTTGATATGCCAAGGAATTCAACATTAATTGCCAAATGGGTTCACAGGGAAAATACCATTCTTCACCCCAAAGCCAACTTCTCATCCCTCAGTCCCACTCCACTGTGTCACATCACTACAGTGTGACTGCCCTCCCCAACAAAATCCCCTGCTCATGCATTTGTTTTCCATCTTTTTAAAAATGTGTCTAGCATATGTTAGGTAGTAAAGCATAATGAGCACAAAGATGGAAAACAATTAGTTTATCAATGACAACTAATCATGTAGTGAATAAAACAAAGAACCTATAGAAGATTCTACTAGGACTTATAAGAGTAGGACTTATCCTAGTCAGGGCTATCAGGGAACTTCCTTGGGGCACTGACATTAAAGTTAGACCTAAGAGTTAACCCCTGATAACTCCTTCAAAATTTTTTTTCCTGCCACTATCCAAATAATATTTAATAGAACTTTCAAAATTTTTCATATGTCCAAAATCTTTACCTACTAGGAAAATAATTAAATTGTGGAGACATCTTTGGGAGCCACTAAATTAGGTGAACTCTAAGGTCTTATACAGATCTAAAGCTTTTATGATAATTTTTCAGTATAGCATTGCATGTCATGAGAGTCCTGCAATTGACTGGATGTCCCTTATATATTTATGTAAGAAAAGTTAAGTTGCAAAGAAATGTGTGGTTTATTCCATTTTTAGGAAAATAACAATGAAGATGTTTTTGTTTATATAAGATTTTATGAGCATAGAGAAATATATGTAGGGAAACACACCAAAAATGGTTAATAAGTTAATGGCTAATGTTTCCTAAGGGGAATAAAAAAGGCAAGAAAGGATAGAGAACAAAAAGGCTGTCTGATAACTGAAAAATCATTATGATTTAACTTTATTATGATTTAACTTTAAATAAAAATTCAAATGTACACATCCCATCTAAACTGTTTGAAAAATCTATAAAAATTGAAAATAGATATTTTTGTCTTTCTCCAATAGAAATCTCATGGGCATATGACAATATTTATTGATTAAGTGACAAGATTGTGATAATTTTATCTTTGGTATCTGTTTTGTTTTAATAGTATGCTTGCAATTAAGTAATGTTTAGATTTGTTGGGATTTTTAAGTACAATACCTGCTGCCCAGATTCAAAGGTTCTCTTTAATTTGGCTTCCTCCTCTCTCTTCATTCATTTTCCCAGTACTTCCCAAATGCATCCACCAAGCACTTTTTATCAGGAACCCTCAACTTTATGACTTTCCTGATAGATTTCAGGGTGTGGGGGGCAGGAGAGGCAGGAAAGGGAAAAAATTTTTTTTTTCATTTCTGCTATGCAACTGCACCATGCTAGGTACTTTCTATTCATAAATACATATAGTTCTTTAACTAATATTAAAATGGAGATATTATCACCTTCCAAGCCTTTTACAGTTAAGGCCACAGTTCAGTCATTTTCTTGAGCTCACAGAACCAAAGCAGCAGAGCTTCAGTACTCTCCCAGGACAGCCTGATTACAGGGTCTTCCTTTTCCACTGAACTCTGTCCTCTGCCTACCTTTCCTTGCTCATCTCCCATGAGCCCCCCAGCAGACTCCACTGCAGTTGGACCAGCATATGGGGCAACTTGCATTTTCTAGTACAAGCCATTCTCTCTCACCAGCTCCCCTTTTCCTAACCCTCTCCCATTCCTTATCCTTTGCCTCACCCTTATCTCCCTCCTCCTCCTTTTCTCTCTCTCTTTCTCTCCTTCTCAATTTGGAATGAATTACATCTACTCATCAGTATATTAAGCAAACTCTGTTTGCTCCCTAGGGCTAAGCCCACCTATCCTCTCCTGCAAGCCATCTCCAGAATAAAATCCCCAAACAGATGGGAGACTTGTTTGTTCTCCCATTATGCCTATTTTTATACCTCTATGTGGCACTTATTGTGGTTACTTGATGATTTAGCTGCCATCTCACTAACCCTTCCTCTTCTTCCCCAACCCAACATGAGTCATTGTCAGGCAGAAACTATAATAAGTTCTTTGTCATTTTAAAGCCTGAAACAGGACCTGGAACAGAGCAGAAACTTATATATATATATGCTAAATGAATGAATAAAGTGATTGTTCCCTAGAGTTTAATATATAAATCCAGACTAATTTAAAGACAGGTGAGTGAACAAGATAGAATGAACATGATAGTTTGCCCTCTGTTCATAGAAGATAGCAGACACTCTCAGATAAGTTAACTGTCTAAGTGAGGTTTTGCATCAGAGTAATTAGCTGGAGAGTACAAAGTTTCAGAGAAATTATATAGCTTTACCTATCCTAAGGTTTGCATGGTACCTTTGTAGAAGCTAAACCCTCGGGGGTGACCAACCTCTTTAGGTTTCCTGTTCTCTCATACAGCACAAAAGTTGCAATAGTGGGTACTTCAGCATAATGATGAAGATAGTGATAGGAAATCCTTAGTTCTTGCATCTACAGAGAAGGAAGACCTCCTATAAGAATTAGATTTAGTTTTCTACTAGCCCAGTGAATAAAAGCTGAGAGTTGAATTGGAGGAAACAAATTGTACCAATAGAAATGTGATACTGCTCACTTCACCAAATTTCATATATTAGGACTAGTGGACCCCAAGCAACACAAAATTACACTCAATAATTTAAGTGAGAAACAATGCTAGTTTTGCACAGAAGTAGCAGCCAAAGTACAAGAATAAGGCCTTTGGAACCAACAAGAATTAGTGAAGTTCTGAGGTACTAGGTAACAGGAGTCATTGGCCTTTGTCAAAGGGCCATCTTTGGGCAGAATTCAGTCCAATCATTTTCAGTCTTTTGTTACTCAACCTGACAGAGCATCTGATTGGTTGAGTGTGGTCATGTGGAGACAGATTGGCTAAGGGAGAGAGATTAGAGTGACTTTAGGGACAGTCCCACCAAGATTCCAATCAAATACTAGTTTCCTATAGAAATGTCAGGGTACAGAAAGAAGAAAATGAGGAAACAGATCAATAGATTTGGGGAGAAAAAAGACAGAATATCCACGACTTATTCATGTCCCTACCTTTCATTAGTATTTAGAGTGTAAACCTCATGAATACAGAAAGATTTATTTCTATTGTTCCTTACTGTACTTTTATCACTGGAATGTTACCAAGCATGTGGTAAGGATTCAATTAATGTCAGTTAATTTAATTCTAAATAAATTGCCTTTTGGTTACACTAGTTAGATATCTAGTAGGTCCAAGAAGGAAAAACGTATACTATAAATAAATTTTTAGTAAAAGCAAAAGTTTCAAAAAGAATCAAAGCCTGAGTCAGACTATAATTGAAAATTCCAAAAATTCAGAGAACCCTAGGAAGGTTCTAGAGGCTTATGGAATATCAATGGTATAGTATATGCAGGGGCAAGACATGGGGAAAGTTGGGGAAGGAAAGTCATGTTCATGAAATGCCTATATTCTGACAGCTATCGTAGGCACTTACGTTTATGCTGTGTCATTAAAATGGTGCACCAAAACTTCAGGGAATGTGCAAAGAGTAATGACTACCGCAGAATGTGGACTTCATTTACTTCATAATCATGTGTACAGCAGGCCCTTGACCTGAAGTACCCTCCACTCAGCACACATTGGATTTGCACAATGGGGCCATTGGCTCCGGTAAAGAGCAAAGGGTCAACATTGCTGGTCAGAGAAACAACAGTTTTGCAGCCCATATCTGCCTTCCCTTCAAACACACCCACTGCAGGAAGTAACACCAAGCGCTATGTGCTTCCATGAACCTTCTCTCTAATGTGTGTAGACAGTACAACGTTTGCCTTTGGGGGAACTTCTTTCCCTTCTAGCTTCCGACATGCATGGAATCCAGCTCAATCTGTCCTAAAACGCTGCTGGTTTGAGGTAGAAAAAAACTGACTCCAGAATATTTTCTATACTGACAGTTAGATCTAGAAAGGGACTAAAGAACTCTAAAATAACTAGCCCATGTTTATTTTACAGATGACAAAACGAAAGCTCAGATAAGAAAAGAGAGTTGCCTAATATATCACAGCTAGTTAGTGTTAGGGGCAAGACTTTAACTTAGGTCTCACATTTTCTTTCTTTTTTTTTTAATTTGATTTTGATTCATTGAACACAAATGGAATACAGCTATTGTTTCTCTGGTTGAACACAAAGTAGAGTCACACCATCTGAGGTCTCACATTTTCTAATTCAGTTCTGTTCTTTTTCACCAGAGTTTGCTCAGATTCCATGGTAGCTTTAAATTGCCTACAACATCCTTCTCATAAGAGCCCTAGAGATAAAAATCATAGGTTTCTCAAGAAGTATAAACTTTTTCTATCTGAGATCTCACCCAACATGATGGTCTGTTCTTTCTAATTGTATAAGATAGTAATGAGTTCCATGAACACAAGAAGCAACATCAAATGTCCACAATGACCTCTGAAGATTTTTGAGATGAAAATAACCATCCAGATAAGGAAGCTCAGTGAGTCTTGGTAGCTAATCCAATAGCACCCTCTGGTTGACAGAATCAAAGACACATAACAAAAACTTAACAGTCCAGAAAAAATTGTTAGGATTTCAGAGTATCTCATTCCCATTTTGAATTCAAAATCTTGGGAGTGGAAATATAATTCTTTTTGTCTCCTTCCTTAATTATCATATCAGCCAGGTTTTTTAGTTGCACACAGGAAAATTCACTCTGGCTAGCTTAAGTAGAAAAAGAATTTCTTAAAACAGTAATACTCTTAGCTATATCAAAACATGATCCATAAAATGCAAAAGCAAAGTATTAGAATTCATCAAAATTTAAAAGTTTGCACTTAAAAAGCACTAAGAAAGTGAAACGATAAGAAAATATTTGCAAGTAATAATCCCAGAAGTTTGGGAGGCTGAGGCAGGAAGATAGAGAGTTCAAAGCCAGCCTCAGCATAAGCAAGGCACTAAGCAACTCAGTGAGACCCTGTCTCTAAATGAAACACAAAAGAGGGCTGTGGATGTGGCTCAGTGGCCAAGTGCCCTGAGTTCAATCCCCCGTACCCACCCAAAAAAATTGCAAATAATACTTTTGATAAAATTTTTGTATCCAGAATAGATCAAGAACTCTTACAAGTAAATAAGAAGACAAATAAGTAAATTTAAAATAGACAAAGTATTTGCATAGCTATTTTACCAAAAAATATGCAAAAGGCTGACAAGTACAAAAAAAAAAAAAAAAGATGCTCAACATCAGAAGTCACCAGGAAAATGCAGATTAAAACTACAGTGGGATATCACACAAGACCCCTACTAAAACTATATTCAAAAAGACAGGTAACAAAAAGTGTTGATGAAGATACAGAGAAGTTGAAGCTTCATACATTGCTAATGGGTTTGTAACATAATGCAATTGCTTCATAATCAATGTGCCATTTCCTAAAAATGCAAGCAGATTGTATGATACAATAATTCTACTGCTAGGTATCTACCCGAGAAATGAAATGAGAAGAACTATGTTCTCACCATGATTTATATACATGTATCCATAGAAACACTATTCATAAGAGCCCAAATGTAGGAACAACCCAAATATGAATGGATAAATAAAATATGATATATTCATATGCCGGGGTCCAGCTCTAGCACAAAGGGTCGTAGTGCTCTCTGGTGATTGGGATGGCGTCGGCAAGGTGGAGAACAAAGCAACACAGACTCAATGATCTGAGGTTAAGTTCTGTTCTAACTTTATTTTTTCCACACACCATTTTTATATGTTATCTTCTAGCTTGAGTACAATATCTTGAGACCACACGAAAGGAAAGTAATGCAAACTACAAGACAATAGGCAACACATATTAGCAGACTAAATATTATCAACTCTTCATAATGTTTTTAAGTATTCTTCTATATAATCTTATACTAATTCTACTTTCTATATTACTGGGAACATCGTGCACAGAAGCCATTTCTATGAACAACATATAAGCTTACGCTATGTGATTAATAACTAGATTAACAGGAACAATAGGGAGTTTCTTTCTGAGCTTTTTCTGGATCATTGAGTAACTGAGCTGCTTTAGGCCAATTAGGAGCGGTACACCTCCTACTTTTGCCCAGTAAGCATTAGCCAGTCCTGCCCAAGAAAGCTGTTCAGAGCAACTAAGCGAACACCAGCATTTTACATATTTTAAATATTCTAAAAAGGGGAGATGAGCTTTCCATGTACATTTTTCATTATAATATACTTGATGCCAACCAAGGCGTATTCTGCCAGTGGGAGATAAAGGGGGGTCTAAATCTAAGGAACCAGAAGCTGGTTTCCTAAGAGGATACTATAGTTTTCCATTAACCAAATAAGCATGACCAAATGATGTCTGAATTGTTGGGACTATTTTTCTAGCCTTAACAACTTTGTTTGTGACTTGTTTGTCTGAAGTTAAGGTGGGAACAACGTGTCTTTCTGCCCTACATCATCTGGGAGTAGTCACCATCTGCGGTGCCATTTAGCATAAGTTGCTAGAAATGAGCATAGCATTCTTTCCAAGTTATACTTTTATCACCCCAGAACAAGGGCCTTTCTTGGTTATATCCAGTATGATTAGCTGTTTGAGTCTTGTGTTCTAAATCCCCTAAGACCCTAGAATTCCCGGAAATCCAATATAATATTATTCCCAAACATAGGCCAATTAAACAAGACAACAGGAAACAGCGGGCCCAATTTCCAGGAAGATGAGACCTTGCAAACATCTTTATAACTCAGTGGAATCCTTGTCAAGCACTGAGGGAAATTGAAGAGGGCGCAGCATTCATACAAAGAGATACTACTCAGTCAAAAGAAAGAAGAAACTTGATAAATGCTACCACATGGATAAACCTAAAAATTTCATTCTATCTAAAAGAAGCCAGATGCAAAATGTACCATATTGTCCAATTCCAGTCAGACAAAATATCCAGAAAAGGCAATCTACAAAGCAGAATGCAAATTAGTAGCTGTTTTGACTGGAAATGGGAATAAAGATTGACTGCAAATGGACATGTGTACTTACTTTGGGGGCTTGATGAAAATGCTCTAAAACTGGATAGTAGTGATAGCTATACAACTGATAA